>JAQFVV010012608.1:933154-1294134 GCA_028023455.1 Epiperipatus broadwayi | reverse complement strand
CACCACCACTCACCTCACTCACCCAACACACCACCTCACCACCACCACTCACCACCACTCACTACCCAATTCACCAATTCACCACCACCACCAATTCACCACCACCACTCACCACCACCACCACCACCACCACCTCACCACCACCACCACTACCACCACCACCACTCACCACCACCACCACACCCACCCACCACCACCCACCACCACCACCACCACCACCACCACCACCACCACCACCACCACCACCACCACCACCACCACCACCACCACCACCACCACCACCACCACCACCACCACCACCACCCACCACCACCCCACCACCACCACCACCCACCACCACCACCACCACCCACTACCCACCACCACCACCACCACCTCACCCACCACCAATTACCCACCACCACCACCACCACCACCACCACCACCACCACCCACCACCACCACTCACACCACCCTACCACCACCACCACCACCACCACCACCACCACCACCACCACCACCACCACCACCACCACCACCACCACCACCACCACCACCACCACCACCACCACCACCACCACCACCACCACCACCACCACCACCACCACCACCACCACCACCACCACCACCACCACCACCACCACCACCACCACCACCACCACCACCACCACCACCACCACCACCACCACCACCACCACCACCACCACCACCACCACCACCACCACCACCACCACCACCACCACCACCACCACCACCACCACCACCACCACCACCACCACCACCACCACCACCACCACCACCACCACCACCACCACCACCACCACCACCACCACCACCACCACCACCACCACCACCACCACCACCACCACCACCACCACACCACCACCACCACCACCACCACCACCACCACCACCACCACCACCACCACCACCACCACCACCACCACCACCACCACCACCACCACCACCACCACCACCACCACCACCACCACCACCACCACCACCACCACCACCACCACCACCACCACCACCACCACCACCACCACCACCACCACCACCACCACCACCACCACCACCACCACCACCACCACCACCACCACCACCACCACCACCACCACCACCACCACCACCACCACCACCACCACCACCACCACCACCACCACCACCACCACCACCACCACCACTACCAATTACCACCACTACCAATTACCACTACCACCACCACTACCACCACCACCACCACCACCACCACCATACTACTACTACTACTACTACTACTACTACTACTACTACTACTACTACTACTACTACTACTACTACTACTACTGCTACTGCTATTGCTGCTGCTGCTGCTACTGCTACTGCTACTGCTATGCTACTACTACTGCTGCTACTACTACTGCTACTACTGCTACTACTACTGCTACTGCTGTTACTACTGCTACTACTACTCCCCTTACTACTACTCACTATACTCACACCAATACCAATACTACTGCCACTACTAACACTCACTACTACTACTCACTACTACTACTACTACTACTACTACTACTACTACTACTACTACTACTACTACTACTACTACTACTACTACTACTACTACTACTAGTTTTAAAAGTACCTTATTTGATATCATAAGTACATGTATGAAAATGCAATTTTAAAATATGCTTACAAGAGCGGATCTACAATTTAGAATTGAAAATTATTAACTAAATTAGTATGTATGCGTATACATGGAAATATTTTTACATTAATAATGTTGAAAAAGGAGAAAAAAAATTAAATAATATAAGTAACAATAATGTTTGAATACATATATGACAACAAAACTCTCACTTACAGGTGCAGCCAATATGTTATTCATATTTCACAGTGGTGTTGGTAATTTAATCAAACTCCAAGTGGCTGATACTATATCCTTATTGGAGCTAGTGCTTGATCTCTTGTTTCACTTTTCTTTGCTAACTTATTGGAAAGAGTGATTTAAGTTTTCTAGATGAGGGGATTGAATATAAAGTGGCATCTCATAAACCAGAGGTGTATAGTATAAAGATTGTTATTCTTATTGTTGGAAGTAACCCCTCTTTGTGAATCTTTTCTCATCAATACTGTCAATGAGCATTTTTGATTATGCAAGGTTATATCAACCATTCAGTTCTCTATATGTTTTGAGAGAAGTACACTGAGAAATAAAATGTTCCGTTGTTTCTTCTTCTTTATTACATAGTTGACAAATTGCATATTCATTTTTAAGATCTCCATCTTCCCGCTAGGAAAGCATTGGTAGGTAAAGCCTAAGGTTGATTTTTATTAGAAAATCTAAATACTAGGCTCTGGGCACCAGAATTTAAATTTTTTGGATTATAGCTTTATTTGTGATATTAATTAAGCTAATGGGATTTTCTGGGGACTGGAATTAGTTGTTATGTAATGTGCTTCCCAATACTTAATTTTAGTTGAGAAAAGGTTTGTAGCAGGTACTTTATGTTTGAATATTGTTTTTATTAGATTGTTAATGAATTTATTTTTAATAGGAGGTGGAGTGTCTGTAGGTGATATTGGAAGAAACACTTGAAAATTTTCATATGTCATATAAAGTTTCATTAATGCATTATGAGTTTTTTGGTAATAGAATGTTGAAATGCAGTGTAATGACAGGCCATTTTGTCTTGAATGCTTTTTGCAGACTTTTGATGCTTATTACCACTGCCTTATTATTCCAATATGAGTTTGGTGCAAAAAAGAGTTAATTTTTTTCTTAAATGAGTTAGTAAATTTAATGATAGGTGCATAGTAATTTATTTTTTGGGAAAATTAATATGTTAATGAGTGATATTTTACTATGCAATGAAAGATATGCTTTTGAAAGTGAGGTTGTCACCTTTTCAATTGCAGATATTAATTGTTCTTGTAGTTATCTTTCTCATTGCATTCATAGACAGATGAATTGGGAGACCAAGAAATTTGTGGGGAGGGGAACTGCAAACTGAATGAATTTGATTACCAGAAAGTATACTCCAAATAGATTTTTTTTCTTTGTTAAATTTTAAACTATAAGCTGCAGAGTAATTTTCTAAAATGGTATACATTAAAGGCAAATGTTTTTTGGATGGCAAAAAAATGACTATATCATCCATGTATGAAATATGATTGATGGATTGGTTTATGAGGGGTACATATATTCCTGGCAATTTAGATTCTATTTCTAGTAGGAGGGGGTTAATATATGTGATAAAAAACAGTGAACTAAGGGGAGAGCCTTGTGGTATTGAGTTGTGTGGAGTGAAGTCAGGGGACATTTTTGCCATTAAGAGTAATGTGTATTTTTCTATTGATGAGCAGGTTTGCTAGAACATACATTATAGGTATTGGAATTTTATGTTGACTAAGCACCTGTAGCAGCTTGTCCACAGGCACCGAATCGAATGCAGCCTGTATGTCTAATTGAATTGCAATAGGTGCTGATTTTCTAGCTTGTCTTACATCCTCTATTAATATTTTACATAACATAAGTGCTTCAGAAGTAGAACATCCTTTTCTAGCAAACTGAAACTTAGACAACCCAGGAAGTATTAGGGGTTGAATTTTGTCTTTTAAAAGAGACTCTATTAGTTTGATGATCAGAGGAGACATTGAAATAGGGCGTGAGATTATCTAGAGGAGAAGGAAGTGTATTTTTTTTTAGAAAAGGGACCAGTGATACTGGATAAAGTTGGTCAATGTTATATATTTGTTTTGATAGATAATTTAGTACAATATATATATATATATATATATATATATATATATATATATATATATATATATATATATATATATATATATATATATATATAAAGCAAATGGTCTGGATAAAATAATTGTTTTTTATTATATGTATTTTTGTTACTGCATTCACAATAATAAATATCAAACATTACAACTAAATGACTATCAAATATAGTGGGAATGTATTATAAATTGTTTAATTTGTGTTAGAATGAAAGAATAACACTTGCATTACAAAATAAATGTTTCTTATCTATAATAATTTTGAAATATTTTTTTTGCATTTGTCAATATTGTGTAATATGATTTTTATTTATGTAATGGTAAGTAAAATTGGTTAAAAAGTAAATAATAGGTATTTTTATAATTAATATGATGTAAATAAAAAAAATATATATAAAGAAAACTGAAAATAAATCTCTCTCTCTCTTTTCAGATTCAATAGAAGCCCATCTAAATTTTTGTTCTATGATTTTCTTTTTATTTATTTTTAAAATATATAGTTAAATAGACAAAATGATGGGATGAAAAACAACAATATTCATTCAAAACTATACAATGTACTGAGGATTTGCAATGGGTAGCAATTTATTATAAAATTTAAAAATAAAGGAGATTTAATTCTTAGCATTTCAAAATCATCAGAAAGTTTTTCCACTTAAAAAAGGGATATTATCTACCTTTCAATGATAATATCTAAATGTTAATGACATAAAAATGTATACAAAGATTATATTCATTTACTGATATAATTTTCTAAGATTGATATATGTACATAGGATAAAAATTGGTTTAATTTCTATAGCATCATAATGGATGATATTGGCATTTGTTCACTTGCAATTTTTATACATATATATTAGTGTTTACACACTTATAACTTTATATATCAAATATTTCTTGAATGAAAAGATAATTTGGATACTTGCAAAATATTGGAATTAAGGAAAATGTACTTTAAATCTTATAGCTTTTCCTGATCTGGAATACAAAACCTCATCTAATCATGATTAAAAAAATAATATACACTACAATATTATATTTTAAAAAGGCCATATCTAAAAACTATTACTCAGTTTGTTTGATTATATTTATCATTATTATTGCTATATAATTTTTTTTTCATAATAATGTATAGTAGTATTAATATGAATAATCATATAATTATAGTTTAAGTAATAATATATTTTCATATCTAAATGTAAGAGAGTTATCTTAAATTTGAATTTATATTTTGTAGCACAGTAATTGCTATTTTAATTTAAAAATTCATTTTTTATTCATTTACAATTTAACTTCAGATATAGCACTTCTATTAGTAGTTCAAAACGAATATATCATAATAAGTATTTATTTTATTTTGTTCTCTTAAATTGACATTAATAAATAATAACTGAAACACAAGCTTACTATTTACCTGTGTCTATATATGTAATATATAGGGTATAAGAACACAGACTTTCACACGACCCATCACTTTCCATGCTATCTTTTCAACATATGTGTGTTCGAGTGTATCAGTGTTATGAGATAGAGTGGAGAGTGATGGGTCATGTGAAAGTCTGTGCTCATATACCCTATACATTAATAACAAAGTAAATTCATTTTTAAATATATATTTTTTCTTTTATGTTTTGATGAACAACATTTTTATATGAAGTATAAGAAAAAGATATATTTTGAACTCTCTTATATTGTGGAAAGTATAAACGTTCTACAATATATATGTCTTACATAAACATATATGGTTGTATTTATTATTCAATAATTGGAGATTCATTTGCAATCACTTATTTAAATATGAAGTTAAGGACAACTGAAAACATATTGCTTAAAGCATAATTGGATTATAGGCATAAATTTTAAACATTTATTTGCCATATATATATTTTGACTATAATTTATATCAATTTGTTAATACATTTTAATTAATTTTAAACAAATAAATCTGCTTGGTAGTCCTTCAATTTTACAATGCAAATTTATTGTTAATCATATTTGAATGAGAACATATTCACTAACTGATTATACCACATATTTCATTAGAAGTATTTATAAAATAAATTGGAAATCAAGAGCACAGGATGAGTAAGAAAGTATAATTATGTATCATTTTTCTAGTGAATTTAATATTTATTATTTAACCAGGTATAGATTTTATACAACAATAAACTAACTGTTATCCGTTGATTACACTGGTTGGCACAAGTGACACTACTGTATGGGGAGTTTTGCCTGTTTAATAACAGTTATGTGTTAGCATAAGAGATGTTGATCATGTGAAATATACTAATTGATTTGACATTCTTAAATATTTAATAAATAATTACAAGATCCTTCTAATTATTTTGTTAGTAATAAGTAAATAGATATACTAAAATAGAAATTATATATGAATTGATTTAATAATTGATAAAGTTACAAATATGATAATTATTGACAATTAGTAAAGGTAGTTGCATTGAAATGTTCACAAATTTTATTTTAGGGCAATATTGATTGAAATAAATATTATATTAATATACAGACATAAATATAATCTTATTCAGTTATAAAGCTGGTAATAGTAATATATTTTATTGTGATCCAAATTGAAATGATTTACTTTAGTTATATTTAAAAGTCATTAGTAAGGATTGTAAATTTACTTTAAATATTAAATTTTAATATTAATATTTGATTACAATAAATGTAATAATCTTTCATATGCTTTGCCAATTATAGTTTAAAGTTTTAATAATATAACTTTAATAAACTGAAGAATAATTAGATGTGATGTTTCCATTGCTGGAATACCCTTCAAATAAGAATCTATCATTTATTTTACCTATTGTTATACTTGGATATTGAAAATCTTAAGGTTTATTAATAGGATGGTTTTATTCTATAGTATATGAAATCAATGAAAATGGAATGATATGTTAGGTTAATTGATTTTGCATTATTATTAATATTCAATTTTATTATGATTGACTTAGTTCATAAGAGCATGTTGATATTAGTGGAACATCATAGCAAGGCATAATACAGTGATATTTAGTTTCATTGCTTTATGCTTGATTTATTGCAAATAGTGTTTATATATTTGAAATAATGTTTCATTTATTTTCTATCCATTCTAAATGCTATTGTAATCTATGAAGTTATAACAAATATTAGAAGTGTTAGATTGTTATTCATTGATTGATACCCATTTTAGATTAGTTTATTATTTTCATTCAGTTACAAATATCACTGAAATTCAAGACATTATTAAATTAAACTTGTTCTTCCTTAGTTTACTATTTCTTTTCTATTACAGATGGTGATCAATAATTATGATATGATTTATTTAGTATACAGTCTGGCCCACATATTTATTCTGTTACAATATATATATATATATATATATATATATATATATATATATATATATATATATATATATATATATATATATATATATATATATATATATAACATAAATAATTAATGGTAAGTGCAATATTATAGTTAAATTCTTTTGAAGTGCTTTCGATTACATAGTAATCCTTGACAGCTTTAATTGAATTTCAAATTTTTTTTAAACTTAATGAGCAAAGGATTAAGATAATCAAAAATGTAAAAAATAATTAAAAGACAGATTTTAAGTAAAGATCAAAATTAAAAATAATGATAAGTAATTAAAACAATAGGAGAGAAAAAAGTCTATAATGTCTCTCTATTTTTATTCAGTCAGATTTGTGCTGTACAGTTCACATTGCTTTTAGTCGAGAGTTCGAGTTCTTTCTAAATAATGCAAAATATTCAGAAATTGTAAATGCAATAGTAATCCAATCATTACTGCTGATGTCAACATTAATGGAGTGGCTCCATAAACCATAGATGTGTCCAACAGGCTTCATGGCCCAAGACCTCAGCCATCAACTATCCCACCTTAATAATCTGGATTCAATGCTGAAATTGCAAAATAGAAGCTGATGCATACTCTCTCTATCTCTTATTATTCAACATAAACTTGGAAATAAAGCTATGAAGTCATCGATGGAGAAACAAAAGGCCCACCAGTTGCAAAATAAAATAAATGAAAATCTAGGTAAAGATACTTTTAAATATATTCTGATCGCAGTCTAGACTCTTTATTTTAAATGAATGAACTTTAATTAATGGACTATTATAACTAAAACCTAAAGTCATTTATATTTTTCTTATAACAAATATTTTATTGTTATAGAGGATTAAATATATGTGTGCATAAATAAATATTAATGTTTGCTCTAATTGTTATTTTGTCTATTTGTTCTCTCTTTTGTCACTGTGTTAACAATAAATTAGTAGAGTTATTTTATATGTTGAGTAAATATGCTGGACTTTGAGGAAGAGTGTGAGCTAGTCATGGGATTTTTCAAGCACTGGATTGTGTGCCTGTCATTGAAAGCACTGAGCACTGATTATATAACTTACGATTGGCTGGCACCTAAGGTTGATCCTTAAAACAAATAAAATGCTTTATATGGCAGGGGTTTGAATCTAGCAGTTGAAATTGGCCATGGTATGGAAATGTGATCATGTTATGCTTTGCATAACCTTATCTGTCCACAGGTATCATTGATGGTTTATGCTATCAGTGGTATTCTCCCCTCTGCTTGAAGGGCTGGTCTGATACTGTAGTGAAGTGCAGCCTGAGTTAAAATCGAGATCTAAAGAAAGTGATAAGAGTGATTTTCTCCAACCTGGTTCAGTATATATTAACTGAAAGAAAAAGAGAGAAAGAAGAAATTAATAATTCACAAAATATAATCCAGTATTTATATAATTTATTAATAAAATTATGGAAGTATAAAACAGTCAAAAATTAGGAAAATTATATTTTATTTGAAGTAAAATAATATTCTTTTCTTTCTTATATTTTTGTCATTATATATACTTAAATTTATACAAAAATAAAATAAATGTCCAAAATAAAATATTAATTAGTGACATATCTACAGAGTTAATTATTTACTATAAATATACTAAGTCCATACTTTTTATCATGGCCTTCTAATTGGTAATCTTTTAAAAATTTAAGTTTGTGAAAAATTAAATTTATAAGCATGCATCTATTAACAAAATAAAAATGTTTCTGTGTTACGATTTCACATTATATTCCAAAACATATTTTTTTGTACTTTTATATTATCTATTAGTCATGTTCATATTTGAGTTTATAAAATATGCCTCTGTATTATTGTTTTACAAGTTATTTTCAGATTTAAACAGCAACATTACTAAAATTAAAATTACATTTTAAAAATAATACAGAGAGCTTTCTTTATTGATTGTACAAGTAAAAATTATTAAAAATATATAACTTATCTGTGTGAGGGCAATGACATCCATATATGCAAGTAGTTTGTGCATTGCGTAAGTCTAAATTGTCTTTCACTGAATCTTTTTCACTATAAAGAATTTGATTAATATTCGAAGAGTCATTATATTAAAAAATATTTAAACACTAGTCTATTTTAACATCTTTACATTGATTGACTATTTATTTTTAGTAAATATTGTTAATATGCAGGATTTGAACATAGATTTTCAAGCTCCTTCAACTATCCACACTATCTTATTATGACTAATACACATGACTACACACATGTAAAAAAGATAAATATTCACCATTATACATATTTCATCCTGAAGAAGCACTCATCAGTTGGTCTGGATCATCATCTCCCACACACATGTACACAGAAACACACACATACACAAGACCCATATATATATAATCAGTGTTCAGTTTATATTAAGATATCAAATTTTCATGCTTTAATGGACAGGCTTCAATCTACTCAAACCTCCAATTTTTCAGCCATCCATACCATTGAAAATCTTATGATGGAAATACCCAAATTCCATGCTGATGCCAATACTATTGTTATCTCATTTATCTTTAAAAGTTTGCTTTGAAACTTTTCACTCTTATGGTTTTCATATTTGCAAATTTGTGGTAAAATGTGGTTTTAAACCAGTCATATTGCAGAACTTATAAATCCTCAAATACTAATTGGCTTTGTATACATCTTTAATATTTTGATAAAAAAAGCTATCTAAATAATTAATTTGAAAAACTATATGGTTTAACTGCCATTTGCTCAAAATTATTTGTATTCCTAAATGTATGGTAATCATTCATTATAAATAAAAAGCTGATAAACATTAATCTATTTTGCAACAACAAAATATCACATATTTTTACTAGATGTTGCTTCCACTGACCACTTATTCATTGGTTGTTAATTGTTATATTTCACCACGCTATACAAACTTTATTTTAAAGTAATTTGAGTCAGTGTTATAAAAATTTATTGGAGACTTGTTGAAAAAGTTTTTGGTAAAAACAGAATCATATTGATCAGAAATTATTTTTTTAATTAAATAGTATTTAGAGATTTGCAATAATTTGAAAGATTTGATTGAATATAATATGAATTTAATTTGATCTTGAGAATACTATTTGTTAAAATAAAATATGTTTATCAATCAGAAATATTTTGCTATTTGGTGCACAGGATGTCAGTTTTGAGAAATTGAAATTTTAAGTTGTAAAATATATCATTAAAAAAATGAGAAATATCAAAAAGTACGTCAAATATTTATTTAAAGTTGCATATTATCACAAAAATGTTATCATATGTCATTCAAAGTGTTGGGATACAATAATTAATATAATTCCATTTAGCAGTAAAAGATTTTGATATTTAAATGTTTTAAGTCATTATGGGGCTTTCTAATTATGCATTTAAAAAAAAAATTAAAGTAACTTTTTCATTTTTTTATTTTATTTTTGGATGTGTGCATATATATATAATGCAACAGACACTGCATATTGTCTTTCAATTTCTTATTTTTTTATTTAATATGGCTTTATAGCTGATGATTCATAGATATGGCTGACATCAATCACTGTTGGGAAAGAAATAATAATAAATAAATAAAAATATTTTGAAATGTATTTCTTTAAAGCAGCCAAGTTTGTTTGTATATGTTATGGTTTTTTTTATGAACCTACAGAAAGAAAATAATTAAGTTTTTCATATGTTAAATTTATTTAGATTCTCATATTTATTTATTTTTAAAATCATCTTTGTACCTGTTAATAAAGAAGTAAATTTAACAAATTGATAAGTGGATTACAAATAAAAAATAGTCTTTTTAGGTGTAATAAGCAGTGAGTTAATTTATTGCCCTCAAACAGTAAACAACCATGCGAAAATTCTCTTTCTACTTTTGAAATGCCATAGTCTATGATATTAGACCTAATCAAACATTCCAATGATCTTATTAATATTGATTCTCATCAAATCTCAACAAAAAATTCCTTTTCCACATCTAATTTCAATGAGAATCAACATGCTGATCTCATACAAAGATTTAATCAAACTATCCCTCTCAAACTTCTTAAATCTCTCACTAATTACAATAGTGACAAAAGCCTCATATTAGCAACAACTGAGTCAAATTCTCCACTGTTCAAATTCCCCATTGATTCATTGTGCAATCTGATCAAACAAAACAACATGATAGAAGGAATACATCACATTCTTTCACACCCAAATGACAGATACATTGCATTCGAGTTCTAGCTGGGCAAGTTTTAATAACTTTAAAAGTGCACTCAAAACAATAGACAATAGATTCATTTGCTACATTGACATCAACAGATCTTTCATTCTACATGGTAAAATTAAGAACTGTATCATGCATTTTGAGGAAGATCAACTACAAGATATACTGCTGCCATTCGACAAAATCCTTAAATTTAATTACCTACAGGAAGAGAGAACAGGCTACCACATACTCTCCGACCCTGCCACATTTGAACTGCAACTAAAAAAGTGGATCCCCACAGTAATAAAACATAGAAACTCTCCAATGATCCTTTCTTTTCTAGGTGTAAAACCTCAATGTTTTTACTGTGGCAACAGAATACACCTTGTAAAAGATTGCATAGCTAGGATCTGCAGGTTTTGTGGAACCAAGAAGAATCATTTCCATAGATGCATAAAAATCATAACTCCTCAACAGATGGTGCTAGTATCCAAAGTAAACAAACCACAAGCACCCAACCCTCTAATCTCCAACACAGTTTGGATTTAGATTAATTTCTAATAATAAGAAGGAAAACAAACAGAATTGAACCTGTTTAAATTTCTGAAGATACAACCAACTCCAGTACTCATTCAAAAGACATCAAAAAGTAGTTAGTAAACACCAAGACTTAACAACTCTCAAGTATAATCTTAGCAAACCCAATAATCCAAAAACAATTAACATTTCCAGAATGCAGGCCACTTCCAACAACCCCGCTTCTAACAAATTCAAAGATAAACATACAGAGAATATCTCACATCATAGTGAACATCCTCATTTTGACCCAGTTCCACACAGCATCCATCTCTTTCAATGTACTTAAAAAATTAGCAGCCACAATGACACTTCTACAATGCACCCATCTATTAATAATAAAAAATAAAAAAGTTCAACGAGCTTCTATCAAGCTTCTATCAAAATAAAAGCAAATCTCTCTGCAAACTCCACTGACATTGAAGCACATTCAATAAAAAGGGGAAGTCCACAACAACAACTAACACTTCAACACAGCTAATATTATATAATCAGATATTAATGTCCAAAGAAGTCTCAACTATCCAAACAACAGAGAAGAAGTGCAAAATCACAGACTCCTATTCTCTCATTTCCGAAACAAATCCCAGAGAAGACTTCTTTGATTATGATACCTTTCCCCTCCCCCCTTGATCTATATTAACCCTCATGAGAACCAACATAAACTCATTAAGATTATACATCTACCTCCAAAAGAACCACTAGTGATAAATACTAGCCACTCTTCTATTTATGCCTAGAAACTCCTGTCAAATAGCTGGAGTTATGGTCAGAGGCATCAACATGCTCATGCAAGTTCACACAATTAATTATTGGCTTACTACCTGGTCTCCTCATGTACTGTTTGTGTGTGAGACCAATTTCCATTAAAATTCCAGCAGCTTCATCTTACTGGAACTGAACAAGCTCAGTTACATGCATCTATCAGTTAATATCTCTGCAACAGAAGGAGTGGTTATTTTAATCAACAACAAACACCCACTGCATAAGTTCAAGATTACCTATCAAGGCAATAACCTCATATGTATCAATCTGACATACAGGAGCAGTGAAATTAATGCTTTATATGTCTACTCCCCAAATAATGCAATAACACTACTATGTATCATAAATACAATCAATATGATTACCACAAACAACAACTCACTAGTTATCTTTATTGGAGATTTTAACACTTTCTCTACAACTAAATATTTCCATCTGCTCAACTGAGGCTTTATAAATGGAATTGGTTTCTTTCCTCAAAATGCATACTCCTTTTACACTAAAAAAACATCAACAACTAATTGATCTGTTTTTACACTGTTTATCTTCACCATGGTATGGAAATCTCACTTCAACCTGTAGCCTTTTTAGACTAGTATGCCATACTTATTTCCATAGAACAGGACAACTACACCCCATCCAACCTCAACCACTCAAGCAGAATGATAAACAAAGCAGCTATGACTGAGGCGATTCCTTCACAAAATTGATTTGCTAAGTAGACCTCCCAAAGAAGCTGGGTTTGTCTTCATTGGAATACTCCAGTCACTGATATCCCATCACACTAAAATCTTGAAAGGACATCCATGCTTATTAATGAGATGGACTAAATTAACAAAAAAATTAAGGTATGCTCAACTGAACCAGAGTTCTTAACACATCAATCACTCAAATTACAATACAGAGGGAAACAAATTGTTATTGCTTAATACATATCAATCAAAAGGTCCAAAATTTTACTCATGGCTCAGCATTTCTGGACCAGAGAATACTTATGATGGGCTTTGGGAGCAAAGAAAAAGCTGCCCATCCCATCTCTTGTAATCAATGAAAGCCTTGTTTTGGGCCATCATGTGATTGAACATATTCATCTGCACTATAAAGAACATATTCAAAACAACCTTCTGAAGACCTATAGAAAGTCACAGATCAATTCTTCTTCAGAAGGCCATGGAAACATCATAGCAGATCTCAAAAATGATTATCATCACTTTTTGACAGTGTTCATCCTGAGATGTATGATATACCAAAGTTTCTTATTTTCCATCTTAGAAACTTTGCAATCATAGTCAATTACCACTATACAGGTAAAAGCTAAATCAAAAATATCTACCCCATTGCACTGGTTCTGTTTGTTAAAAAGAATAAGGACCAAACTAACAACTAAAGTTCATAAATCTAATCAAAATAATTGCAGGAGTGATTAAAGGGTAAGATTCAACAGAAAATTTTAGACCATGTTTTTTGTGAGTGATTAAAGGGAAGATTCAACAGAAAATTTTAGACCATGTTTTTCAATCCCAATATGCAAAAAAGGGTCCTTGGTATTAACAGTGATTGGAGATGTCAAGATACTCTTTGATCATATTAAATCAAACTGACTATCAAAACCTATTACTGTTCAACTTGATATAACAGAAGAATTTGACTCTATAAACATACAGATGCTTATAGCACTTCTAAAAGAGCTTGATATTTCCACTGAAATTAACAGAATTTTAGATAATTTACTCCATAACCAACAAATCTACATATGTGTAGATGGTACACTCACTGATGGGTTTTCCCCTGATCTATCAATACCTCAAGGTCCACCTTAGTGCCCTTAACATCTGCTATCTAATCCCTTTTTTAAAAGAAATAGAGAACTCACTTCCCAGAGTATATGTTCCCTGCAACAAAAAGACCTTTAAGCTAATTGCTTACATGGGTGATGTCCTTGTCATACTCCTTTCTCAAAAAACACCTTTCAGCTCTTTATAAGATCATGGACAGTTTTGCACAATATTCTCATCTGAAGTTAATTCAAACAAATCCTCCATCTGAAAAATTTGCTCTGGGAGGAGACTTTCATCTAAATTCCTTACAGAACCACAGGATTTTTCCAACTTTTCGATCTTCAAGTCCCGGACAGAAATGTCTAAACAGCTTCAGAGTTCTGTCATTAATTTCTCAACAGATCATACAGATGTTATCTAAAAGTTTTTCTTTCCATTTCAAGTCAAGGTAGTGTTAGTTAACATGAAAGTTCATGTTATGTTGAAGATCACCTACTTTCTGCCAATTATGACTGTTACCTAAGCTTTTACAAAGAAAATAAATAGTCTTTGTGTCAAACTATTCTGGAAAGATGGCACAACATGTATAAGCATGACCAAAATGTGGTACCACTGAAAATCGAATGGAATGTCTTTTCACTCCATTCCATCCATTTTCTACCAAAAAGCATACATGCTCATTTACCATCTAATCCAAAAATATAGTACCACTCAAATTTCTGAAACTGTTCCACCAACTGATAGATCACCACCTCACACAAATTTCTGGCTAGACCAAATCCTCCAAATGCTTAACATATAAGCCATTCACAATGTCCATTCAAAACAAAAATTTCTATCTGGAAAGCCCAACAGGCAATTAACCCAGAATTAATCACAATTAAGCCCTTGCTTGGAATTACTAACTACAAAATAATTACATTTTTCAAATTCTTATTCCTAGACTAAGCTATCTTATCAAAGTTAATCTTGGGGCCATGCACACAAACCGGTTCCTTCATTGTAAGAGATTTTTTAACAATATAGACCCCATATACCCATGTTGCCTAAGACATAATAAGACATAATTATATCATTAATTCATGCACTGAGCTTGACAACATCAAATCAACAATTTACCAAAACTCCAACATAGACTATTATAAGATTCTATCACTGAAAGATTGCATCCAGAGCAGACATTTCCTAACAATCAGAATGTAAATCTTTTTAACTCACGCAATCTGGATTGTTAGATGTAAAAGACAATTTACAATTTTTACACATGGCCCAGATAATTTATTCATTAAATTCTTAGTGAAGATTCATGAAAAAGATAAGATCCTTTCATTCAAATTCCTGTTCAAAGAATATGGAGTCTTTTCCAAATCCCTACACTTCCCAAAGCCTGCCAAGCTACAGAGGATAATGAAATATACAGCACAGAACTTACATGGTTATGCAGAACTAACACATCAGCAGTATTATATTAATCTAGGTTCAAAATATTTATCTTTTTACTAAACAATATTTAATGTAGTAATATCAAATATATTCCCTGAATAAAACTACCTTTGAAAATATTAAACAGTTATCACAATTTATAGAATTGAATTCAGCTGATGTTAGAGCATGAAAAATGTGTGTGCATGTGAATGTATATGTATTTCCTCAAATGCTTGCTTAAATTGAGTTTTTAATTTTGAAAATGTATATCAATATTAGAAATATCTCAAAATTATTTTTGACCGTGCTTTACTTATTTAAAGAAAATAAAAGTTAGAGAGTAAATGTTAAATAGTTAGAAGTTATATTTTATAACAACAATCATTTATAATTTTTGTAAGTCTTGCACCCAACAGTGAAAGGATTTGTATAATTAAATGTAGAGTTGTATCTCTATTTACTTTGTGAAATAACATTGATTTTAATGTCACCATCTATTATTTAATTGCCAGTAAATTTATTTACTGTTACCCATTTCCATTCATATAACTTGAGAGAAGTGTTGAACAAATTTTTATCTGATATTTGTGGGCAACTAAGGTAACACTATATACTATGCAGATGTTTGAGTAATAAATATTGTTTTAATGATAATGTTATTTTTTTTGTCATACATAGTTGATGTAGCTTTGCTATACATGTCTTTCTAAAAATATTTTGTAAGGCTAGAATTTTCTTATATGTATAATTATAATAATCACAACCTTTTCCCTAAATATCTGTAATTAAAACTGAGGTAATTGCTTCAAACTGAGTTAAGTAATATCAAAAACAACAAAAGACAGAATCACAACTTTTTTCCTAAACATCTGTAAATAAATTAATTATTTTATATAGCACGATGTTTATAAATTGTTATATTTAAACAGTATTAAGCTGTTGCACATGCGCTTTGCAGATTTTACCTATAAATGACTAAATACTAACACTTCAAACACATGATAAAGTCTTTGGAAAAGATAGAATGGCCATCTATCTTTTCGAACCCAAATGCTTTTGTATGGGAAAATCTTAAGTGTTTGAAAGGGAAAGCGTGAATATATTAAATAATCACTTTAAATTACTTTTGGTGATTGCTTCAATCTGAGTTAAGTAATATCAAAAACAACAAAAGACAGAATGGTTATATTTTATAAATGTCGATTGATGACCTTATCATATATAGTTTCTTAGTAATTTTATTTATTAATTATAGTTACAAATTATTTCAACTCTGATAAGCTTTTGATTATGTTATGCAATATAAACAATACTGTTAAAATAATGATATGAAATGACTAAAAACCTTAAAGCTATGATCAGGAAACTATGCTAATAATAAGAGAATGTGTAAAACATTGGGGATAAAATTCATTTCCAAACCAGTGTACTTCAATATCATAAAGACGCATATATAAATCATTTGCATGTGTTATATGCTCACAATAATGTGAAAGTTATTTCAGAGATAATCATAAACCTAAGAATCAATTAATTAAAGAAAAAGATTTTTAAAGGAATATTTAAACAAAAATAAATTCACTTAGAATACTTGTTATGATAAGAGGTTATCTATGTAAATCTGATAAAAAGTAACTCCCAATAAAAGTTAATGCATTGTTATGTAAAAGTGAAGTAAAAAAATTTAGCTCATCAGCCAATAGTAACATTTTTTTTGGTTATATTTAAATAATGTTTCCAATGTGTGTTCTTTATTCATATTTATCCAAGACATAGATCAGAAAGAATAGGGATCTTCTGAATCTATGCCAGAAATAATTATGTTATGTCATAGTTATGAAATAAAATGCAGAAAATGTGCTGAGAAAAATTTAAAGCTGTTTAATTTGTCTTTTATCATAAGTTTATTTTATAGAGGGAAGGAAAATATTATAGCTATAGTGTCATTTTGTACATCAAGTAAACATAGATGGGTATATTTGCAAAAATATTGTAGTTTAAAGCCAATCTAAATCATATCCAGATTTTGGTACAACTTGATGACATCCAATTAAATCATTAAGACCTGCGTGAAATACAAGCAACATCAAATCTTGAAGTGGCTTTCTTCTTCAGAATTTCATGAAACTAGTGATTTTATTAAAAACTAGGTTATTAAGGTTCTGAACATTATAGTGTTATAACAGATAAATATAATATGGATTCTAATTATGCACACCTATAATAATCACTCATACAAATGTTGTCATCTTTCAATTATTATTATAATACATATTTAAGAAAGTTGCTGGTCACCCATCATTGTAAACTAAATAATTAGACATATGCATTGCTATTAAAAGAATTGTGGGGACTAGTGTAAAATACATATAAAATAATCACATCAATCCTTATTAAATATTTTTTATTTATTTTGAAATTTAAGTAGTGCAGCAAATGTATCATTAATATAATATCTGTAAGTTTTAAAATATGTATAAGAATGTGGCAAGAAAATGTAATAAAATACTTTACAAACTTCATATAATTATTTTAAAATTTTATTTCTGATAAAAAATATAAGTGACACATATAATATGTAAAAATGGATGTTCTTTTAAAATCTTCTAATTAAAAATTTCAAGTCCAATATACTCTAATCAATATAATACACACATGATTGAATATTAGTTCTAGGAAATTACCAATAAATTTTGACCCCTCCATCTCTATATTTGGATCTAACAAAATGATATGATATTATTGTTGGCTATTAATTTTGAAATATAAATGTTATTGATATTTCCACAAGCATATTTGTTTTCAGTCTACAATTTTTTTATTTGGATTATATCATAAGTAATAATATAATTTAACTGCAAGTAATGATTAACAATTTTTAAAAACTAAATTAATTATTCTTGCAAATAACTTAAAAATGAATAATTAAATCTTAAAAGTAATATGATTATAATAGAATACTTCATTCTATAAATTCAAATTCTTGAAAAATTTGAATATACATAACAATATCTAATTATTTGTAGTTATAGTTTAAATCTCATTTTTACTTATATATATATATATATATATATGCTTAATGCTGTTTAACCATTACAGTTTATAAAACATCGCGCTATAAAAATAATTGATTTATTTACACACACACACATATACATATATTTAAAAACCTTAATGAGTATTGTTTTATGATGAGAATTTTGATTTTTCATAATTATATCACAAACAGTTATCAAGATTGGTTCTGTTATAATCAGTAGTAGTTAACTTATAATAGATAACATATAATTAATTATCTATTTCTGAGGTCATTCCTAGTAAAATTAATGCTATGCCTAGGTTAAAATTTCTAAGGATTAAATAGAAATTTAATTAAAAGCTTGTCATTGCACTTAAAAAGATATATAGTTGACCCATAATAACTTGGAGATACTTTCTGATTCAGAGCTAAAGCGTTGAAGATCAACAGGAAAATTATGATATAATGATTTTTGTTATTAAATTATTGATATTAATTTTTATCTGAAAGAATAGTAATCTTTTAATTAATAAAGAAAACTTATTGAAGCAATGATTACACTTCTGGAAATGATGAAGATTGACAAATAAACGAAATAGGAAAATAAATTAGATTATGGGAAAAAAGATTCAAATTATAATATTGACATCAATTACTTTTTGATAACATATCATATACAATACAAATTTATTTGTAATTTTTCTACATTTTAATTACTTTATGTTACATCTTAATTAAACTGAAAACATCCTGTCTAGTTTCAGTTCAAATTCAAACATTAATTAAATTTGTAAAAGGGATTTTTATCCCTTTTTTACTGAAGGGATTAAACTTTTTTTTGATTCCAAAAAAAAATTATTTTAAAAAAAAAAAACTATTTTACTTTAAATTGAAATAAAAGTCTCTCCGTCTATAATTGTATGTCTTTGTATATCTATATTATCATAAAATGTGATTCTATTAATAAAATTTTAACTTGTAATATTTAGATTAATTTTTAATTTGTATTACTAATACACATTAATCCTCAATGTAAATAACTTCCATCATACTTCATTTTTGGTGTACTCTTAAATGATACCTGTTTTTTATTATTAAGTTTTGAAGAAATCCCAGTTTCTTTTCCAATAATAATGGTGACAGAAAAAAATATTTGTCCCATCTTTTTTTAAAGTTCTCTTTAATCAAGAATCCATGTGTAATTTTGTAATAATATTTAAATTTTATCTTTAGTCAGAACTGTAATAGAAACAAAAAAAAATTGTGCTATACAAAATGTGTAATGCACAAACGTAAATGTGAAAAAAGAGTACTAAAAATATGAGAGCAATTATAATATAAATAATTTGATAAAATATGCAATAACAAAAATTAGAGATTGTAAAATAAATAAAACTACAATATATAAAATCGAATGTAAAATAATAATTGAAAGCTGTAATCCCAACTAATTACTTAATGTAATTCTGGCAAGAAATATTTTATAATTATAATAATATTATAAAATATTGTAACCCCAAAATTTGCATAAGTCAATTCAAATCTATTATAAGTAAACAATCAAAATTGATAATAGAGGATTATAATAAATAAATAAACTTGGATATTTAAGCAAAATAAGATAATATGTTTAGTAAACAAATACTAGGCATAAATAATAACAGTTCAACAGGCAAAGCTAATTATGCCCTCTTACTTTTGATAGATTGCTAACAACTGTTAATATTGCAGACAATATTAGTCATATGCAGATGACACCATCAGCATGATTCACCAGCAGCATTTAAATCATACAAGGCTTACAGTAATTTTTATAATTCCTCATGAACACATTTGACTTCCCATGAAACACTAATGGTTTCAGAACATAGTTTGGAAAATACTGATTTAAACAATGTATTATATGATAAATCCAGATTATTTATAAGCCCAGATATTTCTCCACTGACTGTAACTATATTTCTGGGTGTCAACAACCACATTTTTATGCTTCAATAAAATATATTTCAACTTTTACTATAATGTTTTTGGTTTGTTTTTAACTTTTTTATTTTTCAACATTTTTTGAATCTCCGTTTTTATTATTATTTGAAATTAAAATGCTTATGTTTCTGCTATGTCTATTTATAAAAAACTGCTAATGATGATGATGTGAATTATATATTATCAAAATTTAATATTTTATTGGATATTATATATTTGTGTGCATGTGTGTCTTGTACCTCTATTAATTATTTTATTGTTTTTACTTTTGATATTTCCAAATATTTTATTGAAAAATGAATATATTATTATGTACGAGTTATGTTTCATAAAGGAATTTTTTTCTATTGTTTTTTTTTTTAATTTAATTTTTAAATTACTATTATAAAAATATTTTAATTTCTTTATTTTATTGCATATATCTATGTATATTTATAATAATAGTGTATTGATAATTATAATTCCTTTTTGATTTTATCAGTTTATTATATTTTATTCCTCTTTTAGTACTATCATTTAACTTTAATAAATTATGCATTTATAATTTCATTTTAAAAAATTATGTTTAAATTTATTTTAAAAATAATATCATCAGTTTAATGCACAAATCGCTTAAAGAAAGAAAGAGATGATAAGGCAGACTTATTGCTAAAAGATAAATCATATTATTTAATTTTATATGATTGGTTTTGACTTCACTGTGTATTATCGGTCTTATTATTTTATGTTCTTAATAAATATGTTTGCAATACTGAAGTACTACTGATTTGCATTGTTTATTCATTGCTTCCTATAAATGATTCTGTTTTAAAATAAAATAAATATTAACTGAAAATCTTAATACAAAGAAGTACTAATGATCAATTATTTTATAATAATTCAAACATGTTTTATGTATCTTTTTAAATAGGATTGATCTATGATGTGATCAAGCAAGAAACCATTTAAAAACTGGCAATGCAAAACTTTTATAATAATAATAATATTTACTTCTATGGCTTTTTATATGGTACTTCAGCATTTACATACTAATTTCTGGTGATTTTGCTTTATAGAGGGCCAGTTTTTATTTAGTTCCTTGCTTGGTTAGATATCTAAAAAAATATGTTAAAATTCCACAAAACTTTTACTATTTAATTTATATCTATGATAATCTTCAAAATATTCTGAGTATATGATGTCTATAAAGTCCTCATAGTGTAATGGTTATTTTCTGGCTAGGACCATAATCTGTGATAGAAACATGAATTACTAAAAATTTGAATTTTTTATTGTTCCAAACATTCTTACATTTTTTTCAAATAATCAGCTCATGTATAGTGTATCTAGCTGTCAAACATTGATCTGTAAATGGTTACTTAGCTATTTTCAGCTAGAAAATAAATCAAATGAAAATCACTGGAACTTTTATCCTGTAGCAGTTATTAAGCCCGATGAGAAATGTCTGTCATTATTCTTTTTGTGATAGACATTGGAAGAGGTTTTGCACTGCAATTTAGTTTTTAATGTTGGTTTTATATTTTTTGTATAAAGGACTAATATTTTCATACTTATTCTTTTAAATAAAATTGTTAATAGCTAGCTGCTAATTATTATTAGTCATAAGTTATGACAAAATATTACATAAATAATATTTCGTATAAATTATTATTAAAATGTTTGTATAGAATTGAATTTCTGCAAGGAATCAGGATATTCAAATTTTATGTTATATATAGTGTTATATGTAATTTTTACTTCACATATATTTAAAATCTACAAATACTATTTATATACAAAAATAAAGTGAGACTGGAAAACCCCATTATCATGTAATTAGTTATTTTAATGGTTTTTTGGTGTTTTTTTTTTAATTTTTGAAAACATAAAAAAAGCTAGTAAAGAGTTCAGATATTTTTGGAAAATATGACAATAGTTTGTCAATAATTTGTATTTTGGGGTAGGGTCTTTTAATTAAATAAATAAAGGATTTAATTTACATATTAATAACTATTAATATCTACATCCTACATATTTGACATCTTCATTCACTTAAAAAGTTACCTAAAGTGGTTGCTTAGGTGAATATGTTAAATACATTCATACATATAATCTATTTGTGAATGCACATACAATTAGAAAACATGTGACTTGCATGTTGTTCTCTTACATTTCACAATAAAAGTTCAATGAAATTAAAAAAATATAGAAAATGTTTTAATGCACACTTGTATTCCCTCAAATATTTGCCTCAAAATGTCATGAACAAAACTTGACAATTTGTGCACTTTTTTTGGTTCTAAAATATCATAACATATTTTTTATTAATGCTAATATTTCACAAAAGCATAAAACTTTGAAATAATTATGGATTACTTAAGAATTTACCAATAAGAACTGTTATATTCTTGTTAAATAGCTGCACTTTTGTTGATTTATGATAACATATTAAATGGTATCTGTTGAGATATGTTGTAGATTCATCATATACTTTGTCTATATATTTATGTGTGTGTAAATACATCGATACTTATATACAAATAATTTACCATTAATAATCAAACAGATATGTAGAAATTTAGGTTCTAGTAACTTTAGCCTTAATTTACATCTATCTATCATTGCAATAAACAATAAAAGGCTTTATTTTTGAAATAAAAATTTTTCTAATATAGTTATATAACATTATTTATCTCATAATAATGATCAGTCCTAACTAAGTAACATAGCAACATATAAAAAAGCAATATATTCATTAGTAGCAAACTCTCACTACCACAGTGTCTCTCAATGCAAGCCATAGTAATCTACAAAAAGTTTTTGCATAAAATCCTTATCGAGAGCCTACTCATCCAATATTCCCATATTAGTTTCTAGGATGTGGCTTTCATTAGTGAGGAGCCTTGTATCTGAGAGCACTGCATCCAGATCTTAACATCTAATGCAACTCTCCCCTGGCCACCTTTTGTATATTTAGTTAACTATAAATCTATGTGTCAAAGATAAAAAACACAATAATGTTTTCAATCAAATATATTTTCCTGTACATTTTGGATTTTTTGTTTATTAAAACCATAGCTACCATCATTCTATAGGCAGAGTTAATACAAAACTACTAAAATATCACTTGATCACTATTTCTTAAACAGACGCAAGCTGTTAAAACAGGAGAAAACTTTCCATACAGTAGTAATGATATTGGGTATTATGCATTAGAATGGTGTTTTGTGCATAAATAAATCTTCTTGCATTCATTGATTACTAAGGATTGCACTAAGTGGCACTACTCTATGGAAAATTTGCTACTGCTTTAGCAGCTTGTGTAAACATAGAAAATAGTGATCATGTGAGAATTTTAGTGGTCTTATATCTAACCTGCCCATAGGAGGACAGTGATGGTTTAAAAAATACCCAAGCATTAAACTGGGTTCATGTCTACAAGACTATGCAGATGAATAAATTTGGATTAAAAACATTATTGTTTTTTTTTATTTTGGAGTCATAACTTTATAGTTAGATAAATATGTAAAAGGTGGTGCTGGAGGGTTGCATTAAATTGTTAGATCTAGGTGTAGTGATCTCTAATCCAAGGCTTCTCACTGATGAAATCTGCAAGCTAAAAACTAATCTGAGGTTATTGAATGAATAGGCACTAAATAGAGATTTTGTGCACAAACTTTCTTGCATCCATTGGTCACTAAGATTTGCACTGAGTAATTCTACTATACTGAGAGTTTGTTACTGTTTTAACAATTTGTGTAAGCATAAGAGAAATTGATTATGTGGAGTTTATTATAACTATGAAAACCAACATCATCAACCACTACAGATATAGTGCATAAAATAATTCATAAGAGGTTGATAAGTCTTAACCTGTTGATACTTGTTACATACTATATTAATAGAGCTCTTAAAATAATAAAAATTTATGGAAATTTTTACATTTACATGCAACCAAATTTATAAATTTTCTAGTTGTTAAATTAAGTGCATATAATGATACTTAATAAAAAAAAAAAACAATAATGATAATTGGTCAGCTTTAGCATTATTGCTTTGTTTTATTATTATTATTATCATCGATCATTCCACTTAAAGCTGCATTTTCTGTAAATGTTAATCACAAATTAAATTATAAATTCTTGCACATATTACAAGCTTGCTTTATATTTTATTGATACATTGTATCTGAACTTATTAGTTGTTTTAAACATTTTAATAATTAGGTTATAATTTTAATTACTGATATTTGTTTTGGTTACTTTTCTTAGTAATGAAGCTATTTTATTGATCATAAAATTTTAATTATATAGATATTTAATAGGCATACATGTATTTATAGAAATAATGCATAATACTAGCTGAAACGTATATAAAATATCTAAAATGCCCCATAACTATATTATTTTAGCCACACATATTCTTTTTGAATGGGCGGCAAAATTCAAGCTTTTTTATTAAATTTAAAGAGGAAGTGTGACTAAAGGTATATCGCTAAGGGGGCTTGAAAAATAGTAAAAATGGTTAGGCAATATTGTATTTAATCAAAATATTATTTAATTTCTTTAAATATGATTGCTATTTCTTGTCATTTTTTAATACAATCTACTTTAACATCTCATTATTTTACATTATATCATAAACTTGAATTATTTTTTTAGATTGCAATCTGTAATATATAGAAAAAAATTCATTTAGTAAATTTAATTAAATGTTCATTTACTTTTTCATTCAAACAAAATGATATTACATAATTTATATATATATATATATAACTATAATTGAAATAATATTTTAACGGTTTACAAACAATTACAAATAATCTTTAAATTCGCAGAAGTACTTTCGGTTACCGAAAGTACTTCTGCGAATTTAAAGATTATTTGTAATTGTTTGTAAATCGTTAAAAATATTATTTCAATTATAGTTACAATATTGTTTTTAATTAACAGATATTTTATTTATTATATATATATAAGTCAACATGAAGGGGAGGATGTTTACTCATAATCATTATAGAAAAGTTTATGATGAGCCAAGATTTGTTAGAAAGTGGATTGATTTTTGGTTGGGCTAAATTTCTCATGTAATATAGAAGTAAAAACGTGATGCAGTAATTAGCACTCTGTATACTTATTCTACTAAAGAGTGTCAGTAGTTTCCAGTTTAGACACCATGAGGAAAGTAATTCAAACAAATAATTGATTTATATTACTTGATATAAAGGCCAAACATGGAAGGCAAAGCTGTAAACTTTTAGGATATGTTTTCCAAATTTATTACATTCTATAACTTATGAAGACTGAGATCCTTTGGATGACAGTATTGATTCTGATGGGGAAATTATCTAATGGGATTAATAAACTGTTCATGTCAGTTATAACATTAAAGTTTAAGTCATTATGCTTTTTATAGGCAATAATAATGATTCATTGAACAAATAAGATAAGTCTTACAATGTAAATTAATTATTTTAATCACTTTTTTTAGTAAATATTTTATGAAGTTTTTAAGGTTGACCAATTATGATCCATTTTGAGTTTATAAATAGATTCACATTTAAAATAGGAGGTTCTATAATTTATAATAATATTGATGCAGTTGTAACTAATATCAAAACTTATTTAAAAAAACAATAAAACTGACATTATAGAACAGATAGTTAGACTTTTAGTATATTATTAGTAAAATTGCTAGATAGTATCTTTTAAAAAATAGATTTTCCTTCTGCATCGTTAAGCATATAATGGTTTTATAATCAAAAAAATAACATTGGAAAATTTGAAAAAATAAAAGAATATTTCAATCTTGATGCACTAATATATAATTATTAAGAAATGATTGAAAGGGATATATATAAACATATTTCAATATCAAATCACAGGATTTAAATAATAATAGCATTCGATTTTATTTAATTTAGTACCATTTTAGGCAGATAAAATTCAATATCTTTTTTTAATAGAAAAATGTGAGGCAATGATATAGAACAGCATCAATGACTAGCTTTATATAAGCTTAATTTATATATGCCATTTTCACACAAAATACTAATAATTTAATTTTATACATAAGTCATAATAAATAATATTGTATATGTGAGGATGAAATGTGTATGGAAAAAAGCATGTTTGTTTATACAGAATATTTTTATTCATTTATATATATATATATAATATATATATATATATATATATATATATATATATATATATATATATATATTATTTGTGCTAAATAGATAGATAACATTTAAAAAATCAAGGGAATAATGTCTTAGTAAAGTTGAAAACTTTCTGAAACACACAAAACATGTTATTAGAAAAGTATCTAGAATCATTGCTATAAATATATATTCAACTTTAATTAAAAGGCTTATAATAGAGGCTGAAAATGTTAATAATCCAGTACTCAATTAAACCAGATATCTGTCTTAACAGATAGTTTCATGTAGTTGTTTAGTGAATTCATATTAATAAAGGTTAAGTAGGAGTGGAATGTTATAACTTTATATTATAATGCAATGAGGTACATTTAGATAGCATAACCAAATTTGGTTGAAAACTAATTTTACCATGGTATAGTTGTATGTTTTTTTTAAAATTCACGCTAAGAAATAATCCATTGCATGAATTGAACATTACCAATAAATTTGTGTCTTTTTATAGAAACATGAATCCAATAGTTGGTTTTGATCATATAAATTCATTTACTTTTTTAATAAATTCCTAGAAAATATGTTTTTCATTCAGATTTTCTAAAGATCAATTTCAGAGCTGACATTTGCTAAGTTTTATAATTAATAACTATTTTATAAATAATAATTTTACCTTTTACAATTAATAACAATTGTATTAAACTTATTAGAAATCAGAAAGCATTTTTGCATACAATCATTAAAGTGATTTTGCAGAAAAAACAAATATAAAAAATAACTTTTAGCCAATGTGAAATTAAACAATTTAATAGATAAATTACTTTCTTGATCAATAATGTCTGGGTTTTTTTTAACATTAAGTATATTGGCTTAATGTAACTAAACTTAAATAAAGCAGATTTAATAATAATGATGATTTTTTCATACCTGACAATTATAATAGTTATGTTATTTTAATATTAATAGGAAATTTAATTTACATTTTAAATTATTTATGAGTGCAAATGAAAAAAAAATCTTACATTAAAACTTGGCCATATAAAATTAGATGTGATTGTTAATAAATGTTGCTGAATTAGAATTCTATAAAAATATTACTGGGTATTTTAATATTAATGAAGAGAAATAAAAAAGAAATTTGGAGTATATTTGAAGCAATGGGGATATTGGATATGTAGAGTATAGTTATTAATGATAGTTTGAAGTCACAATAGTTGTAATAAAAAAGGTTCAAATCAGAGATTACTGTGTGCTGTCAAATTATTAAAATAATAATAATAATGTTAGTAAAATATTAAAATAATAATAATACAATTATAGATGCTTCATTAATATTTGGAAAAGTGAAGTAATTCAAGGGATACAATTCTTTTAATTATACAAAAAACAATGATTGAAATCCCTCCAAGACTTATGGAATCAAATACTTGATAAATTTTGAATTAATTCACTTGCAGCATCAGAACATACTATAGATATAAATTAGAAAAAAAATAGATATCGAACAACATAACATAAGCTTGTTAAGGAAAAGTTAAATATAGAACTAATTATAAGATTTCCAATTTTTACATTCTTAAATAGGATAGTTTTAATTTCTAATATAATCTGTTGTATATATATATATATATATAGTACCAATATTGAAATTGGCACATAGCAATTTATCTAAAAAAATTATTAAAATAATCTTTCAAAAAAGAAAAAAACATAAAATTAAATGTTGAAGAGTTTATTACAGTTTGTTTTTGAAAAAGATAAGAATCAAATAGTTTTCTATCGTTAGTTTTTGAAATGAAAGCTGCAATGAAGTAATCAGAAGGGGAGAGGGGTCTTTCATTAGAAAAAGTCAAACTAAAAGTTTATAAAGGGAAGTAAACAGTTTTTTTTATTAGTATTTGCAAAATATAAATAATTTAAAGTTTACAAAATACAAATCTCTTTTCATTCGAACTAAAGAAAAGTAATCTTAAAACTAGTAATATATGTGCATATATATGTGCGATTGTCAATAATAGATAAATGTAAGCTTTTTAATAAGAGATATAATAAATGCGTGTTAAAATCGTATTGAAAAAACACATGAAAATAAATATTGAAATGAAATGTATTTTAAAAACACAGCGGTGAGCTACTAATTAAAGATATGAAAACAACATGTGAAATAGCTACTACTAATTAAACAATCAATCAAAAAACACATTGTAATAGGATTAATTACTGCTGGAGGATATTAAAATGAAAACAATTTGCATATATAAATAGCTAGATTTTTATTGGATGTGCAGTTTGAGTTTGCAGTTTCAGCCTAGTTTTCAGTGTCAGTCTTGTTTAAACTGAAATGCATTGTTGAGCAACTTTAGGAAATATATGCTCTTATTTCAGCCCTTAGTCCAATAAGATCAGCAAGATCTGCCCGTGAAATAATGTCTACCTAACAGCTCAGAAATCCTCCATCAATATTCAACTGTCTCCAGAAATAATAATCATGAAGAATAACCAAACACATCAAGGAAATGTCCCAGCCGGATGGAAGAAGCAACAAACAAGAAGGAAACAAAGTTCTAAATCTACGTTCAAAAATTCTAGGTAAAACATTTTATTATTCTCAGTTATATATAGTAGCCACCGCTGTAATTCGTAAATATTCAAGATTCAAATTATATAAACTTTATAAGCATGCATAAAATGAACTATTGATGTGCGTGTTTGTGAATGTTAGATAATTCAAATGTCAAAGATTATTTATGCCTTCTCATAAAATATATTATAGTATGTTCACTTACAATGTGTGTGTTAATTTAGATTTATAAAGTGTTTAAAATTAGTAAATGTTAGTTAATAAATTGTCTTTAAAATTAAACTTTATTTGTCGGTCAATTCTTTTTATCAATTCTTTTTCTATATTTTATTATTGATTAAAATTAGACTGAGCTAGTTAAGGGAATTGTTTTGAGCACTGGATTATGAGCCTACTGACCAAATATGTTGTTTATTCTTCTGAATAGATAACTGGTGCCTGGAGTTTACTCCGAAACAAATAAAGTGTTTGGATAGTAGCGGTTTGAATCTAGCAGCTGAGGTGGGCCATTGTTGATAGTTAAAGCTATCAATAATATTTCCCACTTTGCTCGAACATGCTAGTTCATTCACGTAACATTTATAAGTAAACAAATTTGTAAATGTATTATGGAGAAGTTTGAAACCAGTCAAAACTTATTATACGTGTAAGTAAGTGGTATCTGTGGTTCGATCTGGTACAATATATATATATATATAAGAATTCACCATGGTGAATTCTTATATATATATATATATATATATAAGAATTCACCAAACTTTTCTTTTTAAAAACTTTTATGGAAGAATGTGAATAGTTTTTAATCTTTGAAATTCAACAATCCATATTTACTTATATATTTTATTATTGGTAACAATAAATATTTGACAATTATATTGTTTAATAAATGTTACCATTATGAATTTTTTTCAAGTTCTGTTATTATCTGAATGTCAATTCTAGTATTAAGAAACTTAGGCATTAAAGAAGTTTATAGTTATGGAGTTTTGTTTCTAAAACTTTTATGAATGGGAAAGCACTCATATTTATTAGTATATCAAAATACTGAAATGAATGCATATAAACCAGAAGGTTTATGATATTATATTATATTATATTTAAATGAGCCCAAAAATTGGGGGCTGTCATATTAAAATATTTTTTACTGTTGAAAAAATCAAGCATATTCATTGCATTTAATCTGAAAGCTTGAATATTCTCACCAGTTATGTTTATGTTGACTCAAAAAGAAACAAATACAAATGTAGGAGGTGTTAACTTTTTATTCATTGATTATTATCAATCAAATTCAGTTATAAAATAGAAATACATAAATTATCTAATGGTTTGCAATCTGGAAATGATATTGAGTTTATAATTTCACGATTTCACTAAAATGTAGAACACTTAGCAAAATATCAACATTGCTTTAGTCTATGTTTTAGACAATTAAATATTAATTAGTAAGAAACTATAGTAAGCATATGTAAAGTACAACAGTTTAAGAACTTATCTGATTAATTATTCTAGGTTATCTTCTTTTGCATAATTTCATTAAACTTTAGTGTAAATCATATTTTTTAGATAGTTAAATTATACATTATATATTCTGCATTTAAATAAAAACAATTTTGCAAGATTTCAAATTAAAATGTACTAGACCACGTGATATATTACTAGGACTAATAGAATTAGGAAACTTTGAACTATAATAACTATGTATATTGATATTACATTTAATTACAAATTTGAATTTTTTTAATATCTAGATTTTTGTTTAACAATTATTTAGCTTATTAAAACAAACTTCCACATATCCTTAGCATAAGTGTAGTGGACTTTGAGTTGGACTTTTATGATCAGAAAGATTTTATATAGATGTTGTTGATAACAAATAAAAGTTTTTGACAATAATCATTGCATTCATTTATCGAATTAATAGTTTGTGTTTTGCTTTATTTTTTACATATTTGCTGTCATTTGAATTATCTACATACGGAAATTGAACGTTTGAAAGTCAATATGCTATTTTTAATTAACATCGTTACACTACTGATGAGCTAAGTTTGTTTAGATTGAATTTTTTTTTTTATTTGTTAATTATTACTCTTTTTTGTTGATTATTCAAGGTAAAAGTATATTTATTTAATGTAAATTTCAGATGCTTTGTATTCTTATCGATATGTTTCAACTTTATCTAACAAATTAAAAAAAAATGACTGGCTTACTTTTAATCTATCAATTTGTAATATATAACCAATATATAACACAAAAAATAACAATTAAATGAATATTTGATTGCATAATAATATGATTTGAATAAAAAAAAGTAAAAATATAATATTAGAATATACATAATATTCAAAATGAAGTTGTTATATATATCCATATATAAAAAAAAATACTTTATTTATTTTACTTCTTTTTATGTACAAATATATTTATTTATAAGATATGATATTTCAAAGCAAAGCAGAATTTTTAATTACTTTATTAAGTATTTAACGCAAATGGACTCTTTTTTTTTATTTTTATATTCTCATGTGTGGTTATTTCTTATTAATAATAATTAATGATCAAAAATAGAAAATTGTTAAAAAGTATTAATAAAATTACATTTGAATGTTCTGAATTTTGTACGTTATATATATTATCTGTAAACCAATTTTAATACAAAATAGTATTTGTGCAGCTAAGAAAAATTTAGAAATATAAAAATACACATAACTCATTCTATGTCATATTAAAAAGACAGTATTAGTTCATTTAAAAGTTTAAGTTATGGGCAACAGCTGTAGGTATAATAGTGATGATAAAAATATAATACCCACAAAATGTAAATCTTGAAGGAAAACAATTGTTGTATTTTATATGTATTTTATTTATTTATTGTTATTAAAATATAGTTTGTGCATTATTAAAAATATTGCTTATCATTCACATTATTGAAAAAGACGTTCAAAATATTGATTTAACGTGATTTTTTTTTTAAAAACAGAAAGAAATTCTCAAGACTCACATAAATTTAAGTCATCTTCAAGATTCTATTGCTGATGCACTCATTCAAGCAGGTAATATAAAATGTTCCAAAACTGAATGTGTTTAATAAATCTATCAGTTATACATAAATATTAATCAATATTATGCAACTAAAGAATTGAAATTGAGCATATTTATTTTCATTTTTAACACTTTTAATCACATATTGGTATAACACACACACACACATATATATATATATTGTAAAATACAATACCCGTTATATTAAATATCATATAAAAATAATTAACAGTAAATGTAATATTATAGTTTAAATTCTTTTGTAGCGCTTTCGATTTTGTGGTAATCCTCAAGCTGTATTAAATTGACTATTTACATTATTTTTAATTGTATTATATAATAATTGATGCTCCTTCAATCTTTTTTCCACAGAGCATCTCGATTCACTGATATATAATTTCTGACATCCACATGAAATCTGATAAAGTATAATATTTCTTTGTAATTTAAGAATTATACTCTTAGAATTATTAATCAATCAATTAACATTTGGGAAACACATAATGAAATATTATACGTTTCTTTAAATATATTCTTAATTAATTTGGATTGCATGTTATTAATAAATCGCATAGATAACCATTTTTTACTATCTAAAGTAACACTGCAAACTCTCTTCTTATTATTAAATGAATTTACTGTATGCAAGATTTGGTTTTTATCATAACCAACCTTTAAAGTTCATTAGCAAAAAGTTCAATATTTAAAATTTTATCACTCTTATATTTACATAATTTATCATTGCAATGCAAAAACTATTTCAGACTTGCCATTTTATGTATCATTGGAATGCGTGATTTAAAATGAATATATTCTCTTTCTCCAATAGGTTTAAAAATTAATTTATAATTTAAATCAGTAGCATCTCTAAATATTTATAAATCCAAAAATTTTATTTTTCCATTTTATTCATTTTCAATAGCCAATTTTAAATTGTTTAAATTATTCAGATTATATAAAAGAACATCAATAATGTCTTATGGACCACAAACAAAAACATCATCAATATATCTCATATAAATTTTAATATCTTCAAAATTATAAGAATGAAATATAATATCTTCATATTTTGACAATGTAAAATTACAAATTTGTGCTACCATAGGTAATCCCAATGGCCATTCTTTATCCATTTTATAAAACCTATTATAGAATGCAATAATATTATCACTTATAAATTTTAGTGATTGAATAATAAAATTTATTAAATGTTTATTTACAGACATATTAATTAGTTCAATTTCAATTAATTTTATAGATTCAAGATGATCAATTCATCCATATAATTCTGTTACATCGAATTAAGCTAACATATCATTATCATTTATTTTTATATTTTTAATTCTATCAACAAATTCATAAGAAGATGTAATTATAATTGTATATTGGTAAATTGTTACAATATATGTTGGGTTTTGGAAGATATACAATTACACCTTCTTACAAATTTGTTGTTAGTTTTAAAAATATAAAAATAATTGATAATGATCTGTTAACTTCATTGGATGTAATGGAATTATATGGGCCAATTGATTGTCTTGAATCTATAAATTTAATTGAAATTGAACTAATTAATATGTCTGTAAATAAACATTTAATAAATTTTATTATTGAATCACTAAAATTTATAAGTAATATTATTATTGCAACATATAATGATAGGTTTTATAAAATGGGTAAAGAATAGACAATGGTATTACCTATGCTAGCACAAAGTTGTAATTTTATATTGGCGAAATATGAAGATATTATATTTAATTTTTATAATTTGGAAGATATTAAAATTTATACTAGATATGTAGATAATGTTTTTGTTTGTGCTCCTAAAGACATTATTGATGTTCTTTTATAAAATCTGAATAATTTAAACAATTTAAAATGGACTATTGAGAATGAACAAAATGGAAAAATAAAATTTTTGGATTTACAAATACTTAGAGATGCTACTGATTTAAAATATAAATTAGTTTTTAAACCTATTGGAGAAAGTGGATATATTCATTTTAAGTCACGTATTCCATTGATACATAAAATGGCAAGTCTGAAATCATTTTTGCATCATAATAATAAATTACATAAATATAAAAGTGATAAAATTTTAAATATTGAACACTTTGTTAATGAACTTTTAAAGGTTAGTTATGATATAAACCAAATCTTGCCTACAGTAAATTCATTTAATAATAAGTGAGTTTGCAGTGTTACTTTATATAATAAAAAATGGATATCTATGCCATTTATAAATAATATGCAATCTAAATTAATTAAGAATATATTTAAAGAAAATTATAATATTTCATTTTGTGTTCCTCCAAATCTTAATCGATTGATGAATAATAATTCTAAGAGTATAATTCCTAAATTATAAAGAAGTAATATAATATATCAGATTTCATGTGGATGTCAGAAATAATATATTGGTGAATCGAGATGTTCTGTGGAAAAAAGATTAAAGAAGCATTAATTATTATATAATCAAATTAAAAATAAGGTAAATAATCAATTTAATACAGCTTCAATATTTTTTGACCATGAAAAAACTTGTAATTATAGGTAAACATTTAATAGTAATGAAATAAAAATATTAATGGAAGAAAAGAATCATAAAAAGAGTATAATTTGAGACAATTTTGATTGAAAAATATAAGGATGATGTTATTAATAGGCAAGTTGCAAATATGGCCATACACAGCTTATGGGCATATACTAACATTAAGTTTAAAATTTTGAAATTCAGTTAAAGCTGATGAGGATTACTATGTAATCAAAAATGCTATAAAATAATTGAAACTATAATATTGCAACAGACTATATTTTATTAATAAAGCTTAAACTTTGGACACCAAATGGTAACCGATTGTAATATACATTGTATTGTCAAAAATCTATTCTTAAGCAAGCATGAATATCAGAAGCTTAATTCTTTAATTAACCATGTACCATATTAGCAACTCTCAAGTTTGAACATAATATGTCATAATAGTTAATACTATCAAATATCAATCTTAACTTACACAGTTATTAATTTTATAACAATATAAAATCATACTCTCCTTAGTTAACCACCCACTTATAATAATAGATATTTGGCAAATAATAATTTTAAAATATAGAAAAAACATCACTCTGAATGTACAAAATTATTTATGCACTAAAATTTATTAGACTTGTTAAAATATATATAAAATAAATATTGTAAATGACTATTTTAAAACATGGATGATAATCTTATGATCAGTAAGCAATCCTCTAATATATCTCAATCCAAAAAACACCTTAACTATAATTCAAGTTTGAATAATTTTAAATATGCATTTTCTATTGAAATACCCTACCTAAAATAATACTAGATAAATGGTTATCTAAATATCTATAAAGTTACATTAGCCCACTATGAATTTGTAATGATATCTTCTTCTTCTTCTTTTTCTTCTTCTTCTTCTTCTTCTTCTTCTTCTTCTTCTTCTTCTTCTTCTTCTTCTTCTTCTTCTTCTTCTTCTTCTTCTTCTTCTTCTTCTTCTTCTTCTTCTTCTTCTTCTTCTTCTTCTTCTTCTTCTTCTTCTTCTTCTTCTTCTTCTTCTTCTTCTTCTTCTTCTTCTTCTTCTTCTTCTTCTTCTTCTTCTTCTTCTTCTTCTTCTTCTTCTTCTTCTTCTTCTTCTTCTTCTTCTTCTTCTTCTTCTTCTTCTTCTTCTTCTTCTTCTTCTTCTTCTTCTTCTTCTTCTTCTTCTTCTTCTTCTTCTTCTTCTTCTTCTTCTTCTTCTTCTTCTTCTTCTTCTTCTTCTTCTTCTACTACTACTTCTACTTCTACTTCTACTTCTACTACTACTACTACTACTACTACTACTACTACTACTACTACTACTACTACTACTACTACTACTGCAGTAATAACAATAATAACAATAATAATAATAATAATAATAATAATAATAATAGTAGTAGTAGTAGTAGTAGTAGTAGTAGTAGTAGTAGTAGTAGTAGTAGTAGTAGTAGTAGTAGTAGTAGTAGTAGTAACAATAATAATAATAATAATGCCCATACAAAAGTGTTTGGGTTTGAAAAGATAGATGGCCACTGTATCTTTTCTAAAGACTTTATGATGTGTTTGAAGTGTTAGTATTCAGTCATTTATAGTTAAAGTCTGCAAAGAGCATGTGCAACAGCTTAATGCTGTTTAAATATTACAGTTTATAAACATTGCGTTATATAAACTAATTGATTTATTTAAATAATTATTATTATTACAATCCTTACCAAATACCAAAAAATTAACCACTTGCTAGAAGTTACACCAACCGATAGACCACCTCCAAAAAGTTCTTTTTTTACTAACCTTATATACCAATGCAAAACCACAGACAAGATCCAGAACAGTATTTGCATAAGTATTCATATTGGGATATTTATGGTTTAATGAACAGAGAATTGGATACTAATGTTATACAACCTATGCTAAAAATTAACAACAAGAGACTACTCAAGGAATATATATAAAATAGACTATAGAGCTCAAATACTTTGATTTCATCATTAAAATGAATCTCATTGCCTTGCCAACAACCAACTTTCATTATCTTAAAAGAATGTACAGATCTATTGACCCTTTCGGTGGACTCTGCCATTGAGCAAAAGTGGCACTGGACCACATTATTTATCAATGTATAGCACCTAACTAAACACAACAGATGATGTGTAACACCTACAGAAACCTGGGTATAAACATTAATCACATAATGGGTTCTTTTCAGAAAAGATCAATACCTAGCATTTGGGCAGCCAAATTTGTACTATATGCATACTGGTGCACCAGATGTATTCTCTTAATGTGCAATAATACCAGACAACACCCAGCTACATTTAGCAACAAACTGTTATACAATAGAAATAGAAATAGAATAATAATCAACACCCACTTATAAGCAGCAACATGGTTATTGTTAAGGCCATCATCAATGCTGTGAATGCTGAAAAAAACTATCATACAACTAACATTCAAAAAGACATGCCCACAAAACTAAATAAGCTCATCAAACTTTAGAACTCTGATTATTTTTTTTATTCTTTATATTATTATAGTCCATTAACCACAAAGTGTAACCACTAAATTCCTTTATATATGTTTACCCTATTATTACTCATTATATGTTAAATTTGAAATTTTCTAGATGTAAACTTGTGTAAACCATTGAGATCAATAAAGCCTTTATTGAAATGTAATAATAATAATAATAATAATAATAATAACAACAACAACAATAATAATAATAATAATAATAATAATAATAATAATAACAACAACAACAACAACAACAACAACAACAATAATAACAATAATAATAATAATAATAATAATAATAATAATAATAATAATAATAATAATAATAATAATAATAATAATAATAATAATAATAATAATAATAATAATAATAATAATAATAATAATAATAATAATAATAATAATAATAATAATAATAATAATAATAATAATAATAATAATAATAATATCCCTTAAATTTATATTCTTTCACTGTAATTATATATTTCTAAATTACAGTAATTTAGATAAACTAAAAAGAAAATAATTCAACTTTGAATTTATTTATCAACCTATCTATATAAAGTATTAAAATATCATTTAGAATTTTGCTATCATTTAATTAAATTAAGTATATTATCAAAATTTATTTAAATAAAACAATCAGTATAAGAACTTTAGATTTATATATTTAAATATGTATCTGTGTAGATCACCATTTATTGATTTATTAAATATTAGTTGCACCTATGTTAAATAATTATTAAATATACCAAATATATGAAATAAAATAATATATAACTATATACACACTAATCCAATTGCTAGTTTTTTGTTTCTTTCATAATTATTTAATGTAAGTATAAGATGTAAATTAATACGAATCCACTAAGTGTTTAAAATTAAATTAGCAAATAGGTATGCATGCTTTTATGATCACTGAATCAAGTTTATTTATTTAATTAAATGAATATTTATTAATAATACAAAATAATAATGAAATATATTATGGTATGCATTCTAGCTAAACATCACTATGTATAACTTTAATATGAACTATTACTAGAAAAAATAGATACAAAACTAAAACTTTATCTGTTTTATATGTGTCATGCAATGTAATAGAATCAGTGTAAAAATGAAAGTGTTGTTAAATAAAAACCCAGCTAAAATAAAAAAAAAGCTAATAATAATTATATAATATTTATACTATATAATAATTTATATAACTAAAAAAAACTAAAACAGGTCTATATATTTTTATTTGCTTACTTTAATTACAAAATATAGTGTCAATAAACTGCTATTGTAATATAATCATTTAAATTTTCAATACTCGCAAGATAAAATAATATACAGTCAATAAATAAACATATTGGACTTTAAATTAAATTTTTAAACATTAAATTTAGAATATAACCTTATTTAAATTAAGATTTAAACTTTCTACTACTTTTATATTTGAATGGACAATTTATTAATGCAAAACATAACCAACAATAACAATAAAACACAATATAAATTAACAATGCTTATGTATTTTCTAGAATTCCAATTACTATTTTATAATCCTTTGAAAAACAATATGATTAATGTTATAAATGGTATTTTTTAAAACAAGAAGGCACTTACATCATTTTATAATGTAGACAATTATATATAAATAATTCAATTTCAATCTAATACTGAAATAATCCATCACAATTGTTAGATATTTTGGTACTCATACTTATGACAATCTATCCCACTTGATGGCTATGTTGCTAGTCAAAAACAAATAGATATAACATTACCTGGCTGATTTACATTTTACTTTTTTTTTAAATAATGGGCTTTCACCAATTTCTTTTCTTTTTGGGAATTTACATTTTTTTTTTAGATATAAAACATTGAATTTCTTTCAAAATACATTTACTTTTTTTAAAAACGTTATTTTCTAAATTACAGTTTTTAATTACATTATATATTTCAGTGTGTCACATTGGAATGTGCAGGGGGGTGACCACTGTTTTTGATGATCCAAAAGATTAGCCAATATTTCCACTACTCTGATAAAACCAACTTTAGGATTTTTAAAATGATGTGCAACCTCAGACATTTGATTTGTCTCATAACTGTTCTTTATGAAACAACATTATTTAATAGAATGGAATAATTACATTTTTAACTTACATTATACATTTTAGTGCATAGTGCTCCACCACAGTCATTTTAATAGTCTCATAGCTGTTCTTGCACAAACACGACTTTTCCTGTGAATTCTCTAAAATGGTGCTGGAACCTACCCTTTTGGAATTAAATTCACCTTCAAAGATGTGTAGGGAATCATGGTGTTGGGCTTACAATTATTATTATGTAACAGGATATCAGGTAGGGTATAAGATCATTACTTCAATTGCACATTATGGCCAGTTGAATTCTATACACGCTCACATCATATAGTATTAATATGTGAAGTGTGCACCATTTTTATAGTGACATGAAGCACATTAGTTGCCATGTGCAATGCAATCTAGGCCTGCAATGGCTAATATGAACACAACTGTTATATAGGCCTGTGAGTTTGGCCACATAAATGGAATATATATATATATATGTATGTATGTATGTGTGAGTGCGTGTGTAAATCTCCATATGTAGATTGCAAAGCATTATGAGTTTTTGTAAATGAAATATTTTATATAGATCTGATATGAATGTATTTTAATCTTTTAGGAATGGATAAATATATTTATATATACAAATATATTGGAAACTTATATAGTGGTGTTAAAGATTTTTTTAGTTATTAAATATCTAATGTGTATCTCTCTGATTCATAGATTTTGAATGTTACATACAGCAATCACATTAAAATTAAATGTTTTAATGATCTTGTATGTATAAATAAATTATTGTTATTTTAATGATTCCAAATATATTTCTAATTATAGTATTTTTATTTTCCCAGATAGTTATCTATGTGGCTCTCAAATTTAAAAAAATAGAGTTCTTACACAAATTATAGGACTATCTCCTATTCATTTGAGAAATAAATTAAAGTTAATTAAATTCAACATGGCCATATCATACTATTTTTTATTTATTAATCAATTTTATCCAGATATAATTCACTTAGTGAAAGAACTACATAAATATATCTGAGGTTATTGTATGATCTACTTTAGATTGAGGAAGAACATATGTAACACTGCCCAATAGTTACAGTAGGGCATGCTATATTGGATGATATAATAATTGAACCATATTTTCCTCAAAACTGTAACCTGTCAATGATAATTTGATCTATTTGCAATTTTTTATATCCCAATTTGATGACATGTCATTATCATTCAAAAAAATGTATAATTTCATTGCAGTCAGAATCTGTCTTACATTGCAGTGACTGTTTGTGGCTTTTTAAATGAATTATTTTATAAAAATGAATTGAATACTATATTCCAATTATTTAGCCACCAATATTTTTATACCTAGATTATTTCTTATAATGTCATATTATATCATTTATAATAACAAACCAAGAACTATGCATGCACTAAATGACACTATAACATTAAAATTTAAAGCAGAAAAATGAGTTTTGTTTATACTTAGATATATGTAAAGTTATATGTCAAAGAAGTGTTAGAACATGGAGATCAATTTGAATTTTTTTTATAATTGCTGAATGAATTATATATATATAATCTAACTCATTGTATACATAATTTCATTTTCTATTTTTAATTTTCTATGAGCCCACAAATATATGTATATACTACATTTATATACATAAAAATAAAAATATTAGTAATACCCTACATTAATAAACCTCTATAACATACAATAAGAATATTCTATAAAATTTGGTAATGTAAATATCGCGTTTCGTTATGTTTTTAAACATCAATGTTTTTTTTTTTCCTCTTATCACAGTAATGTTGAGTTGTAATCGTATATATATATATATGTGTGTGTGTGTGTGATCTAATGCTTTAGACATACTGAAATAAATGTAATAAAAGTTTATTTTATATAATTAAGAAATTTTATGTATGTACTTAAAAGAATATCTGATAATATAAATTAATATTGAAATGTATATGAAAATTGTGTAATCTATTAAGGATAATCATAATTGCGCTAAAAATCATGTTGGAATTGTGTAAAGTATTGTTTAAGAAATTGTTTTATAAACAAAGTTTGAGTATTTGTATAAGTTTAAAAATATTGAATAAGAAATACAATCGAGGCAATAATAATCCATATTGAGCAGTACTTACATATAAGATGAATCATGCTGTTTTTAACAAAAGGATTGCTATTACAAACTACAAACAATGCAGCAGGTGAGATTAGAGAAAAAATGTAATGAGCAAATGCTTTCAGCAGAAATCAAATCATTTTTCTCTAATAAAATCATTTATACAATATATACTATTTCAAGAAAACTTGTAAAATATGAAAAATTATATCTTATTATTATTATTATTATTATTATTTTGCTAGGATGAATCAAGTAAATTCCTTCTTATATATTTATTTAATTATTTATTTTATTACAACACATTTAAATATATATAAATTTATATTTTAGATTGGGACAAAAAATTAAAAAATTTTGTTTATAAATATCTTATGAGAGATAGTTTGAAGCAACAATTTTTTTCTGAAGATAAAAATATTAAAGAACCTTTGGATTATATTAGAGTTGCGCAGGTATTACTTTTTTAAAATTTATATTGATTGTTTAATTTTTTATATATATAGTAATATTTTTGTAATCACAGAATCACTACTATTGTTTTTGATTACCAACTATTTCAAAAATTATTAAACAAAAAACATAAAAAATTAATAAATGAAATTTAAAATTTCACATTGTGATCTTTTTCTCCTGAGTGAGCAAAATTGGAATCATCTCTCAATCACTTGATAAATCAACAGTTTACTCTATTTTTGTTTCTAGATTTATTACTGTATTGTCTTTTTATATATACATTTTTTTTGTTAATTATCTTGTTGATATTTAAATGTCAATATTTTAAAATTTTAATTGCATTGTATATAATTAACCGATATATAAAATTTTAACATTATCCATCATCGGAAAAAAAATTTGATCTAAATAATAGCTGATGCAAGGAGACTATAAAAATGTATTCATCAACATAAAATCTCGGCCTCATGGTGGACTTTGAGCGATTCATCATCAGATTTTCAATTGGATGGACGGTTGAAAAGTTTGAGCGTGTAGTAGATTGGAGCCTGTCCATTAAAATATGAAGATTGTCTATCTTAATATATATCTGAGCACTTATGGTATATATGTGTGGGAGATGATAATTTGGACCAACTGATGATTGCTGATTTAGCATGAAATACGGCTATTGGTGATTATTTGTCTTTTCAGCATATATGTGCTTGAGTGTATCAGTGTTATTAGGTAGAGTGGAGAGTGATGGGTTGTCTGAAAGTCTGTGCTCATATACCCTATATATAAAATATTTGATTATATATATATTTCTTTTTTTTAAATTACATTTTTATAATAATTTTATTAAAAATGCTACATATTTTTATTTTATTCAATGCATGTATTTTTTGTTATATTCTATATGTATTAATAATTTGTTGTAGATATTATAAATAATAAATAAAAAAATATCTTTTTATATGTCTATCTGTGCATCTGTTTAATTTCTACCAATTTGCTTTTATTTTTATTTATCCGTCTATTCACATATTTTTATTTATCCATCTATTCACATATATCTACCTATTTAGTCAGACCTCCGTTTCTCTTCATAACAATTCTTTATTTTATTTTTTTTGTATCGTTATCTTTTTTACTATATAATTTAACAACAGGAAAAATAATACTTGAAAAGTTAAGCATAATACAAAATATTCTAATTGAATCAAAAATTCAAAATAAATAGAAATATTTAGAAAATATAATTGCACAAATAAAATCTATTAAAATTTCTATTTCAACATCAAAAAAAAAAGCACGTTTTGGTCAAGCAAAAAAATAATATCTGCAAAAGAAGATATTCCTTTTACTGTATAAATGAATGTGTCATATATATAAAATCAGATTAATTAATTAGTAGGTTAGTTAAACTTTATTTTAACACATTATTTCCAAAGAATGAGTCAATTCAGTATTGTTAACATATAAATATAAGAAATTAAAATAATTAATTAATATAATTTACATTAAATGTGACACTATTAAATTATTATTATTCTAGTAGAAGTTATAAATGAAACCTAAGAAAATATAAAACGATCAATTCTTTAGCAAAAATCCAAGTTAGGATTAAAGGAAATATTTACACTTATTTTAAATCAATCATCAAACTATGTCATTGTTATAGATACGTCATGCTATTGTATAATATAATATGTGAGATAGATGCAGTACAGAATAAATTTCTATAAGAGGATTCGTCACTTTAAATCTCCAGAATGTTTCCTTCAAATTTTAAATCAATTGTAAATACACCATACTAGTTTTTCTATAAAATATTAAATAGATTCACATAACTTGTGATTTAAAAAAAAAAAATGGATGTAAGACATTTATTTAATCATTGTTCTTAAGAGCCAGAATTATTTTTATGTACATAAATATTAATTTACGTTGTAAGATATACATATACACCACACTACATTTAAAATATGAAATCAATTAAGAAATAAGGGTATTTTATAATGATGACTTTTTAGATATTTATTTACAATTGCAGGTTACATTTATGATAAATGACACTGCATGAATTGGAAAAAATCGTTAATATTACATGAATCATTATGTGATTTTTTTGAAAATAAAAGAACATTAAAGGTAAAGACAAATTGGTATGTAATTTGCTATAAAGCTATACATTTTAGAAGTACAAATGATTCTGCATTAATTATAAATAAATAATAAAAGATCACCATTGTGAAATTGATGTTATTTAAAGCAAATTGATAAGGTAATTATAGCAGACAGTTCCCACTTACTCCTTACAAAAATCTCATTGTGAAAAAATACAAAGAATTTTTATATAGGCATTCAAAAAGCTTTTGATCAGACCAAAGAACATTATGAAATTTTATAAGAGCTTTTAATATAGACTTTAAAGGTGATTAAAGTATAAAATTGCTGTGTGCAATTTTGGCTAAAGAGTCAAAAATGAGAAAAGGAATAAACCTGCTAACTTACAGAAAAAGCAAAACGACTTATTATAAACATATTTTCTGAGAAAAACATTAAGTATAAATAAACATGGAAGGATTCAAATAAATATAAAGCAGAGTTCAACTACATTTTGAATAACCAAAACTATAATGATCTTAAAATATTTAATACCTGTAAAGATAAATGACTTTTGAAATATAAGATATATGTTAACATAAAACTAGAATGACCAAACTTATAAAATAGCATTAGATTTGAAATATCTAATGAATTAAAACTATAATTTGAATTTTTTTTAAAAAAAAAATATTGTTCAAAATTACTGGAGAAGTGTATTTCATTAATAAAAAAAAATGAAATTATTGCCAAAAAAAGAGTTTACATTATGAACAAAGTAGAAAATTTTCTTAGAAACTATATATGCTTATTTAGTAATTGAAAACAAAAGTATCTTTTTAAAATTTTGATATTCCTTCAAATTTCAAGCATTTATATGATGTACCATACAAAAATATTGTGAATTAAAGTAAAATTCTGGAAAATGATGAATTCTTTACAGATCTGCTAAAAGAATTAAATAAAAAATAAGAAGATTTGAAATGTCTATACAACATATTTAAGTAAATAAAATATATTATATGACTGAGAAAATGCAGCAATGACATTAATATTTAAGAAACATGGAAAAAAGTTATTCCAAATATGTAATATTATTTTCTGACAGATTTATAATTCATTTGCTGATAACTTTGAATTTAAGACAATCAGAAAAAATTCAAAATAAATTTAAAATTTTTATAGTTCAGATAATGAAAAAGTACTAAAAGAAGTTACATAATGAACTATGGATATAAATTGCTGCTAATTTGTAGAATTAAAGACATTTGATTGTTTAAGATTTCAATAATATTTAAAGCTTTGAAACATAATGATATGAAGAATGTTTATCAAAATGCAACACTACATGTGATTACAATGCATGATAGTTTCATTTCTAGTACATTAGGTACCAGGATATGCTTGATGGTGCCACTGTCACCCAAACAAACATCAATATACCATTTGTGATGCTAGATAAAAATATGAAATGAAGCAACAACTAACAAAACAAACAAAAAAAATATCAGTGGGTAGATTTCTTTCTCTTGTTTCAATAATTATAATGTTTTTATTATGATTTTTTTTTATTAATTATGACATTTTTTTCTCTCATTTATTTACAAATCAACAATAAAATATTGGGTAATAGATTTTTTTTTTCTCATAATGTTTTATTATGTGTTTTTTTTTTTTGGGGGGGGAGGGGGGGTTAATTATGAGATTTTTTTATCCAAATTTATTACAATGTTATTGTTTTTTGTGAATTATGAGTTTTTTAACTCGCATTTATTATGATGTTTTTATTATGCATTTTTTTTTGCCTTAATTACAATAAACAGAACATGAAATAACCAAAACATTCAAATGAAATAACCAAACAATGAACAAATTACAACAACAACAACAAAAGGGAAAATTTCACATTAAACATATAATGTTGACTATTGTCTGCTTTGTTTGGAATGTTTATGTCAGATAAGTTCACCAGAAACAGATCCCCACACTTGTGTATTCTTCACCAGAGAAACTTAATGAGGTAGTTATTCAGTAAATGTCTTTATGTAACATGATACTTTCTATTAGACCATTTAAGCAAACCCCAAAGATGCTCTATGGTTTGAGAGTGTGCTTCTGTTGTAAGATCAACAAAATTATACCGGTAGTTGACCCTCAGATGTTCAAAACCTGCAGCCTCCAACTCACATGTTTGGTAGACCTTCCAGTAGACTTAATAAATGGTAGTTCCAGACTTCATATATTGCCAGATGGCTTTGAGAAGCATATCTGCAGACTGATTATGAACTGGTACCATGAAGCATTCTTCTGAATAGTCACTGCTGTGTATGCATTCTTCCTTGATGATTTTTGTGGTGAGTGAACAATATCTCGTTTACCTTGACAATGACACCAGGCCTGCTGATTTGATGACACAATGTAGAAATCACACAATCACAGCACAGTTCACAAAGTCTATTGCTCCCCTGAATCACAGCACCTCTTGACAATTCTAATTTCATTTGTGCCCTTTCTATGGTCAGATCTTTTCAACACCAATATTATATCAATCGCACAGCCTTGATGAAGCAGATTCTGGAGCTGCCAGCCATGTATTTTGTCAAATGGAACACTTTCATTTGCATGCACAAAGCTACTTAATACTTCTACCTCTGTGAACTCGCATCCACTTTCTGCACACAAACTTTCTGTCAGATGGCAATACATGGTACTGTTGAAAAAAAGCCACAGAATGTGATTCTGTTGATGGAAATTGCCAAATTTTCAAAAAATTACTTGGAACATCAGCCATTTTTAATGTCATAACTATTCTCACAAAGATGCTACTATTTATGTGAAACCACAGTGGCTTCTCAGTTGAAGCAAAATATTTTATCATTATTTACAAATGAAATATTATCTTAAAAAAATGGATAATGATTTTATAATTAACATTTTCTATTTGTACTTTTAGTATGATGTCCTTAATTAGTAAACATTGAATATTAACATAGTTTTATACATTTTAAAAACAGCCACCCACAGGTAATACTCTACCCAATTGTTATAATTATTTCAAATGTGAAAACAATTATGCCATAATTTGGATAATGATCTAAATGTCACTTATAACTATACAGAAAGTTGAGGTGGTCTGTAATGGATTGCCATGTCAATTACATAACTGCACAGAAAGTTGCAGTTAAGGTGTGGGTGACTAAACAGTGTGTTGATGTTTGTTTTGATGAGAGCAGCACTATCAAGCAGCTAATGTACTAAAACCATATTTTCATTTCTATAAAGCTTTTACAAATAATTTTTCAAAAATTATTTTATGATTCAAATGGAATAAAAATAAATTAAGTTGTTTTTACAAAAATGCTTCAATGTCAAAAATGTTAAGAGAACTATTACCAGAAAAATAAAAAAAGTTTAATATCCAATGATTTTTTAAAAAAGTTAAAATAAATATACTTATCAAATATTAAATATATATGAAACATATTTGGATGAAATTAAATTTGAATGGAATTCATGTGATAAATAAATTTATTATTAAAAATATACCTGTCAGTTTAAAAATAAGTTTTAGTAATTTATTACTCGTGAATATAATATTTGACTTTAAATAGAAGATTATCACTGAAGTAGGGACTTGTATATGTTAAGACTAAATAAGAAAAATAAAAATAAAATATATAGGTGAGAGAATACACAAATTTCACCAACATCATTAAAAAGATATTAGGCTGATTTATAATGGGTGTTTACAATTAAACATATAATTACAAAGATAGACAAATAAAATTCTAACTGGATGACAAGATATTGTAAAAAGATTTATAAATAGAGTGCCTAGTTTTCAAATATTTAAATAAACTATATGTGACTTTATTAGTAAAATTACTTTCTGCCTTGTGGCAAAAGAAAACCATATATTGGATAAATTCCATTAAATGTAGAAAGTTTTTGTCCAGTTAAAGTAATAATAGTGTTTATAAATAATAATGATAAATTCCACATTCTTCCTATGTTTTGATTATTTTTACATTTATTTGTTTATTAGGTATAGATTTTAAATGTGAATAATTGTTAAAACAATAACATTTTTATCAAAAGAAAAAAACGTTTAGAATGTTGACACTTGAAAATTTTGAAGAGAAAATAGGTTATCAATGCACTTGAGTGTCTACATTCCATTTTATGTTTAACAGTTTTTTTATAACCCTGGGTGGACATCATGAAATAATACTGGGTTCATTAAATAATCAGTAAATTTAAGATTCAGCCTATTTTACACATGTAAAATATAAATTCATAAAAGTTTTAAAAAATAGAGCAGGAAAAAAAAAGATAAAAATGAAATATTTTTATAAGTTATGATAAGTATTTTTATCAGAAATTATATATATATTATTTATATTGTTAAAATATTTGTATTTGATAAAGAAACATAAGTGTAAAACTTGAATTGTTCATTTAAATTTTAGCTTTTTATTTAAAAAAATATAAAAAAAAAAAAATTATATTCTTCATTTAGAACTAAGTGCTCTTAGAACTGTATATATTTTTATTATAAAAATAGTTATAGATTTGCAGAGTTACGTATTATTGCTTAAAATAATTGTTATTCAAAGATGTCTATGATAATGTAATTAAGCCATAGCAACAGCATTAGCATTTTTATGGTGGAAAGATCTATTTAACAATGTCTAATTTGAATGACCTTGTGTCAAATGTAGGTTGTCTGTGATGGCAAAAAAATAAGAAATTCTAAGGAGAATTGTATAGTGATTTTTCATTGTCCATTACATTACTGGTAAATTACTCATTCTATATGAAACAAATAATGCTTTGTTTTATTTTTGTGGAGTAAAAAGAAAACAACTATCATGAATGGTAATCAAAAGAAACAATTTTTATTGCAACAATTCTTTAAATTTGTTCTTGTTCCAAGCAAGCCAATTCAATTTTATTTGTATTGTTTTATTTTTTTCATATAATTTATATTTAATAACAAAAAAAATTGACCAAAAATAAAAAAAAATGCAATTAACATTTCTTTTGACTTTTAGTAGTATTATTTTTATAAAAATCAACAACACATTACAATTGATTATATTTTTACTATCACTTATTCGAAATCATATAAGAAGTTTAAAAATTTATAAAACAAATAAAAATAACAAAATTTCTGAATAGATCTGTTAATTACAAGTAATAAAAATTTGTTTCAAATTATGCAAAAAATTTGTAAAACAATACTAGGTACTATTGCAAGAAATCAAAATAAAATTTGGTAAACTTACAATTGATGTATTTTTTTTTCTCTCCAATACTTACTTTTCTCAAACCAAATAAGAAATTGGATACAAATATCAATGAATGTTTGAAGCAAATCTGTCAAAAAATAGTAATGATCTTTTAGATTACACATATAATTTATAAAAGACATAGTACTATAATAAATCATGTTTTCAAATAACCATCTTAAACTTATTGATTATTTACATCACTATTATTTTGTGATGACAAAACAGTATTTTAGGATTCAATTAAACATTACCTTCAACTAATGGACTGTTCCAGATCCCATATTATTTTGATTGGATTGGACATTTATTGCCATAGATATATTGGCAGATAAAATATATCAAATAGCAGTAACATATCAATATGTAATGATGCTCACAAATCTGATTGCTTTCATTATAAAAAGGGATCAGTTCTGTAAATAGCCAACTTAGAAGAAAAGGGAACAACAAATTATTGTCAGATCTGAATGACAGTAAACACATTGTCTACTGTATGGCTAAAGCACTGGAATAATTTCATGTAAAAATTGAGGTTGCTGATTCACTATACAGATTTCTGGACAAAATAGCAATAAGAGAGTCATAATGACAGGGTTTTCAACAAACTGAGATACTTTGTATGATTCAATGAAATTATCACACTTTGATGCTGAAATGCCATTGGTACTATCTTGCAATGCCTCACTAATGGAAACAGATGTTCTACTGGCTTATAGAAATGATGATGGAACATATTCCCCTATTTTATTCATACCAAAGTGTTCCTTAAAAGTTATGCTAATATTAATTAAAAAAACCTTAGTTTTGATCACTGATACTAAAATATTTCATGATTATTTTCATGATTGATCATTCTTAATACACACTGATTATGGTCCACTGTTGAGAATTTAACATCTGATAAAGTGATCTATTAACATATCTCTCTATGAATGCTGATGGTTTATTTTTTTATCAGCTATGATTTTAAATTGGAATACATTGAGATAACACAAGTGTTGATGCAGATATCTTAAGTAGATTTCCTGCTGAGGCTGTAAACTATATAAATTCAAAATGTTGATCAATTAATATGACAGACATGGAACTAAATGCACCAGTTAATAGAAAACTGATTCTGCAGTAGACTAGTAGCAACTTAATATTTTAAATGATACTGAATGAATTTAGCAGTATTGGCTAAACAAAAAACCTAATTAACTGCATATACTCTACAGCTCAATGACAAAAGCTCTCAATTTAAAGTATCTACATTATTTGGAAATTAAAGGTTATTATTTCACTAATTGGATGATTCTAAATGCATAAGAGTTTTATTAATGGACACCAGAAATTGTCAGAATGAAAATGTTAGCTAGATCTTAAATCTAATGTTCATCAGTGCTGGAATTATAAGATGAACCAAAACATGCCAAAAAACTGTCAGTATCCTGAACCTGAAGGTGTCCCTGGACTAGAATTTATGTTAATGATGCTAGTCTATCGAATAACAAGCTCTGACTAATAGTTATTGATTCATACTCCAAATGACTGAATATAGTAAAAGTATCATTATGCTAGTCCAAAGCCAATAACATGGCATTCAGGAGGCTATTTGCTAATCATATGCACTAAAACATAGATTTTTCCAGTGGCATAATGCTTACACTATCTGTATTAAAACAATTTTGTACCAACAATAGCATTAAACTAATGCTCAGCTACCATTCCACTCTGAGAGCAATGTTGAGACTGAAAAACTAATTCAAGAGACTAAAAATACTAAAAAAAAGTAATTGCTATCTGGAACACATGTATTGCCAGAATGCTTGTATCATAGCATTCTTTATCAAGCACAGTCATAGAAAAAATATCAGCTAAAATACTACATTGTTAAACTGCGATCTAAGGAGTAACCTGTTAGTTTTCAGAAGAAAAAATTGAAAATAGAAGTATTAAATTGTCAATAGGTAACTAAGTTCTATATCATATGTAAAGTAAAACCACCAAATGAATTCCACAATTTGTCATCAAACTGAAAGGATTAAAACATGGTTATTCAAATAGCTGATGGACAGGAATACCTAAGGTTGAATTTATATGTCAGCAGTTAAAAGTGAAGTGTCATTAAACAAGAGTGAAGAGTAATCATCCAACAGTAAAGAGTCACAAGTCAATAGTGAAGAGTCACATCCAGAAGCATTGAGTCTTTGAAGTCACCAAATTTACAGATGAATACATTGAACTTGCTGATGAAGTTATACAACTGGAAGAAGCTAGAAAGCAATGAAGACAATCACCAAAGCATCTGCATTACAACATTCTCAAATGCTAATTTCAGTTAGGGGCGGAAATGTTATATTCCATCTTACCTTCAGCTAAAGAACTAATTTAGATTTCATATTATCTTAATTGGATTGAATATTTATCATCACAAAATAATAAAGACATGAATAGATAAAATATATTCAATAGCAGTAACAGGCTTGTAGGTGATGATGTTCAATAAATCTGCTTGGTTTTATTATGGAAGATGATTTAACTATAAATATTTAGCCCAGTTGAAGATAAAGAAGGTAATAACAAATTACTATCAGACCTGAATTGCAAATACTATACAGATGGATAAATCAGTGAGGCATGTTCATATTAAAAGTTTCTAGACCATAATCAGATATTAGGCAAACTATCATTGAACATCTGAAAGTGTCATTGTACCTATATATAAGGCAAGCTGTCCTTATAGTTGCATGGCCACTAAACACTATATCTCAGTCAATGTGTCAGATGTACAGTATAGTAAACATTATTGTGCATGTATTGTAAATAATCCCAGTGCTTAACGTTAAAGTGAAATTTGAGGCTGGCTATTTTATAATACGGACTTTAATATATTTATTTCACAGAGGGCGGTTGCTGAATTTCTTAGCCATGTGTGGTAATATAATATTTGGATATTAGTAAATGTATTATACATATACGACAACGTATTTGTAAATATTGTATACATGCATGATATAAATACCGTCGCATTTATAAGAGTCTGTGTTTATTACAATCACATATAAACACAACAAAATGCAAAGTAGATATGAGAATACATTCGATTGTATTTGCATATATAACAAAGATATTTAAATTTTTAAATATAATTAGGATATAATTCAATATTAGTTATTTGAATAATGTTTTTTTTTTGTTTAAAAAAATGAGTATAATATCTGAGCCTAAAGTTTTTTTTAACAATCCATCCATAATGAAATAGAATTTGTCGTTGTTTATATAAACTGTTATTACATATAAGAATATGGCAAAGATTAAGAGAACTAATTTGTGATCAATAAAACCTTTTCTAGAGTAAATTTTCTCTATAAATTTTTAAAAATAAAATGGCATTTGAATCCATAAAAAGTTAAATTTTTATTTCTCATAAAAATTTGCTATTTGTCTAAATTTCCTTTCACTTTTTTGACATAATTTATGATATGTAAAATTTTTATTTTTAATACTTCCTGTTTTAAACAATAGTAGCTTTTTTTAAAACAAGTTTATAGCAGTTTTATGATAAAATGATGAATAATATTTTCAAAATCATTAAATTAAATAATAAATAACTGCCATTAATTTAGAATATGCTTTTATTATTTATTTCAGTATTAACAGATAGTAAGTAGGTAAAAACGATAATCATTGTTAATTAGAATTAAAAACTTTTAAAATGGTGTTATGTAAGTGCTGGGTAATGTGGCACTTTAATATTTTGTAAAGTATTAATCCTGAGTTTCACATCTTGTATTCGTATATAAATGTGTTAAATTTCTATGAAAATCTAGTAGCATAGTAACTCATGTTTTAATTACTAAAACAGGCATTCAAAGAGTTTAGACGCACATTGGTCATATATATATATATATGTAGTAAGAGAAACGGATTGGTTAATTAATATGGCATTGCCATTTGAATTTATTTATAGTGTAAAGACCTTGATTCTGGTCATAAAACTTAAGTTTAGAGAAATATTAAAAAACGTCTAAGTTGCAGTTTAAAAAGTTAACGATAAATAAACATTTGAATATTAAGATATCATGATTACAAAAATTAAATGAAAAATAATCAAAGCAAATAAATATTTATTTGTGGTATGTAAATGTATGTGGTACTTTGTTGTCCTTTCTGTTATGACAAGATATTCCAAAATTATGATTCTTTGGCTAAGGATGTTAAGTGCAAAGTAGAACAAATAATTTCTTAACTATATAAAAAACCTAGACTTGGCAAGATTTTATGATATAGCTTGAGTTATTGTTTTACTGAAATATAACATACAATGAAAAATATGTACAATTCTTTTTTATAGTATGCAAACTGTAAAATGTGTATATTAATAACAATAGCATACAATGGTTGTATTTTACAAAACTATAATCATACCACTACTATAAATAATTTTATTAGTTTATGAGCTAATGTGATACACAGATGTTAATGAAATTATTCACATTAGAGATAGTTTTTTCCCAAAATATTGAGCTTTATTACTGCCTAACTGCTTTCAATATAAGGCATATCATGAGCTATTAGTAACTTTATTAGAAGATATTTACAATATCTCATTGAAAAACTAAATATATTAAAATATGAATAACTATTTCTAGTATTGTAGACAAACTCTCTAAACTTAAACTAATGAATAACAGAATAAACCTTTATTTATGCCTAAAGATGTTCTAAATATTAATTGTCACATGGGTTGCCTTTATTAAGTTTTCTTAAATCCATTTTAACATATTGAGAAGATGGACTGCTTCCTAGAAAAATCAGTATTTGATGCTATCTGACCATTATTTTAATCTCTGATCAAGAAAGAAAAGAAATGTGATGAGTTTTTTTTCTTCTTTGCACTGGAGTACAGCAATTAAAATGTTTAAAAAATGTCTATATAAAGTGATCAATAAGAAATATTCTTAGTCCTTTAAGAGCAATTATTAATTCAGACAAAATTTACAGACAGTAATGTATTTTATATGGAAATTTCCTGATGATTTTAATTTAATTTTACATCTGCAGGTATATAATTTTAGATTAATTTGTTTCTCATTATATTGTACACAAACATAAGAATTTATTACAGTAATACAGACACTTTTACTATCATCATCATCATCATCATCATCATCATCATCATCATCAGCCATTATAAATCCACTGCAGGACGAAAGTCTCTCCAAGTTCAATTCATCTTTGATCTTTAGCTTCTCTTCTCCACATCACCCCTGCACACTTTCTTATTTCATCCATCCATATCACATATGGTCTCTTTTTTGATCTTTTACAATCTCTTGAAATCCAGTATAACATTTCAATTGTCCATATATTATCATCTCTTTTAATAATATGTCCAGCCCAACTCCACTTCAGTCTTTTAATTTTTCAATGAAGTCAGTAACACCTGTTCCTTCTCTTACCCATATATTATCTTTTTGATCTATTCTTGTTACTCCTAACATGCATCTTTCCATACTTTTTTGAGTGATCTGAACTTTCTGTATTGCTCTTCTATTAAGTGTCCAAGTCTCAGATCCATAAGTAAGAATTGGTAAAACACTTTTATTAAAAACCTTCCTTTTCAATCACATAGGCATATTTCCTTTTTATATCAAGTTATTTCTACCAAAAGAACTCTGACCAAGTTTAATTCTATGATTAATTTTATCCATAATGTACCATCTGTATTAATAATCTGACCAAGGCTGACTATTTAATGGCAGATCGCCTTACCTTACTGGAAACCCTCAGATTATGAGTATGTACCCCAATGAAGGATTTATCCCCATTAGATAATGATTGGTTACTAGCTGATCATACAAGGAATCTGGAATAGTCTACTTCTAAAAGCAAGGTCAGTTATGGCACAAATAATTTTCAAATTGCACTCAGGAAAGTATTACTTATGTAATAAGTGTAATAATGTTCAAGGTTAAATGGGTTTGTAAGTAATCACTAAAAACCAATAAACAGACAATCCCAATATTAATTTGCTGAATTTGGTCTTTTATCCATTTCAGATGCATTGAAAAAAAAGTAGATGTTTCCATAATATTAAGGGTTAAGCACAGTATAGTATATAAATTACTAAAATTATCATATTTTTTTAAATTTTTCTAAAATAATACTCTTTTTACTACCAGAAAATATTCTATGATTACATGTATATGTATTCTTAAAAACATTAATAAATTTTGTAAATAAATTATTTATCATAGATTCAGTAAATGAGAAAATGTTTATCAAGACGTTATTTGATAACAGGACTAAGTACTAAAAACTTGATATTCTTCTACAAGTAATCAGCCCATTCTAAATAATCTTTACAGACAACTTGTATATACAATGAAGTAATTCTATTAAATATTGTAGAATAAAAATAAATTCACATCTAGTCTATGATTTACTTTTAATTATGAAATGAGTAGAACCTCAAGCATTGATAATGCATGGATTATCATATAATGTCGATTAACTTTCCTGCTAGAATTATACTTATTTTTAAAATCTCTTTTATGCTACTGTTTGTCAATTAAATGTGTTAGTATTTAACAGTATAAAACATTTAAATTTCCAACGTTTTGGATTAAAATGATTAATAAGTTTTAACAATATTTTAAGTTACAAATTTTCTGAAATATCAAGTTCATATAATAAATGCTAGTATTCAAGTAGCTATATTCATAAACTTTACTATTTATCCTAGTACAAAATATTTTTAAAAATTAATTCTTTAATTTATCTTTGTAATTTCTCAGCTGGAAAACAATAATGATATTCTTAGGCAGAAACATTAAATACTTTATTGTCATATATAAAAATTCAACAGATTTAGAAGAAAAAATGCTTTTAAGAAATTTTAATAAAATCCTAATTGAGATATTGGGTTATTATTTACTAGATAGAAATCATAAAATTTTAAATCTAACAAAAAAAATATCATACTATTGTGAGAATTTTAATAATTTTTAAAGTTTGCATGGAATTATAGTAATGCAATTGGTATTGTATAGTTTATGTTTGGCTATAATCATTTTCTATCCAAAAGAATAATTGTAATATTGTGTGATATGTGTGATATCATAAATAATAAATCAATTTTAATAAAACTTTTATTATAAATTGCTTTTTTTTATTCATGTAATCAAAAGACCTAACTTTTATAATATATCTGTTTATAGTTTCAGTAGAATAGTTCCTTGAATTCATGGTTTAATTGCATCTATACACAATGTTTGTCTTAAATTTATGAAAAATAATAATAATAATAGTGGCATATGGAAATGCATTAATAGTGATCCATATCTTCATACAATAGTTAATATATCAGTTGCTTTATAGATGATCAGTAGAGCTAAAAAAATTATTTTGTTGGATAAGAATTTTTTAACGAAGCTTATTTCCAGGTAGCATGCCTATAGGCAATCTATCAGTACATACAATTTTTAACTTAACAATAATGGTCAAAAATTAATTTAAGTTGTAACATAATTTTTATGAGTTTAACATAAAATTTAAACATGACTGTAATATAATAAGCCTTATATTTTGATGAAAAAGATATTATACTTAAGCTTTTGTTTAAGATATGGTTGTCTTTAAGGTCTTTTTATTAGAGAAACTATATTAGGCATAAAGCTGAAAGCAGAATCCCTAAATTTATCAACATGTTAGCCATTTGTTTTATGGAAATTGGTAAATTGTTCTGTATTATCTTAGTAAGCAACTTTATAAAGATTTAAGTTGGATTTTCATTAATATTTTAACTGATTAATATTAGTACTTTTACTAATAAAATAATTATCAACTGATATTTAAAAATGCTGATCTCAGGTAAACTGTATATTTGGATAAAAAATTTCAGTTAATTAAGTGGTATGTTTAGGCATTTTCAATTACTCTGACAAATACTGTTTACTATAAGGATGTGTTAATTCAAAATGAGATGAATTCACATGACTTTATTTCACAATTTTTCATAAAGTACTAGAAAAATAATCAGAAGTTATTAATATTATGGATATTTTTTATAATCTGGGAAAAAGAAGTGTTAGATAAAACCACTTTTTTTAATTTTTATAGTATATAAAGAATATATTGGTTGTCTGAAATTTTGTGATGACAACATTTTGCTTGTAGTTAGGTATTACTCAACTTACATGTTCTAATTAAATTGTTGTTGGGTTTTTTAATTGTCTTATCTAAATACATTCAACTGTTATTATTAACAGATAGGATAATATGAAATGCAAAAGAGTATTAATGTCCTCATTTTTTGCTAGCCTGAAGAATGACAGTAGCATAAATAATGAATTTATGATGGTTTGTTTTGTAAATAATTAATGTAATGTAAAGCTCTAATCAAATAGTTGATTCTGATAAAATCAATAGTCTGTAAAAAAATTATATATTTAGGAGAGTTTTTTTCTGGTTTTATAAAAAAATTTAATGTGTGGTTTGCAATCTTATTTCTAGGTTGATCATTATCATGTGAACATTTTCTTTAAATTTGTTTTTTTTTACTTTTTCCTCTCTATCTAGTGTTCTTGTTTTTTGCTCAATGTTCATTGGTACATAGATAATATATTACCTTAGTCCCATGTATTGTTTCATCTCTTATTATTGTTTTATAATCTCTTAAACATTTTAAATGTGCATCTAATTTCACCAATATAGGTTCTTCATATTGATATAATATTTTATAAATGAAGATTTTGTTCCAATATTTTAAGTTTAGATTTTTCTATAGAATAGAATTTATGACAATAAGATTGGGTATTGGAAATTTTGATCTGATATTGTACTGATTGCATATATTCAAATGTTTTCTGTCATCATTAAATATGCATGGATCCACAAAAATTATCTTTTCTTTTTTTAATATTTTTTTTTGTTATCAACATTTAATTGTATAATTTTTATGCTGCCATATTAATTATAATAACCACAAATAAATTTAAAAAAAAAACAACAAATATTAATGATAGTTTTATGTTGACTATACAACACAGTTTGAGAAATATTGATATACTCACATTTATTGTTTTTTTTTTTTGTTGTCTTTTTTTTTTGGGGGGGGGGGGGTTAGGTTATTTGAAATCTTATGTTGTTATTTTAAGTTTTAGCTTCAAATTCTAGTTTCTATTGTCTAAATAATTAGAAAATATTTAAAATTCAAGAAAGTTCTTAGGAATTTTATTAAAATCCCTGGATGTTTTCCATAATGCTTAGAAATGCTAAATAAGTGTTGTGTTTAAATTCAAGTATATCCCAGTTTATAGCATTCAAAAAAAATTTAACCATTTTAAACTAAGTTACAAGTTTTCACATAAAGCATTACATAACAAAATATTAACATTTACTTTCTTTACAATAATAACAACATTGGTTACTTTTATTTCATAAGACACATAATATTTAAATTATATTTCCATAATAAATTATACATTGTTTCACTTTCTATGAGATTTTTTTTATTATTATTTTTATTTATTTAGCCATGCATATCTGTAGTAAAACTCCAAGCTATTATTAAAATATTTAATACATTAACTTTGTGTAATTTGTTTATTAAGATATAAATTGTGAGTGACCAAAATGAATATCAGGGATTTAAATACTTTTTTCTTGATGATGTCACATTCAATCACTATCCAAGATATTGTTCGTATGGCATAGTTCAAATTCAGTTCATTGACATGGTCTCTTGTTAAGAGTTAAATTCCACTCAATAAAAGTTTTTTGCAAACACACTAGTGTATGTGATACTAAAATGTTTTCATTAATTTTGTAATGAATAAACATTATAAAGTATAATAAAAAAATTAAATTTACAAATTAAAATGCATTCTTAAAATCATATTTTTAAATAAAATATAAACATTCTTTGTATATTTATCTATTTAAGCATGCAATAATCAGTATTTTAAATACCTATTTAAATACTTATATATATATATAATGCTGTAAATATGTGTAATTTAATATTGTTTTAATAATATAAATATAAATTACATATATATTCATGAACACATTTAAAATAATAATTGACTATTTTGTTTGTTTATCTTCACATTTGTAAAATGTATGCAATAAATATAATGTCAACAAATGAATCTATCAATATGTAATTCAATTTATCAAGTCTTTGGAAGAATAAAATATTAATTTTATATTTATTGCTATATAAAATACTAACAATTTAATATGCTCTCTGTTAAATAAAATAAAAATTATGTATGTCACCTTATACTAAAATTTATTGACAATCATTATTCCATTAATAAAGCAAACTATTTGCTTTTTTTTTAAACACCCCATTGAGAATTAAAATAAAATAAGCCAACAATTTGTTTACAATATAGTACTTCCAGGTTTAAAATTAGACCATGATGGTACTATATATATATTTGTGGCTCACCATTTAGTGTGATCAATTATAACAAATCTTATCTTTAATTTTGTATTTTTTTTTTTATTTGATTCCGCCTCCCCCCCCCCCCATAATTATAAAATCTGCTATTGAATTACTAAAGTGACATATTAGACTATATCTTAATTAAATTTACCACAGTTAGTGATCCAAATCTTTCAAGACACTCAATTAATAACTACTCTTTCTTATTCCATTGTCAAATGTGTACCATATAATAGTAAATTGTTCATGCATTTTATTACTGTTACACAATGTTTTATTTACCACCCTTTTTTACAGTTTACAGTTTTGATTGCTCCAGCAATCTTCTTCAGACCTTTATATCTCCTAGCCTCATACAAGTTCTGAAAAAAATTGCTGGGGCAATCAAAACTGGAAACTATAAAAAAGGTCCTAAATAAAGCATTGCCTAACAGTAGACAAATGCATGGATAATTTAGACAATCAATTATTATTAAGCATTCAGAGCATTGTTGCAAAAATATTTATTTCAGTTACAATTATTACAATTCCATTTAATGTAAAGCATTTTACCATCTATTATATTATTATATTTCCTTTACAGATAATTATAAATTTAATTACTTGCTTTAATAAAAAAAAAAACGTTTACTATTTGTTATGTTATTTGATGAATAGTATTCATAGTTGCTTTTTTTTTTTAAAAAAAAAAAAGATAATAATAATAAGAATAAAAACATCTCAGTTATTTTTTTATTTATTATTTATTAAACTTTCTTAGTGAAATATTTATAACAGAAATTTCTGATACATTTTATTGTTAAATTATATCATGCATAATTTGAATAAACATAAATGGAAAAAGAATACAGCGATTAATGTGAAATTAGTAGAAATTGTCTACTACAAATAATAAAAAAACTCGTTTAGATTTACATGGTAAAATTAGATATAATTAAATTATTTTTTGTTTGATTATTGTGACTATATCAAAGATCATCTAGGATTCTTAAATATATTTTATAAATGAGCATTTTTAAACTATATTTTAATTTTTTGTATAAAAAAAAATGTTGCCATGTATAAATAAATAGAATAATTCAGAAATATATTATAAGTGACAGAAAAGGTTATTAGTATAAGTGGAAAATCGGAGACATTTGAAATTAAAATTGATGCTAAACGATTCTCAATTTTTTATGATTAGTCGCTTTTAGAACTGTTTACATGCGGCTAAATAAATCAATGAATAATGTTTAATACAGGTTTGATGATGGAATTTTTAATTTAAATCTATTAAAAGCAAAAGTAAAACTTTTAAAACTTCGTGAAATCTAAATTTACTGTAAGCTGATGAGTTTTATGCTTTCTAGACCAAAGGAAGCCCAAAAGATAATGTACAATATATATACCAAATGAGGTTCTTAGAACCGCGAGCCACTCTTAGTCAAGTTAATTGCGGCTCCCATTCAAATCCGATTTAATTTTTATTATTTCATTTTTTTTTAAATGCCCAAAAATTTGTAATAAGATAGATATTTTTGTCTCAAACATTTTCTTTCTTATTTGATTACAAATTACATCATGTATGTACTTACATACTAATTTCAATTATATTGGCACACTGTACATTAATGACATCATCATCAATAGTATTATGTCCCATGGACAGGTCTAGAGAGTAATCATATTATCAATTCATCCATTGTCTATTATCTTCATTGCCCAGCTTTTCAGTTCTATGTAACTCTTCTTATTTTTTATATCATTCAACAATGTCAAACGTTTCCATTCTTTCTTCTTACTTCCACTCATCATTCCCTCCAAACATCTTTTACTAATTTTCTCAATCAAACTTTTTTTTCATTTACTTTAAACTTCATTTATTTTTTATTCATCCAACTGATTTTTCCATTCTTCTCCATATCTATATCTCAAACGCTTTCAATCTGTTCCTAATTTTATTTATTGTTGTTCACATTTTACAACTATACTATAGTTCACTCCACCTATAGCATTTAATTAATATTTTTCTAAATTCTCTCTTCAAATGTCCACAAAACATTTTCTTTCTTCTATTAAATATCTTTTTGCCAATGCTATTCTTCTTTTAATTTCATTTTTACTTCTTCCATCCTCACTCAACCAAAACCCAAATATCTAAATCTTTTTTACAAGTTGAACTATGTTCTGATGGATTTTTAATTTTCAGTGTTTTTTCATCCTTCCCTATCCATAAACACTTAGTCTTCTCAACATTAATATTTATTACGTATCTCATATATCATTCCTCCAATTTATTCAACATATTCTTAAAACACTTTTCATTGTCAGTTATTTATTATTCACCACAGAATGTTCTCTTCTACTGTCTAAATCATTATTTAATATGTCTTTTAAATAAATATTAAAAAGAACAGATGACATATTCCATTCTTGTCTAATTCCTTTTTCTATATTCACTTCATTAGTCTTATAATTTTCCAGTTTAATACTTATTGTTTTCCCAATATGCCTATTACAAATCATAATTTTCTCTTTCCAAAATCTTTTATTTTTATTTTTCAAGATGGTCATAAGTTTATTTCAGATTATTTTATCAAATGCTTTTTTTCCAATTCCACAAAACATATACCAATTCCTTTATCTTTTACAACATTTCTCTCTGCAATTGTTCTAACAACACCAATAGAATCTCTTGTACTTTTCTTTTTCTGAAAATCAAATGGTACTTCAATATAAAACTCTTCCATCCCATAAGTTCTGCAAATTAAAATCCTTAATAAAGTTTTTGAAGTATGAAATAACAAACTTATTGTTCTGTACTCCTCACATTTAACAGTTTTCTTCTTTTTAACAATTGGAATCTTTATAGTTCTTAAAAAATCTTCAGGCCAAATTCCACTGTTATATATCAATTTCAAGTTTATAATGAATTATTTTATTTTTAAATAAATACTAAAAATATTATTTCCATATTTCTAATATATCATTGCTATCAGTTAATCTCTTTCCATTCTTATCCACAATTTTACATGCTAATCATGTCTTTTTTTTCAAAGTGACATTTTTAATTCTATCAAATAACATATCATATATTTTCACCTGTTGAAGCAGTTGTCTCTCCACATTCTTGTCCCAACTATTTTTCTTTGGCTAAATCTGTTCGTTTAGCTCATTATTCATTTTTCTATATGCATGTTGGCCTTCTTCAGTATTGATATTCTTACATCTTCTTTATACTTCAATGCATGCATGGAATGATAATGTGCATATTTATGATTTGTGCATTTTTATGTTTGTACATTTCAGTGATAGTTTTCTTATCATCTAAGTAGGCTGTTCTATTATACAATTTAAACTTGTTTATGATGTGTATTTTTTCAGTAGCATGGCATAAGATTTCTTAAAATATGTATAGTTTAGAAAGTTATTTCAATTGTTTAATCAACATTACTAATATTTTTTCACAAGCATGAATGATAAATAGGTATACAAGTAATAAACAATAAAACATTGAATCTTCTTAAATTCAAGTAAATAAATTTGAATTTTAAGCACTAAATAATTTTATAAAAATGTATTTTCACATTAAGAAAATAATAGTATAAGAAATGGATTATTTATTTTATATTGAAATCATTACATTTATCCATTTATGGGATTTTGATATTTTTAAGTTCTCTTATTTTAAACTTACGAGTAACTAAAGCATTTATGAATTGTATAATTCATTATATTTACTTGATGTATTGGCTTAAAACTACTTTAAAAAGATTGCTTTCAAGGTTTGTGATGCCTTTTTATCAATTCATGATATCTTGTCAAAAATTGCAGTTGTCATTTTCAGTTTAAAAAAAAATTCAGCTGACAAAACTACAAATACTTACCTTAATGATGTGTATAATGTTAATTTATTTCTAAAACCAGATATAAATAATGAGTTGTTTTTTAATGTAAGGCAGCAACATAAATAGATAGATATATTATTTAACAATTCTTGATTTACATTCACTATTCAAAATTGAAGACTGCTTAAATAAATCAGAATTTTGAAAAATGGAAGTTTATTACAGTTATAAAATCTACTATCAAATTGGACTTCAGAAACAAAAATGTTAACTATTTTCATGCTTTTAGGTATTCTAAAAAAATGTTATAAGAAGTCTAAAATATATTCATGAATGCATTTATATGCTGCAAAGATATTTTATCAAAAGATATTTTTCATTTATAAGTTTTACAAAAACAAATCCTTCATTCTTTGCCATAGCCATTTATTGAAAGCTTAAATAATCAATGAGTACCAGATGATAAAATGCTATAATATCCCTAAATTCTAACTATTTTCTGACTACTGCATTTGCCAATGAGAAATAATAGTCAAAGATGGAACTAATGCACTTATAAATCTATCTGGCTATCTTTTAATCCTTTATAATGTTTTAGACAAAATACTCAAATTCAAATCAAAGAGATTTCTATCCCAAATAAATTTGCTTGCATAGCCACATATATCTGTCACCAGATCAGTTTTATATATTTTAGAGATTTCACTTTATTGACAATTGTAGAACCTTCTATCTCCTAATTAAAAGGTAAACATCAATATTATCTAATATTAACATCACATGATCACCATTTCTTATGCTTACTTATAACTGTTTTTAAACAGGCAAAATTCTCTATATGTATTTCCACTCAGTGCAAGCCAGAGTAACCAAGGTTCCTCATTGATGAAGGCCACAAGCCAGAAACAAGTCTGGGGATATTGGATGAGTAGACACTAGATTGGGATTTTATTCACAAGCCTTCTGGCATCCATTGATTACTGTGGCTCACCTGAGTGGCAATATGTATAGAGAGTTTTGCCTGTTTTAATTATGTAATATTCACATATACTTATTTATAATTGATCTTGGAAGTATTTCCAAATCATATATTATTGTTGGATGTTTACAAATTTGCCTGTTCTTATAAAAAAATTTAGTAAGATATTAGAAATCACTATTATTAGTTATCTGTTATTTATATAGACTTATTTAATATATTTTTAAGATGAAAAATGAACTTTTTTCTTCAAACTTTTTGGTTTTCTGTAATATCAAAATATCATTCGAAACATGAACTTCCAAATATATGCACAATCAAATACTTTTGTTTCATAATTTTCTTAACAATTAATCTTTCTTTACAAACTTTACAACAATTTTAGATTTTAATCTTATCTCTGGAAATTTAGTTTTGCACTAAATTTTAAACTCACAACTTAAAATCTTTTAATCTTTTTTTTTTATTTATCAACATTTTTTTTTACAAGAATTAATTTTGTAATGAGGAAGAAAATAATCTAATTTTTTATTAAAAGCTTGGCTAGGTTTTACATTTGTCTTTCTAGTTTTTTTTTTTTTTTATTTCTCCAAAAAATATCTTTTTATCGATCATATGTGTTGCATAAAGCAAATTACTTTTAAAAAATAATCATTTGGTTTTACAACTGAATTAAAAATTGAATTTAAGGATATTGCTATTTATTCAAGATTGCTTTAAAATAAGCTTAAAACGTTTCCATTTGTGTATATAGGGCAAACTATATAATCTTATTATAAAAATTAGTTCTCTGCTAAAACATTGATAAAAAAAACTAGGCCATATAGTGCGATTACAGATAGGCTGATGTTAATTATCGTCGAAATAATTGATTATTGCTTGCGACTTCCTAACTGAATTCATTTTAAAATCTTAATACTAAAGTTATATTGTATATAAACTTTATCTTTACATCACTAAGACAAATACAAAAACAAATTTAAATAGATAATATGAATGATAAAATATATATATGTGCAAAAAAAAATAACCGCTATCATTGTTTTAACTATTAAATATATATATATTACAAATTGTAAAGATATTTTTTTTTTGTTATTCAAAATTATTTTTTAAGATTTGTTTTATTGTTATTGTGCCAAAGATTAGTTTCTAATAAACATAATCATGTGTGTCTTTTTGTTTTTTATTGTCATACATAGATATTAAATTAAAATCAATATGATATTTAATAAGAACTTGTAAATATCTTTAATTCAATATTTTTTGTCCTACAAAAATATCTTTTTATTTACAAAGAGTCTTCTTTTTTTTTTAAAGTATTTTATTATTATTTAGAATTTATATTAATCTGAATCAGTACTATTTATTCATATTTTTTTTTTTTACATCTCAAACTCAATAATTCTTCATTTTGTTGCTTTTTAGAAATTTCAAGTTTCTAAAATAATAATAAATTAATACACCGTATAGGCTTACACCTGCACATACAGATATATATAATGTATATATGAAAATAATAATAATAAAATACTAAAAATAATTTCATCGTAGCAATTATTTAATGATTTGATAATACTTTTTTTGTTGCTCTTAACAATATTTATAATCATTAACGATTTTGATTTAGTTTAAGCGAAACTTTTGAAAATGAATTCTCGTCTAAAAAAAAAAAAAAATGTAGCAACTCTTTTGTACAAGAAAATGTAATTTGTGTCGAAGTATAAAGGGATTTATAATGCCTAAATAAATTATATTAACTTTTTTAGTTTTGCATTAGCATGTATCTTATAAAATCAAGCACTACTTTATTAAGAATATTAAATTCTTAAAGAACACATTTTCTCTTAGAAAAAATATCTTACAAATCCATTTACAAATATATATGTTTTTTTTTTTTTTCATTTTTTGTTTTATAACCAAATTTATCCACATCTTTAATTGTAGATTTTAAATCTTTAAAAATATTGTTTGATCTGATCTAAAACATTCTGAATATTTATATCATTATCCTTTATTTTTTATTAAAATAACTTTTTTAGGGCATTAACCTGAATGATTATCTTTCATTAAGCCATCTTATATTTATACTAAATCTAATTGGCTAGTTCACTATTTGTTGTTTTATAGTATATGTTCACTTTTCAAATAAGTTGTCATTTCATTTTTTTTTCTGACAATATATTACTTAATATTTATCAGTTATTTTGTTCTAATCTCCAGCAATTGTTTTATTTGGTAGAGATTTGCAGTTAGCTAAATGAAAATTATTATTGGATGATATATTCCAATCCACAATCAATGATTCTTAAAACTATCTGCATTTAGTCACACAATTAATGACATCATATTTACTTTTAGTAATAATTCTATTATTTATTCTTACTGCAGAAATTTTTTCTATACCATAATTTTGTTTTACAATTTTGAAACCATTATTCTCTTCTATAGCTTTCATTGTTAATTCACAATTAAATTTTTTTATATTATTATTTATTCTTTTTTGTACCATTTTGTAAAACTCTATATTAACAAATATGTGATGTTTATTGGCTTATTAACATATTCCTTCTTTTCATTGCCTTATCTCAGTAAAAAAAAAAAAAATGCAGTTCATAATAGTGTATCAGTCATCTTACTGTTGATTTTATTTAAATCTGAACCAACTTTTACATCTGCTAATATTTTAAAATAATTCCAAGTTCTAATTTAAATTCATTGAATGTTAAGAATATCAAGATTAAATACTGCTTTCTTAATAGTTTTTGTCTCTCTAATTTTGCATTAACACATGTCTTACTTTTACTAATGGATAATTAATTATTACATTAAATCTATTTAAAATATTACAATCTTTAAATATATATTTTTTGTTCATAAAAATATAATTCAATTCTGCTGTGCATTTATTTGAATGTTTCCATATCCATTTCAATTTAGTATTTTTCTCAAAGAAAGAATTCCTAATGTAGTTTTGTTTGTCTATGAAATCCATAAGTCTTTTTCCTCTCTCATTTTTATTATTGAAATTAATTTTTTTCACAAACATTTTTATCATTTAATTATTTACCAAATCTACAATTAATATGTTCAATGATAATTTTAAAATATTGTTAAATCAGATTAAAAGCATGATATATAATTTGCTATGTGTCTATTGTAATGAGAATGTGTTAGAGCATTTAGCAAAATTATTGACATTTGGTACTTCCATTAAGTTGAATAACTAATCTTACTACTCTGCCTAATACACAATTCATCTCCACAATGTTGTTCTTCCACATTTTGTTTATCATGAATTCCACTCTGATTTTGCTTCTGTTATTTGTGCTTTTGTAGTTAAGTAAAATTCCATTTTTTAAATCAATTGCCTTTCATCTTCTAACTTTACAAAGTTCATCAATATTTCATTTAATATTAATTAAGACTTTTTTTAAATTGTGCAATCTTCCTTTACTTGAAAGTAATGTGCAATTAGGTAATTCTTAGTGGTGTTTGGATTCAGCTTTCAACAACTGTCTTAGCTAATAATTTCAAGTCTCCTGAGAATATAGACTACAATTTAGTTTGTCTGTTATAGTTATATAAAATATATATTTAAAATGTTTATTCATACCCATATTAAAAAAGACTCAACTATTAATTTAGTAAAAAAATAATAGGTATTATTTTCTTAATCTTAAACTAAGGGGTAAAATGCCATTAAATTCACAATTCTGACTTTATTCATGTTCATCAACAGCTTTTCACATTTGCATAGTGCATAATAATCCTATAGTAATAACATGTGCAATAACATGAAAAAGTGGAGTAAATTTTAGGTGTATGTCCTACTTGGTTTCTCTAAGGCCTCATAGAAAAATTAAAGTGTTTATTTCAATTAACATCAGACACCTTTTAATTAATTGATAAAAATTAATATAATATTTTAATGATAAACATGATTTATATTTTTTGAATGCCAAGTTAATGTTTATTAATATAGTATAATGGGACTGCTGGGTACACCATACGATGATGTGAATATGACTCAGTAGTTGGATGATTTGAATACAATGTGCCAACCAACTCACAACAAGTCATATGCAAAATTTCATGATTCGATAGCACATTTGGGTGTACCAGATGTTACTGCATCAAGAATGACATATAACAAAGGGAGCACATCTCACTACTGTCAGAGTTAGGCCTTTGAATAGGATGCTACAGATATCACAATGAAATGCACAGTTCCAAATCACCTCTACTTTCAATATACTAACTTATAATTTACTTCCAATATTTCCATATGACCTAGACCATTGATATTCATTACATCTTTTTTAGGCCCCATTACACCACAGAATTCAAACTCAGGGACTTCTTGCAGTAAGCTCTCTTCAGGGATGGACTTACTCAATTATTAACCAAATATGTCTATATATAAGCATAGATATAGAAAAATACTGATGATGATCAATTATTTATACAAGCAATACATAATGATGATGATGATCACCAAACATCAATGGCGTAAATGCATTATGATGATGGTGATGATCAAACATCTAGTGATGCAAATGCATAATGATGATGGTGATGACCAACTGGTTTAAACAACTTACTATGTTTATTAACAACGTATATACTAAATATTTACAAACAATAAATAATTAAATAAATAAATATTCAGTTTTCAAGAATAGCTTTCTATCATTTTGATGGCTTCACACAACACAAGCAAAATAATTTGAAGTATATTATATACAAAATTATATTATATAATTCATTAAATATATACATAAAACAAAGAAAAAGAAAAGCAAAATGAGAGTTCACTAATTCTAAAATTACCCATTAATGTAATTATTAGAATGATATTTTTAGGCTATATTAATATATTTATAACTATTTTTTTATTACAAAATATATATATATATATATAGCCCCACTCCCATCTATACATGTGTGTGTAAGTCATAGTAAAAATTTAGTGATAAATACAAAAAAGTCCACTCAGTGGGTTAATTGTGCACTCAGAAATAAAACAAAATTACAAGTAAATATTATTAAAACTTGTTAGTAAATAAAGTTTTGTTTATCCTAAAGTTTGACCTCAATGTTAAATATATATATAAAAACCTTACTTGAGGTCGCCTTGATGGATCAATGTTGAATTTCCAGAGGAATTTACTTTTATTAAAAATAATACATATTAATTGGCTATGATTCTATTTTTAAAATACAACAACATATGACACATTTATTCACTGCTTCCACTTTTATATTGCAGTTGATCAAATTTGAAAATTAATCTTGAATACACAATAAAAAAAAATTACAATACATAAACTTTCAAATAAAAATGATAAAAGCAAAAGAAATAATAATCACATGAATCAAAAAAGAATATATTTATCTTGAGGAAAACAAGCATTCTGACTACCATTAAGAGTTTATAAATTTAAATGTTAATCTCCATGGATAACACTCCTGCTCACCAACTCTGTTAATATTCATATATCTCATGCTGCTTGGTTAAAAACCAACACATACAAATTATTTCTTCTGAAAATATATAAATCCATGGCAGATCGATGTACACCAGCATTTTATAAGTAGACATCTTGATGGAAAATTTTATAATTTCATAATTTCATAATGACATTGAAGCTAGCTTAGAAATATCCTACAGTATTGGATTTTTACCTGAATACATTGTAATGATTCCTTTATTATAAACTGTTATTTATAACATGGCTTCAATATGTATATATATTGAACTAGCTTACAGAAACAGTTAATTTTTAGTAGTTTCATATTTCTTTTTCATCATGTCCATAATAATGAATTGCAATTTGCAGAATAAATTAAGTCATTTGTTCATTCCTGCTAATTATAAATTGAAGTTTAACTTTCCAGTTTTCTTCTATACAAAATAAAGATTTTATATTTTCTTGAAACTACAGATATTAAAATTTTACTGTTTTTAGATGCCAAAACAGTTTTTTTCTTTTTCTTTTTTTTAAAAAAAGAAATAAAATCTTTATTTATGTGCTGTGAATTCAATTATTAGATCACAAGTAAAGAGAAATGCTGCTAGATTGTCTCGTGCTAGCTAAAACCTATTGTTGTAACTTAATAAAAAAAACAAATTATAAAACTATTATTATTATTATTATTATTATTATTATTATTATTATTATTATTATTATTATTATTATTATTATTATTATTATTATTATTATTTAATCTTCATTATTCCAAATTTGATCATTTAGCAATAATTTTGACCTCATACCTGTTTTAATCTTTGGTTACATCCATCTTATAAGACAATTAATATTTAGTTAATGATATTAAATGAATGGTTATCATTGAATAGCCACCATATCCCACTTGCGGCACTGTTGCTAAACAAAAATGATTCAATACAACATTCCCTGGTGCACATTTCAATCTAACATATGGTAGTGTAAAAAAAGGAACGATTCATATTCTAGCATAATTCTATATAACCTTTTTTTTAATTAAAATAAAAATAAAGCTTTTCTTTTTGTTAAATATGTTTTTCCATTTTAGGATTCAATATAACATTTCCTACCGTGCGCACGATTCAATCTAACATTTTCTAGCCAATTTTTTTTTTATGGGCCCACGATTGAATACAACTTTTTTTTGTTTTAAATAAAAGTAAACCTTTTTTCAAAAAAAAAATCTGTTTTTATCTTTCATTTCTTTTAAGTAAAAAAAATTTTTTTTTTAAATGTGTTTTTAATTTGATATTTTTTAACCAAAAAAAAAACCATTTTATGGACATCTGTTTTTAATTGTAGTTGTTTGAAATAAAAGTAATATTTGATTTGTCTTAAAAAAACCAATCTGATTGTAATTTGATCCCCCCCTCCATTTTTGAACTATATCGATCGATTTTTTAATTAACTAGAAACCTGAAAATGATTTTATATTTGTTCTAACTTAGACAAAACATTTGTTTAGTGAACAAATGAAAACCATTTCACTCGTCAATATTTTAAGAAATAATAGTAATAAATTTTTTGGACTGAAAAATGTTTTCAGAAATAAACACAAAATATAACTATTGCATACAATTACAATAATCACATTCAAAAGATTTTAATTTAACAACAAATGGAACACTCTCCTGATGAAAATGTTGATTTTACTCATGGTCATTTTTTAAATCTTGAGTCTAAAATCTCGTGAGTGACATTACTTCACCGGAGAGCTGGTTAAAAACACCCTCACCAAATTTTGACATTTGACCATGTCTCTAGCGATTGTTGTTTGCAATGTTAAAATTTAAAATAACAAATACCACATCCATTGAAATGAGTTAAAAAATTTTAAAATAAACATTTGCACAATTATACTACAATTCTAGAATCCCAAAAGAAAACAAATACTGGAAATGTAAATTGGGAAAGTTTCATAGCAACTGCTAAGCCTATTGAAGGTGTCAAAGAGTGTCTTTTTTGTGAAAGATAATGGTCACAGAAAAAAGAACTCAAAATATGTATATATGTTACAGTATATTATTACTGTCAGCCTATATATGTAGGCCTACTAATAGGTATGACTAGTAAATGACATTTTAATGTGCTTTTGCTGTGTAGAATGCCCTCATGAGGCTTTTAGTGACTAATCGACAACAACCAAATGAATAAAAGAAAATCAATTAATTTCTACATATAGACAAACATATTAGTTTATGTACATGTTTATATACTATATACTTCCTGTATATAATGAATTTGTTTGCTTTCTCACAATAGATAAAAAAAGAATTAATTTCTCAAACATAGTAGTTTATATGTATGTTTATACATGCACATACTGCATGTGTATAAGCAAGTATATACAATATTTTATTTACCTACCACTTGGTCTGAATTCAAACATTGTGAAAGAAATCGGTTCAGGTATAAAGGCTAGTTGTAAGCTATCTCTTACAATACCCCTCTCCTAAACAGTTAAAATTTTAAACTGGATTTTAAATTTTTGCACTCACATGTTAAGAATGTGTGCTTACCTTGGATTTGGTGAAGGGTTGTTATATTAATTTCCTTACTTTCTAACTTTTTTTCTATTATGTAACAGCTGGTTTTGGAAAGTTCAAATAGTGTGTTGGATTTAGAGCTTTGATGGTTTTATAATGGATGCATAACCAAGAATGTGTCTCTGTTACAGAAGGCACATGAAATTATTTATTTGCTAACCTTCTCCATGCTCCTTTCAGGCTTATTGGACTTTGAAGTTCTAGTCAAATATCAAAACATGTTTGTTTAAGGTAGCCTCTAGATATTCCCATAATTGCATCTAAGTGTTACTTGGCAAATACTCTCATCAAACTTAATATCCCTAACTCTGTACTATATGTATGCATTTATACACATATACATATATATATTTTATTATACATCACACTTGCTATTTTTACAAAGTTTACCTTTTTTTATTTATAAATCTCAGCTATGTTAAAAATTTCCTGATATTATCCTGCATTGTTACTAATGCCCAAAATAAGTCTTTAAGATATGGGCATTATATGTGCCTTGGACCTCTCCTCCTTAGTTTACCCAAAATGCATTGGGACCTGATTGCTTTATGATGGTATATGGTCTCTCATACATATTACTAAACTTATGATATATTGCTTTCTGTGGTTTACTAGGATGTTGACTTTTTTACTAGCACTCTGTCTCCAATTTCGAATTAATGTTTAGACCTTATATTCCAATTTCTATGTTTTGACTTCATAGTAAATTGCTCTGAAGCTTGCAATGTATCCTATTATTTATCTATTATAATTATCATGACTACAGGCTTATATTTATTGTAACCATAACTATTTAAAAACACTCTATAAGGAATGTTAAATAAATTTACCACTCAATCTCAGACTTCTGTTAACTTAAAACTTATGTTCATTTAAATGACTGACTAGTTTATCATTACAATGTTTAAGGGAATAATAATAAAAAATTAAGATTTAATATATCAATAGATGTCTTCATTTATAACATATCTTTGGGCAGATCTTTTCTTGTCAGTATCTATCATTGTCCAAATTTCTCTATTTACATATGAAACCTATCATTTTTTATACAAAATCATAGTGGATTCAATTTCTCTCCATAGTCCTTTTATATGTTCTTATGGTCTGAAATCTTTGAAGGTCCTTCCCTAACATGTGTTTTTTTCTTTTAAGCATTGTTATTCACATGTCTAATGTATGTGAATGGCCTTTATATGTATTGCCCAACTTGTAAAACCGAGTATTCTTTCACTTAATGGACCACAGCATGATGGTTTGCTTTTTCATCTTGGGATTTTTCATACCCAGATCATCATCAGGGTCATAAAAAAGTTTAGACTTCCATAGAGCATGACTAAAATGATCAAAGATATGTTCTAACTATGTAATCAAATTTAATTCTTTTGAAAATGTGCTTATCCCTTAAAATGGCTTTTTGAGCTAATGATACTTCATTTTTGGCACCATCGTCATTTCTATAGGTTTTAAATTGATGGCTTGCCTTAAATTTCCAGCAGTGTTTCTGAGTTCTTTGGTTGCATGATTTAACTATTTCCACACTTCCTGTGAATAAAATCACTGTGTGAGCATTAATGTAACTAAGTCATCTTTAGTATTAACCTTTCTAAATTAGGTTTGAAAAAATAATCCTCAATGCCATTTTTGAAGAACTGTGATGTCTGATCAGTGGAAAATTCAGGGTCAAGTGAGTCTTCTGCAAAGTAAGAATGTCTGATACTTTGAGAGGATTCAATAATGAAACCATGCAAATCATTCTGTAAAATAATAGCTTGTCCTTGTTTATCTAGTTTGCAATTGTAATTTTATGATTTCCTTCACAGGTAATAGACCACTTTCCAATGGCTAAACATGTGGAACCAGATGAGACAAGAATAGGTTGACTAAAAGTGTCAGTGTCAAGCTTATCTTAATTGTGTGTACTCTGTTATTTATTTAAAAACTGTTTGTGAGCTTCATAATTATCCTGAGGAATCCATGAAACTACTGCCAGGGTACATTGCAATAAAGTTCCTATTTATCATAAACCTAAAATAACTAATATTGCCATCGGATAATTTTAAAATTGCGACATCACTCCAAATATAATGTTGATGTTGATTATGCACACTGTACCAGTTACACCTACAATAAGGTTTTCTCAGCAAGATCTCTTTTCCCTCTTTAATTATAAATTCTTCTGCAGTTTCTTTATTCAATACTAGAGTGGTTACTGAGATGTTGTTCCCTTCATGTTTTCTTCCTCTGGAGTTTATTTGTGGGGTTGGTAATGGAGTAATTTGATTATTCTGATCTATGTTCAGTACTATCTCTTATCTCTTCCAAACTAAAATTTATAATATGTTCTTGGTCTAAAATTTCAACTTTCACTTTTTGTCTAATAGAGATTTGGCTCAATTTTATATGAATGTCTTGAAATTCCTCTTTGACTTCATATTTGTGCCTTTCTTGGCTTTCTTTTATTTCTTCCCTGAAATTTCATTGGTCTGGTAAACCTCTTTCAGTTTTATATCTAGCTGAACAACAATACCATCTGTAAATACTGTATATTGCTCACAACACTGTATAATCCGTTCATTCATTTCTTCTCTCATTCTCTCCATCCCTTGTTTTAGTTTAGCCGTTTCTTTCTGTATATTTTCCAACCCTAGAGATAAATTTTCCCATTTTATCAATCAATTTATTCTCAACTCCCTCTATTTCTGCCTTCATCTTGCTTCTATCCTATTCATCTCACTTTTCAATTCTTCTCTCAAAAGACATATATCTCTTTTCAGTTCTGTTTCTAACTTGCTCACATCATCTCTCATTGTCATACTCTTTAACTTCACATTCATATCTTCTCTCATGGGATCCACTTTATTGCACATACTAGCAGTTATCTTTGCCTCCATGTTATTCATGTTTGATTCTAAAATAGCATTTAGTCTCACCTCCATACTATTCATATTTAATTCCAAACTGTCCATTTAAGTTTTCATTTCTGTTTTTATACTATTGATATCTGTTTTTATACTAATGATATCTGTTTTCATACTATTAATATCAGTTTTAGTTGCCATTTTGCCTCAATGCTGTTCATTCTACTACATTATTATCTATCTTTGCCATCATGCTGTTCATTTCTGCTTTCATTTGTTGGAGCATTTGCATGATGGTCATATTTTCAGTTTCATACACTATTTTCATTTTAGGTACTTGTTTAATCTTGTCAGTGGGGACTTCTTGCATCTGAAAAGCTATTAGGCTTTCTCCTTGTTTCTGTGGAGTTTCAATAGAAACACTTTATATTGGTTTGTTGTTAAATTTTCTGGATATAATGTATTTATTTGTTTTGTTAATTGAGAATTTTAATCAAATTTTTTTCTCTTGTCCAAGCATTTACATTATTAGAATAAATTTTGGAAATTTCTTATAATGTATCTAATTAACGATCTTTGGTTTCTGGTAATGGTTATTTTATGGTTGTGCACTCTAAGTAATTTCATGTTGTAATGAATGTTCTCCTTTATGCAATTTTTAAATATAATTTGTAAAAATAATTAAATAAAATTTTTCTATCTTGTACATATTGAATTAAGAACTATTTATCAGCCTTAATTAAGTAGGTCCCAACTTATATGCAATGACTGGTAAAAGAATATATATATATATATATATATATATATATATATATATATATATATATATATATATATATATATATATATATATATATATATATATATATATATATATATATATATATATATCAGATTGTAATCTATCAGCATTATTATTAATTGTTGACTCCACTTTCAAAGAATTTCTGATGTTCAATGTATTTTGGGGGAAAATAAAAATATAGTGAGATCATACATTTGATTGAAAATGTAGAATAGGAGTTAATTATAGGTTTTGGTGAATTCTTGTGAAAAATTATTTAATTTGAATTCATTTGATTTGAAACTATTAATTGATAACATGTTAAGATTCATAAAGATAGTTGTAATGAAGAGTTTTACTTAAATTTTAATTTGTCTATTGGCAGATTTTTGTAAATCTGGGTATGGGTAAAGTTTTTTTTTTCTTATAAATTCCTTGAAAGCTATCTCTGATCTTTCAAGCTTGTTTCCATTTTCAAAACTTTTGCAGTTACTTTTATATTGTCATACTTAATTTTCTTAAAATAATATTTTAACTTTTCTAGACAATTCTTTTCAATAATATTAATTCTTTATAACCATTTAAAATTTTGCATCTTTCTCATCCTATTGAAATCTTTTTAGAAATTTCTTCAATTATTATTTTTTATTTGTTCATGTTTTCCAGTCAGTTATCTTCGAAATCCATACCAATCTCTAATATTACTTTTAAAAGCATTAGATGTTTAACCCATGTTGCATTTAGAATGATGGATAGATTTGTAATTATTTTATAACTTGTGCAAAATTTACAGATATATAAAGTCATTATAAAGTTTTTCTGGTGATATATATATGTTTAGCTGGCCACTTTAGTTTCTTAAGATATATATTGTTAATTAAAATAGTATTGAATTTACAAAAAAAAATCATTTTTTTAACATTTACTTCTGTTTCTACATCTACATTACCTAAGAGAATTTAGTTCATTTCCATTTTAAATTGTATTATTTAATTTCAGTTAATTATCTCCGGATTTTTATTGCATGTGATCATGAAAACTTTTCGGGTTTTTTTTTTTATATGGATGAGTTTTCATAAAATGTAATTGATAGTAATTTATTATTAAAAGAATATTGTTTATGTGAATCTTTTCAATATTCTTCCTTTACTGTTTTGATCTGAGTAATCCCCACATTATTGTCTACTTGAGTTCTCTAATTACTAAGACACAAATGTGTAAGGAATTTGTTTTATTAATCATATTAAGTTTTTCTAGATTTATAGTCTATAAATTCCATATTCTAATGATGATCTAAAATAGCTTCATTTTTTTTTCATGAACTAATTGACAAATAGAAGCAGACTTTAATTTCACCTCACTATACAAGTTTGCAATAGTGTGAATTATTTTGACTATTTCTATTGATAAATCCAAAAACTCACTTCTCATAATAATTTCAATATATTTGGTCATATTATTCGCTGTCCTCAATGTACTGTACAGAACTAATATAAGATTGTTTTTTTTTTACTGCTAATAAAGCAGACTTTAGCTAATGACATTGACTTTAATAAATTGTAATCATTATCATATACTGTTTTTGTCTTTTATAAATATTAATATAAAAACATTAAAATTAAAATAAAAAATATACTTGTCTAAATAAAATTTAAAAAATAAAGTGTGAAAAGTATAGTAAATCATTCTTTCTGGAGATTGTTAGAGTAGGAAAGGTTAAATTCATGTTATACAAAATTCAAAAACTGAAATAATTATAAATAGCAAAGCCACTTTAGGTCTGTTAAATTCATACCCAGTAATACCATAAGCATTTCTATTTTCATCTATTTTTTTAACCCTGAAATAAATATTTTAAGTAACATTTGCCTTATTTGTTTTGTCTTTATTTTTATTTTTATTAAATAAACAGTTTTTTCTTTTATGATATCTTTCCAAAATATGTGTTATCTATATCGATTTTTTTTCTAGAAATTTTGTTGTTTATTAATAATTTTTCTTTTGTGTTAGAATTGAGTACTTTATTCTCAATATTAATTTTATTGCTTACTCCCATTTCAGATTTTTGCCTCTAATGAATTCACATTGAATATCAATCCAATTTGACTTTATCTACATCAACTCAGTTAAAGATCTCTTAAAAAGTTATGGCACACTTTTTTTAAGATGTTAAATATTAACTTAAAGTATATATTATTTGGTAACTATATTATTTGGTAATACTTGCCTTCTACTGGATATTATTGCTTATACTTTTTTATGAATTATATCAATGCAAATGTTACAGTTAATATCACAATTTTTTTTAAGTTACACTATCCATATTTAATTAAAATAAGTCTTTTTTTCATCATAATGTACATGGGAGATAAGTATTAAAATTGATTCTAGAATACTTGAATTGGAAGCTTCAAGTATATATGGTTTTATAAAATAATAAAATTTGAAAGATCTTTATAATATTTTAAATATAGATATATTTGTTTAGAGATATTGCACATATGTGAATTTATTTTTATATATATTTTCTTTGAGATATATCTAAATTACAATTTCAGATTAATTAAAGCTACATATACTGTTTGCTTCTTGCTAAGATTATTTTTTTTCCGAAATCAAATTACAAAATCAAAAGTGAATATTTATTTCAGTACTAAAATTAATTTGGTTTTAATAACGTGTATATATTACTTTTTAAAATTTAAATAAAACTTTTAATCAAATAAATTATAATTATAAAACCTTTATTTTATAAAGCAATTAATTTTATTGCCATAAAATACATTTATTTTAAATTAAATGAGCATACTTCCTTCACTAACTTCTCTTTCTTATTTAGAGAACGAAATTTTAAAGGAAATATAAATTTGATAATTATTAATACATTACATGAATTTCTTAAAGTATTTAACCTATAAGTGTTTTCAATAATACACATTTTATTATAAAATATATATGAGCAATTATAAAAGTAATTATCTATACTATTATACTATTTCAGTTTTAAGATAGAGAGCAATAAATTTAAAATGCAAATTAGAACTTAAAAACAATCTTAAGAGATATTGTAAATTACAATGCTTATATCATTGTTTTTTCTGACATTCTTGTTGTTGTTTTCATGTATAAAATGGCTAAATAAATATTTTTACATATTTATATTTTAAACATTTTATAATAAGGTTTTTCTTACATCTCATTCTTTATTTTCATAGACTTCATTGTACTAAAAACCTACCAGTTGGCTTTCTAATAACTTTTATTTCTTAAGACAAATCATAACATTACAAATCACTACAAAAATCCTCAATAATTTTGACTTATCTATGCTTTAATTTATCAAAATTGAAATTGTTCAATTTTTAAATGCCAAAGAAATATGCTGCTAAATGTCTTATTTATTAACGTATTTCTAATCAGCATATCAAAAAAAAATATGCTAATCTTGTCAAAATAAAAAAAAATATTATTAGTTATAACATATTACACATTGTTTAATATTCCAAGAAAAAAAAATTCATGTATAAAGTCAATAAATTATTTATTAATGTTATGGCTATAATAGGTGTAAATTTTAATGAAGTAATTTTAACATATTACTAATGTTGCTTCTCCCAGCTATACTACATAAATGTACAATTGTTTGTATAACTATGTTCTGGTTCTTCTAACTCTTGAAAACATATTTTTTGTATTGTAAAAGGAAAAGACATGCATATATATTGTGTTGATTGAAATGGTCAGTTTTCATTGTGCTCTAAATATTTTTTTTTCTAGATTTGAGTTTTAAAGCATAGTTTATATTTTATTTTTCTTATTTATGATATTATAAATAGGTATATTGTCTCTTTCAGATGTAATGACAGCTTGCCTTGAGTCAGCTTTTTTTCAGGCAGCTTCCAGACCTAAACATGCATTTGCTTTGCTGCATAATTGCTAGCTTAAATATTTATAGTTTGGAGAAATGTCATTGCTGCTAGGTTAGCAGTCATTCCCTTGGATGGTATAGAGAAAATCAGCAACTGTTATTTAGGTTAAACACTTATTATCTTGGCCTTACCTTCAAAAAGTTTGACTATTTATTGACAGATCACAATCTTCATGGAAAAATTTGTATTCAGAGAGTATCCTTGCCTAGTGACCTGTTCTTTCTATTGAATATGCATTATCTCTTTATATATGCATTGGTTAGCAACAATAAAACCTCAATCTGATTGTGAAGAAAGAAATCTGGATTAGTTCATTATTTGAAGGCAAAGTAAGATATGATAGCTGCATTATAACTATTTTTATTACTAATGAAAGTGAAATTGAGAGAAAAAAAGGTTTAAACAACATCTTGGCCGCATGGGTTGTTAGGTTTTGTGATTATTCAAAAAAACTTGACTGCATATATTATTGTCATGTCAATAAAACTTTATAAAATCAAATGAGAATGATTACTCTTAGTAATAAAGTCAGAACCTTACTCCAATGGGTTGTTAAATTGTGTCTTTATCAGAAGCTGACAGTTACACAAAACATATCAAATAAAGATTGAAAGATCATTGTGTCTTGAATAAATTAAAGACAATTTTCTCTCTCATAAAGACAAGAAAAATAATAGAATAGTTGACATTTGCCTAATTAAAGTATTCGATCCATCCTACCCAGAAAATTGTCTAGGCTATAAATATCAAATGTTTTATTTACAGGCTAATCAATTCAAGAAGTTGAATTGAAATCCACTAAGCTTATATCAATAATTAGATCCCCCACATACGAAGTCCTTAAATCACAAACAACATCAGAGAAACTAGTTGACCTACATTTTGAGAAGTCATTGTCTCTACTAACTATTTTTTTACTCCTAAACATCTAACAATAATGTAGAAATATTTCAATCTTTGTGTCCAAGAAGAAGAAGAAAAACTATATATTTTTCTGTTAAAATACATTCATTAGCATTAAAATTCAGTTTTAAAGACTTCCTTAGTGAAACTTTACAAGATCAATTTATCTTCAGAATGAATGATTATAAAACATAGAGCCAAGATCTTTAATGTATACTGACATAATCTTTGAATCCACTTTGTCTCAAGAAATACTAGCAGAATCAACATCTAGTCAAGCAAAGTTATTGAAATGATGAGTTATAATATTCTAAGTAGTGAGAAAATACTGGGCGGCTTCCAGCAGACAGCTCAAAAAATTAATGAGTGAAAAGCATCGTTATGGATGTAATGAATTGATATGTGCATACATAGAATACCTATACCACCATACATTGTCTACACATTTTGATCACACAAAAACTGCTTGTTCTAAAAGGAAGATAAAAGTATCTAATGAGAATGCTTGAATTCATTCCAAAAGGCAAAAATGCAATTTAAAGTAAAAAGTAACACATTGCCTGTATAAACAATGTGAAAAACAATGACACTGCATTCAAACACAAAATCTTATTAATGATACACTGATCACAATGAAACTATGCAGGGTATATAGTGTCAAAAAACCATGGTCTATTATTAATAATACTAATAAATTTCAGCTGCATCATAGCAGCAAAACAATAAATGATTACCAGGGCAATCAAATAACTCTTTTGGGACAGACAAGAATCTACCACTCATTGTAGGCTCTGGTGAATATTGTAATTTATTAGGCCATGACTGATTCAGTTACCTAGGGTTTGCTGTGACAAAAGAGAACCAGTTCACAACTATAAGTATATTAAAAATGATTGCTCTGAAGTATTTGATAAAACTCTAGATTTGTACTTATGGTACACAGTCCATTTACACCCGAATAAAGATGTAAAATTGATCATATTATTGAAGACCACTACCACTGGCCTTGAGAGCTTAATGTGAAAGCTGAATTTGAAAAGGGATAGACAACATATTATGGCATCCATGTCTTATTCATAATATACCATCCCAATTCTCCCAATCATTAAAGAAAATGGTGATGTGCAGATTTGTTCAGATTATCAATACACAACTAATAAAGTGCCGACATCTGATAACTATCCACCATCATCAATTAATCAGATTTTATTAACATCTAATGACTATCAACCATTATCAATTAAGCAGATATTATCCATGCTATCAGGTTGGAGGTTTTTCACAAAAATTAATTTGGAACATGCTGATTAGGTTGCAAGAGTATTGTTTATAATCATGCATGAAGGTTTATTCAAAATGAACCAGTTGCCTCTTGCTATATAAGTCATCCCATCAATATTCTAGAGAGTTATGGACCAACCAAATGCTGGAATTCTGAGTTCATTACCTTATTTTGATGATTTTTCATTAGTGGCACAAACTATACAACAATTCTGAAGTTCCACTAACAAACTCCTTGACAAATTCAAAGGCTATGACTTTTAAAAGACATGAAAAAATAAATTTTTGAAGCTAAAGAAGTAGAATTTTTTGGATTTAGGATAAATGCAATTGGTATTCTTCTTATTCAAAAAATCATGACAATTAAAGAAAAAAAAATTCTGTGGGGCAAAAAGAAATCATAATCTTTCTTGGGCCTCATAAATTATTAGAACAGTTTTTATATCATAAAACAAGCAGTTGAACTACTATACAGAATACTGGACAAAAATGGAATTTAGGTAATAGTAATCATGATAGAGTCTTCAAAAAACTAAAAAACCTAATATCAGACTTAATACCATTGGCACACTTTAAGCCTGAAAGAATGCTGGTTCTAACATGCAATGCATCACCAGTAGAAATAGGTGCAGTTATGTCTTATGGGAATGATGATTGAATACACTGCCTTATTGGATTCACATTAAAAGGTTTAACAAAATCTGAAGAAAAATATGCTCAGATTGGCAGAGATGACTAGTCTTGATTCATGGCATCTAAAATTTTCCTAACTATCTTTATGGTTGATTATTAATCTCTGTCAGTACCTTTACTTCTGATAAAAAAATCTCTCAACATGCTATACCACAAATGTGAAGATAGTTCTTTTTTTTTTATCGAGTTATAATTTTATCTTGAAATACCTTGAGGGAAATCAATTTCCTATGTAACTGTTGTATTGCCTGTAAAAGTTGTAGTCAATGTAAAGACAAAAGTTAATCAATTAACATGATAGACTCGATTCCAATACACCACTTGACAGTCAGTGACTGGATGATTCACTAATGATTCTGGACCCAATGATAACAAAAATGGATCTAACAGAGTTGACCAAGCAAAGAAAACATGAGTTGCATTTGGACTTAAATGCTAGAACTCTCACTTGAACATAGCTCCATTATCTGGGGATCAATAGTGATTCCTCCAGCTGGAAGAGACTAGGTGTGCAACCTATTACATAATGGGTATCTGGGTGTTGTCAAATCAAAAATGCTGCTAAAACCATACATATTGTGGCTCACTAAGTCTAAGGTCCATCACTTCTGGCACCAAAACCATGCCACAAAAAAACAAAACAGTTCAGTACCCTAAATTTGAAGACCCCTGAACCAGAATTTTTGTGAACCATGTAGGCTTGTGGATGGATAAACTACTACTAATAGTAGTTGACTCTAAGTGGCTGGAAGTAGGGGAAATACCATCACTCCATGTCTACCACAACTACTGAAACTTTTAGGTGGCTATTAGATGGTTATTTGCTAAACATGATTTACCTTAAACTATAGTTTCAGAAATATAACAACACTTACATCAACAGCATTCAAAAAGTTTTGTGCCAATAATAGTATTAAACTAGTGTTCACCCCACTATTCCATCCTGAGAGCAATCTTCAGAATAAGTCAAGGGACAAAAAATGGTAACAAAGATGGATACCGGAATTTGAAACACATATATTACCAGAAAGATGTTAGCCCAATATTCCACACTGAGCACAATCACTGAAAAACCCCAAATTGACTACTGTTCAATAGGTATCTGATAATTAATCTATAAGTTTTCAGACCTAGTTCTATTAATGAGAAATATGAAAATACTAAAGTACAATTAGTCACTCAAGTTTTATGTTGAATCAAGTTTTATGTTGAATGTATGTATAATGAAACCACCAAATGAATTCCTGAAATGGTAATTGAACCCAAAGAGCTTCAATTAGTAGTGTTTAAATGGCTGATAGACAACGTCAGGAATAAAATTAAATCATGCATCATAAGCCAGCTGCAATGAACCTCTAAGAACTCCAAACAATGGCAATATGGACCTGATGAGAACATCACCAATCTTGAAGAAGCAATGAAGTGAACAAACACATTTTCCAATGCACCTGCATAACTATATTTTCCAAAGCTAATTTTATACAGGGAGGAGGAAATGTCATATCTTACCTTGACTTCAAATAATAGACTAGTCCAGGTTTCTATCATGATTGGATTTATCATTCATTGTTACTAACCAATGTGTATATAAAGAGATAACATATAGGCAGTGGCCAAAACAGACAAATTGGAAAATGATACTCACTGAATCTGAATATTTCATGAAGGTTGGGGATCTGGAAATAAATAGTCAGCCTTTTTGAGGTACAGCTGAGAGAATTGTTAAACTGGAATAACAGTAACCTGATTCCCCCTATACAGTACTCTCCAAGCTATAGGTACTTAAGCTAATGGTTATACAGTAAGGTGAGTTTACGCTTAGAACTAGAAGCTGCCTGAACTAAAGCCAACCTGAGGCAAGCTGTCAGTACAGCTGGAAGAATTGCCACACCTACTCATTATTATTGTCATCTTTAACAAGATATTTGGTATTCTGTTAAGAAATTACAGTTGAAAATAATATTTTCATCTAATGTCTTAGAAAGTTAAATGTTTTCAGATAATTATACATCTAAGCATTAAATGTATAAAATCCTGATAAGCAGAAATTGCAATTTTGTTTAAGTATTTGTATCAAAATCTTACTTTTTAGCATTCCATGCTAATTTATGGTATTTTTTATATGTGTGTAAAAAACTAATCACTAAGAATCTAAGCCATATTAAATAATTAAATGAGCATGGCAGGTGAATTAATGGACTTAAAAATTTATTGAATTGATATTAATCTAAAATTAGAATGTAAATTAATAAGTAATTCATATAACATCTATTAACTGCTTGCCATTTTTTTGCTTTTAAATTTAGGATAATTCATTATGAATTTTTATATACAGTTATATGTTAACCTTTATTGATATTATTCTTATATTAATATGTATATACATACATATATATATAATATATATTTTAATGGATAACTTATTAATTTACAGATACAAGTGCACATATATAATAATTCAAATCTTTTTATGGATTAATTATAATCTAAGCAATGGAAATTGAGGGATTATATTCATGTAACCAAAGATAACTTTATCTTTATATGTTGATAGAAAATTTCACTTACTAATGAGCAGTCCTAATGTTTAACCCAGATTTCTCTAATGATTATTTATAGTACATTTTTACTGGTTTTAGGTATTAAAAAGAAAATTCTCTTTTAGGTCTAACACAAGTTATTGTAAAGATTTAAATCCCAGATAGCTAATTTATATATATATATAGTTGAAATCATCTTTTGACATGTAATTAATAATTCCTCTGATCCCAGGCAATCATTTATGTTAAATTAAATCATTTAATGAATTTATTATAATGTAATCAAAGAACCAGAGATAACTTTATCTTCAAGGTTGCTAGGAAACTATCAATTTCTAGTTGACAGTCCTATGGCTAAGAACGTTTTTTTTTTTTTCCAATAATTTATTACTACCTTTTTGTCTTGGGTTTAAATAGAATAAAAAAAAAATCCTATTTTTTTTTCTAATCCATGTTGTTATAAAGATTTAAACTTCAGACAGTTAGTTTATAATTATAATTATTCAGAAGTTAGAAAATTGTCAATAACTAATTAATAGCTTCCTTGCAACATCAAAGGTAATGTGCTTCTGATTATTTACATGAATATAATCCCTAAATTTCTATTGTTTTTGTTGTTATAAATTTATGAAATGGTTTAATTTATCTTAAATAACTCAAATAAATATTTTATTTCATCATTACTTTGTAATTAATAATATGCTGATGTGTGGCAGTGAAATTTTTCTATATAACAATTTATGTAGGCTTAGTGCTTTCAGAGTTTTGTTATTCCATAATCACAACCCCTTTAGATTATTAATATAAATATATGCAAATGTATGCAAAACTATTTTTTTATATTATCCATTTTTTGGAAAATGCAAAACAAGTGTCTTTTTTATTTATTGAGTTGATTTTACTGGTAATAAAACAAGCTTTCTTAATTTTTCTCTTAAATAACTCTCTGGAAAAATGACTTACTAATTGCAGAGCATCAAAAGAATATGGGAACTTCTGAATCAGTATAACTATAATAATAGCTTTTTTAATTTTAAATCTTTATAACAACTTTGTTTAAAAGTAAAAGAGAATCTTTTTTTATTAATTTAAACCCCAAAAAAAATATTGTAATAGGTTATTAAAGGAAATTTATTTAGCCTTTGGGGTGTGAATTAGTAATTGATAGTTTCATAGCAATATCAAAAGTAAAGTTTCCTCTCATTGTTTGCATGTATTTAATCATTTAATTTTTATTGTTTTCACATATGTATTGAGCTGGATTGATTTCTGATTCAATGGTTTTATTACTAAAATTAAAAAGGGAAAACAACTTCATTTTCATTAAATGTCTAAGGCTCAATTTTTTTATTATTATTATTTAAAACACATACGCATTTATATTTTAAAATAGATTATTTAATGTTTATAAATTTGATTATAAAATAGTACTTCCACCATCTGTTTTAATCAATTTGATTAGAAACAGGCAAGCTTGCTAATTATATATTCCTGTTGCTTTTATTGTAATTATTTTTAAAGTTAATTCTAAAAAGCGGAGATTTAGTTTTGTATTTGTCGTTTTTGTTTCAATTATCCCTGGTTGGAAGTCTTAAATTAGATTGAGTGGGAAATTAATATTTGCCCTGCCTGAAATATAGAATGGACACTAATAAAAGTTTTTCGCGGGAAATGTAGCAAGGTAAGGATAGCCTGCCAATTTTCAGAGAGAGAAGAGATTCAGCATAGAAAGAGGACACATGGATTATGACCTGCTAAAAACTTAAATAATTATTAACAAACTTTGTTGCTGTGCAAGATGTCAAAATCCACCACTGTGAGTTTTGCCATCATTAGAATGTCTGGCTAATTTAAACAAAGGACAGACCCATGCCTACCAGCTCTTCTTCAGTCATGCCATGAACCTCTAAAATAAACACTGCCTCTACCTTGCCGCTGTCAAAGGACCTGAAAGATGAACTATTATCAAAAGTGTGCACTCATCACTAAAGCACTAGGACTCTGCCTTCCCATAAGCTAAACTTTTTCCTATTCTAGCCAGGGTAAATAAATTGCATTTAATTAAATCTCCACTCAATCTAATGATAAATATGTTTTAAAATGGTATTAATTGTTTTTTTAATTATTTATTATTTGTATGTACCCTTTTCTAGTATTTAACGTGTGTCTTTGAATCTCAGTTTTAAGATTCCAAGTTTGCTTGCAATTTTCGTTTATCAGGGGGTGCATAAGATGATTGTATTTTATATGTTTAATATATACCTGATTATTTTGTTAACTATTACAAAACACATTGGCAGTTTTCATAATCTTTATTTATTTACCTGCCCTTAGTTGTATACAATAAAGAATCTTTAAACATGTTTCTTTTGTGCTGTTTGTGCAAACAACAAAATCTTTTTGCTGGCTATTTGTCAAGTTATTTTTTTGGGTTGTCTGAAAATAGTCTATGTCCTTCTGGATTATGTAAGATCGTAATCAAATATCTGTTGCTGTCTTGTAGGTGAGATCAACCATGTTTACTTTGAATGTAGTATTACGTGCAGAAGTCCTGCGGTGTTTTAATGACAGTAATTAGAATATTACTGCCCGGACGTCCGTGCTGGTTTTGTCAATTTCCGATGGGACAGTAACTGTTTTATTATCCCTGATTCAGGAAGCTAGGGTTGTTGTTTGTTTTTGTAATTTTACAACTGGCCAGCAAGAAGACATTATCCTAACCATTTCTTATATTTTAAGTGAGAGAATTTTATTGCCAAAATGTTTAATGCCTTCATGTTTGTCGTACTCTTGTGCACTCTCTGGTAAATATACGTATGTTAACATAAGTCACTTTTATATTCATGGCTAGATGTCTTTACTATATTGGCTAAATTATAAAATTAATAAATTGTTTAAATTTATTTGGCTGATGTTTGTCTTTGTGCTTTGATTTCTCAGCTGTCTAAATAATATTTAAGATATCTTGTTCCTCCCTGAGTGTAGTTCGGTGCCTTTTGATTTGCATATCATGTTCTCCCTAAAATAAATGTCTAGTTCCTATTTTCGGACTAGTGGCGCCCCCGGGGTCAGTATATGTGAATCTCAAAGATCTTTCTCCCGTTACAATATATATTGTACATATAGGATCTCATTCTCACATATATATATATATTTAAATGAAAAAAAATGTTTTTATTTATATAACTTTGTGTGTGTACTTATTGTATATATTAATAAGCCATATTTATTAATAGGCAGTGATGAGAAAGTGAATATTACAAGAAATAATATTATTTGCATTAGACTTATATTAAATAAAGCAATTAGTTATATAGCTTTGTTTTTCTTAAAAAATACATCAGGCTAAAAGGTCACAACTAAGGTCAACAAATTTATATTATCTGAACTGGTAGTATAAATGCATAAATCAGAGAGACACAGACATTTTCAATTATACATAAATTTCAGAATTTTATTTTTTTTCTTTTGTTGTTTAAATTATAAATTGATAAAAAAGAGAGAAAAAATGTTTTGATACAATGAAAGGAGGATTAATTTTCTTTTTAATTATTTGTTCATTAATTGTCATTCAGTTTTGGAAATTTCTGTTTTATTTCCAAAAATGACAGCTATTTTTGTGAGAAGATACTTTTAATTTGGAAAATCTAGGGATATAAGAGAGCTAGCTGTGTGAGGGGAAAAAGGGGAAGAAACAGTCAATATTCAATTGGTCAGTATTTTTCAAGCTCTCAGAAACAGAGTTGCTTTTTTTCACTGAAGAAAAGTTAATGCAAAAATGTCAAAATCTTACTTCAAGTGATATAGCAGAAGGTGTGCTAATATATAAACACTCTAGCAGTTAAACTATTCTGCAGGGATTGATAGATATTGAGTCCATAAAAAGATGAACAGTAAAATGGTGCTATAAGAAGAGTTTACCAATTGCTACTTTGAAAAAAAATGGTATTTATATATTTTGCTAGCTCTAAGAAAATGAGGATGCCTTGCTAACCTGCTATTTTGTTTCTGAAATTTTTGCCATCATAAGTTGATGCAATGGTTTGTGTGTACCCTCATATATAAATCTTTAATACCCAATGAATAATCATGTTTAAAGCCAAAATCACATGCTGGCTCAGAGACTTCTTTTTTGTCCCCTGGCCTATTGAAGGATCCTCATCTTTAAAGAAAGTGAGAAAAAAGAAGAATGCATAATATCCACATAGCAAGCCTTAACCAGTATACCAAGCAGTTATTTTTTAAAAGTTTCTTTATGTTCATTAAAAGTGCTTGTAAGAATTATGAAATGGTAAAAACAAGCTAAATCAATGCAGTCCAAAGCTACAGAAAAGAGAGCAGTCTGTTGTTTCAACTGGGACATTAATAAGAACTGAAAATAAATTGGTAACTTTAAAATTTTATTAATTTTTATTTTATTTATTAAAAGTAATCTTTGAAGCGATTTCTATGGTCAAACATTTTTCTTTTTCTTTAATACCCAAACATTAAAAGTTTATTTATTGATTGTGTTATTAATTGTTATTACTGCATAACACTACACATATGCATTTTGAAATTATTAAACTTAATTTTTCATTACCTTTTGATATTCTTTTCTATATAGTGTAATAATAAAATGTCTTTTATGATTGTTATCTAATGAACTAAACGAGGTACTTGAGCAATTTGTTAATATCTATTTTATAATGGTTTTTTTTCCCGTTATTTATTTGCATATTTAAATTTGATATAAGTTGTTTTTTTGGCTCAAGATTTAAATAATATTTTTTATATATGTAATTTATGTATCAATGAATAATATAAGGGGAAACATTTTAACATAATATATATGTTAACATATCACAGTATGTGTTTGTGAGTAACTGCTTATACAAATAAGTCAAAAAATAGGTTAGACTCAAATCTTAGTGATTAATATTTTTTTTTAGTTTAAAGGAACAAATTTTAGTTTAAAGGAACAAATTAATAGCGGGGTCACACATGTATAAAAGTAAACACACACATATCACTTGAATGAATTTTACCTTTATGACATGCATATATATGGAAGAAATATTGAATAAGCATGAGATGGAATTTTTTTCATATGTTACATTTTAAACCAGCTAGGAATATTCACATATATTGAAATTTATTTGAATATTTTGTTTGAATTATGTATTTAATTGACATAATAATGGCAGTCAATAATATAATTAGCAATTTAATTTATTAAAGGGAAGAATAATAATGAATACAATTCTATCATAGTTGGCTATACATATAATGTTGAATATTTTGTTTTAATTATGTATTTAATTGACATAATAATGACAGTCAATAATATAATTAGCAATTTGATTTATTAAAGGGAAGAATAATAATGAATACAATTATATCATAGTTGGCTTTTGAGTTATTATTCTTAGTATTGTTATTTTCTTAATTTAATTTTCTCATTTAATTATAATCATTCATCATCACTAGTACATGCTAAACATTGGATAGTAATTTATATATAATTATGTTTTGGGTAAGTATTTATAGGTTAATTACAAAAATATAACATTTTATGTTGTGCCAATGGGTTTTGACCATCATCATCAATGGTGGATATTACTGGTTAAATGACCATTTAAGCAAATAATGTTTTTCTATGATAAATGTTTCAGGTAAATAACTATAAATTTATAAGAATCTAAATTTTATGCTATGAGATTCGTTATGATCATTCATCATCACTGATAAATATTAGTAAGTAAATCCCATTTTAAGTATAATGATATTTTAAGTAAATAGGGGTTTATAAAAAGCTAGATTCATGTATTATAAATGACTAGTTTTGAACTAAAATAGCCTGAAGAGAATGCAAAGATATTCCATTATATCTCTTGTGTTTTGCATTTAATTGATGCTTATTGCAGCAACTTGCCACCCCAGAAGAGTTGAGCTGCAAGAGTATTTACTTTCTTAATGATGATTTTGGTTAACTTTATAATTGGCATACAGTAGTTAATCTTGGCCATGATTTTCATATTTAATAGTCACTTTTCCATACAATGGTAGATTCACTTTAAATAATCATTTAATCAGGCTCACCATGGATGAAATAATATTATTATGTATGTCATTAGACATTTGGGCATAGGTTTTAGAAATTGCAAGCCCTAGAAATTTCTGAGAGTTTGTTTTAAATTTAGAAGCAAACTTAATTCCAGAGCAAATCATTTATGAAGCCAATTTCATGTGATTAATCAATAGGCCATAGTTATTGGTATACTAGTCCAAGACAGAGTAGAGATGAGGCAAGTAATTGGATGATGGGTGGAATACAGTAACATTGTTTATATATGCTATTACCTTAATCAGCCTAGACAATTGAAGGACGAATATGCCAGACAGTTAATTTTCAATGGTTTTCAGAAGTGGGTTGATGTAAGTTATAAATATGAGATCACTAAGGGAAGAACCTTGAGGGATGGAGGTTTTAGATTTAAAAAAGGATGACAATTTACCATTCAAGGACATGGCTATTTTCCTATTATCCAAGAGGTTTTCTATAATTTGTACTATGGAGCTCATTTCCATTCTAATTAAAAAATTTGGTTACCAACAGGTTCTTCAGCCAGTCACACCAACATACAGACCTCCACCCAATTGTAGGAAATTTTCTTGATTTAGTAATTGAGCTCATACAAAAATATAATGTTATTACCCATGACACTTTAAAAAAGATATAGGATGCCCACAGACTCATCCCTCCAGTCAACATTGATATACATCCAGAATTGTGGATATCTAATAAAAACATTTCTCTTTTTGACTGCTGGAGTATGGAGCCAAAATATCTGGTCTTTGCACTGAAATTAACAATAACTCAGTTAGTAGAAATTGGTTTCTTGCTTATAAAAGAGGTATTGTCAAAATTGATCCCACTTTCTCACTCTGTCAAAAGCATGAAGAAACATTTGATCACTTGAGCCTCTCATGCCATAGCTTCTGGACTACAAAAAAGAGAATGGTTCAAAATCTCAATGTGGATTACTACTTAAATGATTTTTCTAATAGATTGCATCAAGATGAAATCAATGGCAATGATAAGATTATTACACTTTATTACCTATGCAATTTGGAGTACTAGATGTAAAAAAAATTTTAATGACGGTGATTTTGACTAGGATAGATATATCATGAGGAATTCCTAAAAAATCAAGAATCATGACAAACTGCTTTCACCTATTGTGAGATTTATCCACCTATTGTGAGATTTATTGATACATGGAGGCTCATAAAATTACTGAATGACCGTCTAAACTATTAAATGTTAAACAATTGAAATGACCTCTGAACTGTATGGTTGATCTTTCCTATCTTCAGCATAAAAAATGTTCCTCATGTAGTAAACATCACTTTAATCAATTGTAATCTATGAATGAACCCCAGTTTGTAACTTCTCTCACTTTATTATTATACATTATTTGGTTTTATCTGTGTTTTATTTTGTAGCTTGTAACATAGTAATTTAACTTTTAATAAAACTTTAGGGAGTAACTGACTAGTTTTTATTGTTTATTAATAAATAGAATATCTAATATTCTTATACATGCACAGATATGCATATATGACTGTGATTATTTCATATTTGTTACAGTTTTTATATCTGGAAAAGATACATAATGCTACTTGTATAGTTTATTCTTATTCAATGCACGAGTCTAAATCAGAATGATTTATTGTACATAGATTACATAACAGACATTTAATTTCCATTGTTATTATTTTTAAATAATAAATTTCTCTATCATTATTTTTAAGTTATTACAGTGATGTAATTTAATAGTAAAATAGTTTAAAGTAGTATACATTTGTATTTTGTATTGTTTACATTCCCTAGAATCTTTGGATCCATGAACAATAATCATTGGTTTATATTGTAACAGTATCTGGGTCAAACCCTGTTACAAGAAAGTTACACAATATTCCCTAACTGCTTATATCAGAATGAGTCTAATAAATTTGATTCAGCTGCGAGTATAAATTATAAAGAATGAGATATATATGTCTAAGAGAGAAAGTTTGAAAGTTTTTTTTTTAATTAAAAGAAGAAAAAAAAGAGAAAAATATTTATAATTATTTGTTTTAAAATAATTTCAGGAGAATATGTTAATAAATTGTGGGAATGCAGTTATATGCAATTATATAAATTTTCTTCTTGAATTATTAATTCATTTCAAATGTATACTCTTCTCTTGTTTTATGGTATATCACAATTTAATTAGAGTAACGAAAAGAACTTTTATATATGTCTACATTGAGGCAATTTTGAATCTTTTGTTTGATTACTTAGCCACTTAAAATTTCAGGGAATCTAAAGTAAATGTATGGCAGAGAAAGAAAAAAAAATGTTAAAAGCATCCCTAAGAAATAGAGATCGAGATACTGATAAACTATTTTGGGAACAAAAGGAATTGGAGAAATTAATTAGTTAAAAGGAAAAATCAGAACAAGCAAGAATGGTTTTTCGAACTGAAATATTATTTTTATTCTTGTTGCTAAACTGACTGATACAGTTATGGTTTTAGATATAGTAACTCATACCATCGCTAATGTCAGAATGCAGGAATTAAAAAAATATGTGTAAAGGCAACAATCATAAGGTCTGAAGATGTGGATGTTCCTGTTAATTGCTTGCCCTCCAAAAACCATAGGTACCTCATTAATATGCCACTAAAACAACCCAGGAAAAAAGAAAATATCAAATTACATACACTCAGAATGCCTCCAGTAAGTCATCATTATTTCTTAAACTCAAATACCACAAAATGGATGTTTGTGCAAAACTTTTGCTATTAGCAGAAAAATTTCATTTTGTTCTTCGACAGTATACTTTGATAGTAAAAGAATATCTCAATTTCAGTTAGATCCTCTAATTCAAACTTATGACAAAATCAATTTATCCCTATTAGAAATCCTGGGTACTTCAAGGTAAATATACCTAGTTTTATTAACATAAAAAAACTGAAAATTGCTTATTGTTACTCTCCAAAAGTTCAGCCATTGTGTGTTATTATATAGTTTAATTTAAAATGTTCAAATGCATTCCCACATACGTGTTTAATTATATGTTGTTTTATAATTCAGTAATTCTGTTTTTTTTGTGTTTTATGTTATCATTGATATATAAACTATATATATATATATATATATATGTTAATTCTAATGTTTTCACGGTTAAAAGATGTCATATTATTATTACTATTTGCGGGATATTCCGTGTAGTGAAACAGCTAAATGCTGACGTTTTAGTACAATATCAAGTACCTTCCTCAGAGCGTCCTCTTTCTCAAATCATAAGAATGCATGTGAGATTTAAAATTGTTTTTATCATTTTCTTTCTCCTCATATTTAAATTCTATTGGTTGAGAAGTTTTAAAATTTATTTTCTCTTCCAATAGTTTCTTCCAAATGTTATTAATCTTCTTTAACTCACACCTTTCATTTATGCTCTTGGGTCTTTTACAAATCTCTATAGCTTCTCTTAAGCAATCTCTGGTCATATTGTTCAATTTTTGCTAAAATATTTGTTTTTTCAAAATTGATATCATGATTTGTTAATTTAATATGAGAATAAATAGCTGATGAATTGGATTTTTCTCTCACTTCCAGAATGTGTTCTTCCTTTCTAATATTTATTCTACGATTAGTCTGTCCTATATATGTATGTGGACAGACCCTACATGGAATTTTATACACACCATGACACTCCAAAGCAATTTTATCTTTAGGAAGAGGAAATATTTCACTATTTTTTTTATAAGTAGTGTAAATTGTGTGAATATTATTATTCTTTAAAATGTTACCAATTCTATCAGTTACTCCTTTAATATATGGCAAAATTGTCTTAATTTTTGATGTATCAAAATCTTTTTTCTTTTGATATGTATAAGTCCTATTAATAATTTTGTAATTAAAACCATTATGAAGAAGCATTTTATTAGTAGCAAAAAGGTCCCGGTGGAAATGGCTATCATCAGAAAGTCTCTTTGTTCTATCCAATAATGTCTTTGCCACTGAAAATAGTTCTGCAGGATGGTGATGAGAGGAAAAATGCAGATATCTCCCAGTGTGTGTTGGTTTTTTATATATACCATGGGATAAAGAACCATCTTCCCTTCTTTCAATCAAAACATCTAAAAAAGGTAATTGATTATTATTTTCTATTTCCATGGTAAATTTAATATTGTTGTGAAGAGAGTTTAAAAAATTAAAAAGGTCATCAAGAGCATGCTTACCATGAGGCCAAATAACAAAGGTATCATCAACATACCTCAGCCATATAGATGGTTTTTTAACTGCTAAAGTCAAAATTTTACTTCACAACAATATTAAATTTACCATGGAAATAGAAAATAATAATCAATTACCTTTTTTAGATGTTTTGATTGAAAGAAGGGAAGATGGTTCTTTATCCCATGATATATATAAAAAACCAACACACACTGGGAGATATCTGCATTTTTCCTCTCATCACCATCCTGCACAACTATTTTCAGTGGCAAAGACATTATTGGATAGAACAAAGAGACTTTCTGATGATAGCCATTTCCACCGGGACCTTTTTGCTACTAATAAAATGCTTCTTCATAATGGTTTTAATTACAAAATTATTAATAGGACTTATACATATCAAAAGAAAAAAGATTTTGATACATCAAAAATTAAGACAATTTTGCCATATATTAAAGGAGTAACTGATAGAATTGGTAACATTTTAAAGAATAATAATATTCACACAATTTACACTATTTACAAAAAAATTAGTGAAATATTTCCTCTTCCTAAAGATAAAATTGCTTTTGAGTGTCATGGTGTGTATGAAATTCCATGTAGGGTCTGTCCACATACATATATAGGACAGACTAATCATAGAATAAATATTAGAAAGGAAGAACACATTATAGCAGTGAGAGAAAAATCCAATTCATCAGCTATTTATTCTCATATTAAATTAACAAATCATGATATCAATTTTGAAAAAACAAATATTTTAGCAAAAATTGAACAATATGACCAGAGATTGCTAAGAGAAGCTATAGAGATTTTTAAAAGGCCCAAGAGAATAAATGAAAGGTATGAGTTAAAGAAGATTAATAACATTTGGAAGAAAATATTGGAAGAGAAAATAAATTTTAAAACTTCTCAACCAATAGAATTTAAATATGAGGAGAAAGAAAACGATAAAAACGATTTTAAATCTCACATGCATTCTTATGATTTGAGAAAGAGGACGCTCTGAGGAAGGTACTTGATATTGTACTGAAACATCAGCATTTAGCTTTTTCACTACACGGAATATCCCGCAAATAGTAATAATAATATGACATATATATATGTTTTTCTTTCTCAATATTTAATTAGCCATAGTGATAAAATTATCTACTTACTTTAAAACAAATTGTCTCTCATTAATGAACATATTTATCGATTATATTAGCCTAGTTTCCTTCCTGACAGAATATCAGAATAAGCTAGCATGTTACACACAATTTTAAATTATAAACTATAAATTCGATAAAGAAATAGATCATATATAGAGGGAATAAATTTGTAGAAAGAGGGAGTTTAAAAGTAGCTAAATTTTAAATGTCACACAATCTAATTTAAAGAGTATAGAAAGGAAACCATTACTAATATGTAAGTTTAAATATAAGTGTCTTAAGTTGAAAAGTATATAAAGCAGGGAAGCTTGTTTCAACTACGCAAATTCAGTCAGTCACCTCCATTCAACCTGATGGGTATTATTACATCCCAGGCCTGGGATTTGAGCTATCTGAAAGGACCAGGCACCTAATTAATGATAATTGTAAGATCTCTTAAAATGGAAAAGTATAATTCTTATGGTCTTAGTTAGATTGATGCTTGAGGTCAGGTGTGATGCTCATAAATATATTTTTTCTGAAGAAATTGTTGTTTGTTTTTTTAATTGAAAGAGTGTCCACTAGGTAGATTTTTTTAACACTTTTTGTAATGTATATCCTGATATAGGATACATAGATTTGATATCTTAATGTATATTTAAGAAAGATTTATTTTCGAATTCAATACGGTGTAAATTCTTTCCACATGTGTTATGGTGACTATACAGCCATAGTTTTGTATTTACTACCCTACATGGTCAACTGATTCCATTTTTTACTGACATATATATAAATAACATAATTAATACTGGGGTTGCCTGTTAAAATGGCTCCCAACTTGGGGCTATGAAAGTAGGAGAATGGCAGGTTGAGAAGAATTTTTTGTGTGTTTTGTTGTAGTTGTCTAATTATTTTGTCTCATTAATAATACATGGAGGAATAAAGCACCAGATGGGATTGGAGGTTCAACAATAGCGCAAGGTGACAGTCAGCATAGTACTTTGTAAGCTGGGGTGCTGAGCCTAGCACGTTGTATAGAAAAATAATAATAAATATATAATTGTGTTATTATTTTACTCAGTTAGAAACAAAAATTCATTTTCATAAAAATATAAAACATAAAAATAAGTTATTTATCTCAAAGATAAAGTAGGAAAGACAGGCAGTATAGATATAATGATAACAAAATTACAGGAGATAGAGGGCATGGAAATGAAGGTATTTAGAGGCCAGAATGAAAAGAGTCTGAAATTTAAATAGTTTACAAAAATATTTTAGGAGATGTGATATACCAGAAGAATTCAAAATAATCTTAGCGCAGATCCACCTTCAAGGATATGTGAAAATGTGGTGAGATTCTATGTTATACCAGCCCCAAGCATACAAGGAGTATGAAACAGCCTTGAAGAAGACATTTTGGAATGAGGAACAGCAGGAGAATATCAAAATGCAAATCATTAATCAGAAGTTTTCGGAAAAAGGGAAGGAAAACTGCATACAGTTTTTCAGATGACAAGTGGCCATACTGAAGTCACTAGAGAGTGATAAGCTATCTAAAAATCAGATAGTAAAAATGGTGTGTCAAAACTTGCCATTAGAAATAAGAGGCCAAATAGGGATTAAAATTATTAGGTCAGCCAAGGAAGTTGAAAAAATGTTAAATCAAATTGAGGTAGATGAGCAAATGAGGGAGATTGAAGATAGAAAATTCACAGATAATGTCAAACAGATATGGCAGAGGAAGAAGAAATGCTACACTTGAAAAAGAAAAACACATTGGGAATTTGGTGTGCTCATTGGAAGATAGGGTTCCTCAATATGCCAAACATGAGTGCCCAAGATTCATATGGAAATCAATCAAATAGAAATAGAAACCCTCATCAATTCTGGGAGTCAAATTTATGTTATGTCAAAAACATGATATCACAAACTGATTAGATAATAACCTGGTATACGGACCCTTTCACTGAAGGCTACACAGGTGGTGATGGCAAAGAATAAGAGGACCAAGGTAGAACCTAAGCAGATATGAGTAGACTTATGGATAAATGGGAAAACATTCGCTCATGTATTCCTTATTATGAAGGAACTGATTCATGAGGCCATATTAGGATCTGATTTTCTACACAAATACTATTGTGTCCTGGACTATGAAAGGGAAAAAGTCACCTGTGAAGGAGAAGTAATTAAATTTCTAAAATTGGGCATGAAAGTTGAGAAAGACTCAATGGTCAGAGTGATAGCTGAGAAAGTTAAGCAGGCAAATGTGGTCAATGGAGAAGAAGAGTATGCACTGCAGAAAATATTGGAAGAGTATCGCCACATTTTTTCAGATATACTGGGTGTAATGCAAGGATTAGGGCAAAGAATTAAAATAAATCAGGACCAGCCATTCCAGTCTAGATCATACCCAGTTCCACAGCAATACTGCGATAATGTGAAGGAACAAATCAACCAAATGATAGAATGGGGAATTTTTTCCAAGTGTTCCTCCCCATATTGTAATCCGCTGGTGATTGTCAAAAAAAAGATGGGGCAGGCAGGTTGTGTTTGGACATGAAACAACTTAACTGAATAACTAGCCCAGATTGTAATATTTCCCCTCTTATGCAGGAACTGTTAGGAAAATTTAACGGAAAGAAAATATTTTCAACTTTTGACTTGACTGCCAGTTACTGGCAGATCTAACTCCATCCTGAAAACTGGAAATATACCGCCTTTAGATATGATGGTTATTCATATAAATTTAACCATATGCCATTTGGTCTAATAAATAGTGGTGCAGGGTTGCTGAGATGCTTAGACCAAGTGTTGTCAGGAGAAGTAAAAAATGGTCACTATGTATGTAGATGATGTATTAGTGGCGTCAGCAACAAGGGATGTAGAGATATTTCCCAAAGAATACCTTAAAAAAAATCAAGATTAATTTTTTAAAAAAGCATGTTATATAAAGATGAATTTACATTTTTGGGACATGTGGTGGGTTCCCAAGGGCTAAAACCCCATCCAGATGAAGTCTTGGCTATTAGAGAATTTCCTAAACCTACATTGTGGAAGCAAATTCAATTGTTCATAGACCTCTGCAATTTCTATAACAGATTTTATGAGGGGTTTGCAGAACAAATGGAGCCTTTGGACAAGATGGTAAGAAAGAATGCCCCATGGAAATGGGTTTAGGAACAAGAGAAAGCCTTTGAGAATATAAAAAGAGGTTTTGAAAAACAAGTCAGGTTGGCATTTCCAGATTTCAAGAAGCCATTCAATGTGGAAATGGACAGTAGTGGGTATGGGCTGGAGTTACAATATCCCAGATGCAGTATGATAATCAGATGGAAGTATTGTACTTTATAAGCTGATTGCTTAAAGGTCTGGAATGTCACTATACCACCACTGAAAAGAAATCTTTTGCAATTGTCTGAGCATTCTAAAAGTTCAGGACACTCTTGTTGGAATCAAAAGTGGTTGTCATTATTGACCATAAAAGCTTGGAGTTTTGAACCACAGCTACCTCACCAACAGCTGGATAATTTGATGGAGTCTATACCTCCAGGAATATGACTACACCATAAAATATTGCAAAGAGTCAGAGAACATTGTGCCGGACATATTGACTTGTAACCCTGCTAAACCCAGCCATGCCATTTAAGTGGAGAGAACTTGTATATTGCCAGTTTGAACCTGAAGATAAATGAAGCAGTAGAACAACATTTGGCCAAACTACCACACTGCCAATGGGAATATGGACAACTAAGGACATTGATTGAGAAGCTAGAGGAAAGAGGGACAACAGACTTAGGAGCAGTAGAAAACAAGGCAGGATGATACCGAATAAGACAATTGATATTACAGTATCAAATTCATGAGGACCAAGAGGAGTGGAAGCCCATTTTACCATGTCAGATGACAGAGGCCTTAATCACCCATGTACACCAACTCTATGGTCATTATGGCACCCTCAAAACTGAGTGTTTACTCTGTGATTGGTTTTATTGGCTAGAATGCATACTAAAATTATGCTATACTGGGCCAGTGTGAAATATGCCAAAAGGCAAAGCCAGATAATAGGAGTTACATAACACCCATGACTTCCATAATTCCAACAAAGCCATGGGAAATGATGGTGCTGTATTACTATGGTCCATTGACTGCTTTTAACAGAAGATGTACCTAGACATGGTATATGATCTATTCTCAAATTTTGTAGCTGTGTATTTGTTATCCTAGGCAAATACTAAGAAAACTATAAAAATGCTAGAAAATAACCACTTCCCCACTGTGGGAAAAACAAACATTTTATTATCAGATCATGACACTCTTTTCATGTCAAGGGAATGGCATAGGTGGATACAATGACAAGGAATTAAGCACATATTGACATCCATCTGTAATCCACAATTGAACCTTTGTCAGAGGGTTATGCGGGAACTAAGTCAGTTATTTAGAACATATCTCCCAATGAACTATCGAAGGTGGGTCAAGCAAGTTCCACAGGTCGTCGATTATATTAATTGGTCAGTCAATGAATCGACTGGGTTTGCCCCAATACAGCTGCATTTAGGAAACACGTCCTTCAATTGATAAAAATACCTTGCCTGGGTTGGATGAACCCCCAATAGATGTAGAAGCTGATAAAGCTCAAACTTACCAGACTCTTATGAAAAGGAGTCAAAATATAAATAAAAGATCAGCAGGCACCCAGCACCAATTCCAAATAGAGGAAACAGTAATGGTAAAATCACCACATGTTAATGACCCAGGAAAATTTGTCTGCCATAAGTTTTGTAACTTATATGAGGGTCCATTCACTATTGTACAGTGACAGGGATATAATGCATTTTGGGTGGAAACTGGGTCAGAGGTTAAAGCATCCTACAATGCTAGGGTTTAAAACCCATGCTATAATGGATTTATTATTTTAGACCTCAAAATAAGTATACCTTATTTTGAAGTCTTTCCAACAGAGAGAATTGGTAACAGTAGCCAGGTTGAATCCCTATTACAAGAAACTTACACAATATTCCCTAACTGTTTAGATCAGCATGAGTCTAATAAATTTGATTCAGCTGCAAGTATAAATCATGAAGAATGAGATATGTATGTCTAAGAAAGAAAGTTTGAAAGTTTTTTTAATTTAAAAAAAAAAAAAGATATTTATAATTATTTGTTTTAAAATAAATTCATGAAAATATGTTAATAAAGTGTGGGAATGCAGTTATATGCAAATATATAAATTTTCTTCTTGAATTATTAATTCATTTCAAATATATACTTTTCTATTGTTTTATTATATATCGCATTTTAATGAGAGTAATGAAAAAACTTTTATATACGTCTACCTTGAGGCAATTTTGTATCTTTTGTTTGATTACTTAGCCACTTAAAATTTCAGGGAATCTAAAGTAAATGTATGGCAGAGAAAGAAAAAAAATGTTAAAAGCATCCCTAAGAAATAGAGATTGAGATACTGATAAACTATTTTGGGAACAAAAGGAATTGGAGAAATTAATTAGTTAAAAAAAAAAGTCAGAACATGCAAGATTGGTTTTTCAAACTGGTTTTATTAATTTTTTTTTCTTGTTGCTAAATTGACTGATACAGCTATGGTTTTAGATATAGTAACTCAGACCATAGCTACTGCCAGAATGCTGGAGTAGAAAAATACATGTAAAGGCTGCTATTCTAAGCTCTGAAGATGTAGCTGTTTTTGTTAATTGCTTGCCCTCTAGGAACCATAGGTACCTCATTGATATGCCACTAAAACAATCCAAAAAGAAAGAAACTATCAAATTACATACACTCAGAATGCCTCTAGTAAGTCATCATTATTTCTTAAACTCAAATACCACAAAGTAGATGTTTGCATAAACCTTTTGCTATTAGCAGAAAAATTTTGTTTTGTTGGAAAAATTTTGTTTTGTTCTTCAACAGTATTCTTCAATAGTAAAAAAATATCTCAATTTCAGTAGGATCGTCAAAATCAAACTTATGGGGAAATCAACTTATCCCTTATGAGGAAATCAATTTATCCCTATTAGAAATTCTGGGTACTTCAAGGTAATTATAACTAGTTTTATTAACCTAAAAGAACTGAAAATTGCTTATTGTTACTCTCCAAAAGTTCAGCTATTGTGTAAAATTATATAGTTTAATTTAAAATGTATAAATGCATTCTCACATACCTGTTTAATTATATGTTTTTTTATAATTCATTAATTCTGTTTTTTGTGTGTGTGTTTTATGTTATCATTGATATATAAATTATGTATATGTTTTTTTTCTTTCTCAATATTTAATTAGCCATAGTAATAAAATTATCTACTTACTTTAAAACAAATTGTTTCTCATTAATGAACATATTTATCATCTATATTAGCCTAGTTTCCTTCCTGACAGAATATCAGAATAAGCTAATATATTATATGCAATTTTAAATTATAAACTATAGATTTGATAAAGAAATAGATCGTGTATAGAGGGAATAAATTTGTAGAAAGAGGGAGTTTAGAAGTAGCTAATTTTAAATGTCACATTATCTAATTCAAAGAGTATAGAAAGGAAACTGTTACTAATATGTAAGTTTAAATATACGTGTCTTAAGTTGAAAAGTATATAAAGCAGGGAAGCTTGTTTCAACTACACAAATTTAGTCAGTCACCTCCGTTCAACCTTATGGGTATTATTACCTCCCAGTCCTGGGGTGTGAGCTAGCTGAAAGGGCCAGGCACCTAATTAGTGATAATTTCAAGATCTCTTGAAAGGGAAAAGTATTATTCTTACGGTCATAGTAAGATTGGTGCTTGAAGTCAGTTTTGACACTCATAAATATACTTTTTTCGAAGAAATTGTTGTTTGTTTTTTTTTAATTGAAAGAGTGGCCACTAGGTAGATTTTTTTAGTTTTTTTTTTTAATGTATATCCTGATAAAGGATATGTAGATTTGATTTTTTTAATATATATTTAAGAAAGAGATTTGTATTCGAATCCAATATGGTGGATAGTAGTCAAATTCTATCCACATGAGTAATGGCAACTATACAGCCATAGTTTTGTGTTTAGTACCCTGCATGGTCAACCGATTCAATTTTTTTAAAAGACATATATATAAACAACATAATTAATACCAGGGTTGCATGTTAAATATAGATGTAGGGATATGTGTTTATTTTGGATATCCCGTAATTTTGTAGATGGCACAAAAAAAGATAATCTTTAAAGTCCTCTTTTTATTCATTTCCATTATGTTTAAGGTGGTCACAAGCATTGAAGATGATCAATATATATCAGAATCCCAGCATAATATTTTATAATTGATAGAGTAGCACTTAAAAATGAGCATGCAGATGATTATTTTATATTTTGCTCTAAGTTTGGTAATAGCTAAATAATTAACCTTTTAAAATCCAGTCACAAAAAATAATTGTTGATTATTCTTGTTTAATGCTGGTGATGGAACTTGTAATTATTAATAGAAATAATTATTATATTTGTTGTAATGAGTTATTTTATTCCTTTGCTGTCTCTGCTCAGATTCATTTTATTCATTGATTGACCATGATTCAGTGATGATGATGATGTATGTCCTCATTTATCCATCATGCAACTCCTAATGTTCTGATCCATTACAATATGTATATATAATTTGCATTTATTTTCAGACATGATATATAAATTTATTCATGAATGTTCCATATAAGCATTACTAATTAACAAATTGTCGGGACAAATTGAAAAACATATATAAATGTTTTTTTTTTTATTCTAGACAATCCTGTACCTATAGCCAACTTCCCTGTATAGATATGCATATAGTTGTTAAACAAAACTAAATATAGCATAATATATAGATGTTGAATTGATTTCAAATCTATATGCTTATACAGGTAAGTTGGCTTAGATTAAAAACATCTATTTTTTTTCAATATAAGCCATAAAAATGGCTGTTAGAAAGAAAGTGTATTTGAACCTAAATAACTATGTGTATTGTTAGTGATCCAAAAATCCTCAGTAAAGAAAGTTATAAGCTATAAACTACTCTAGTCATATTAGATGTGATTAATAAGCAGTAGTATCTCACATTTATTAATTACTTAAGCTTACATTGAGTTGCATAACTGTGGTAATATATTATTTTTCAACAGGAATGTGTAAACTAAAATCATATGGTAAAGTTGTAATATTTTATTTGGTTTACTCTATCTCTAGCCATAAAATATATACTTATGATTGTTAGAGAACTAAAGACACTATAATAAATATATGCACTAAACTACTTCAGATAAATGTAAATATATATATTGTACTGCCAACAAATATATATGGGTTAAAAACACACATATATTCACATTACATATTTTGTATTTAAAATAAATGATTACGTTTTAATAAAAGTGAAAGTAGAAAAATGTATAATGTTTTAAAATAGATTTTAAAATTCAAACTTGTAAAAATAAAAGTATTGCATCACATTTTTAAAAAAAAAATAAAAAAAGCTTTAGTATTAAAGAACGAGTTATAGGGGGGGGGAGAATAGTTCTAAGTAACAATTGAAAATGGCTCTCTTTTTTTAAATAAAAAATATATATGGATGAAAAAGAAAGAATGTAAAAATGAAATTAAACTAAAAATATAATTTGTAAGAAGAAAGCTTAATATTTTCAATTCATTAAATATTTCTTGGCTGTTAAAAAAAAGTAATTCTCATTTGAACTAATTAAAGAAACAAAGGAAAAGACCATGGACACTATCTTATTGAAGTATTGGATTAATCTAAACAAGAGATTAGATTAAAACAGAATGCAAAAATTAATTAAGGAAATATAAAATTAATTAAATTAGACTGAAGGATGGTAAATAGAAACAATGAGAAAGAAACATAAAAGAACCAAAAGATGAGAAATTATTATCATTATTATTGCTAGGCAGATTGTTTTAGATGCAGCAAAATTATCATTCAACACTACTGTCTTATACTTTTTTTATTAAAAAAATTAGCAAGAAGCCCTCCACATTTCCAGCATACTTGTGCATATACCTATCATCATTGAGGCAAACCTAGCAGCCTGCAATGCTAAACAAGTGAAGTGTGTGGTTAGCCTTCAGGCAGTCCTCAGTACCATCAGATATTCTTCACCTGGATCTCATACATACCTTGTCATCTATGAACTACTGATAATAGTTTTCTGTCCCTCATTACAAACTATAAAATCAAGAAGAATTTGAAACCATTCATGGAAAGGAAAGACCAACTGGGTGGTAATTGACAAATAAGAAAACAGGCAAGGAACTGTATCTATGAAAGTGTGACATGCTATCCAAAATCCTATGTAAATATAATTCTTATTCTCCCATTCTAAATATTTGTACCTATAAGTGATTGAAAGAACTTTAATGAAATCTAACAGTTACCACCAATGTAATCTTTAATATTGCATCTGTAAATTCTTATTATATTGTGTTATAAATGTGTGTATGCATATATGTGAATTTTTATTACATTGTGTTATAATTATGAGTATGTGTAAATTAAAATATTTGCTTAATTGTTGTCTAATAGATTCTCTCTCTTAATATTGCATCACTACTAGATTATGTTATAATTAACTATAAATATTTAGCGAGTGTGTCAAAGATTTCACCCAATAATTGAAAAATGGAGTTAGCTTGGGGATATATAAAGCAGTGGATTGTATACATGTTATCTGGACATGTTGACTATATAACCTGTGATTAACTTGTGGATAATGTTAATTCTCAAAATAAGTAAAGGCTTTTTGGATGGCAGGGGTTAGAATCCAGCAGTCAAAAAGTGCTATTACTTGGAAAAGTGATTGTAGGTTATATTTTGTATAGCCTTGCTCTGGTTATAGATACTGTTTATGTTTTATCTGTCTGCAGTCTTATACTTAAAACAGGCAAAACATTTCATACAGTAGTGCCTCTCAGTCCCAACCTAATCAATGGATGCCATAAGGCTTATTCATAAAATCCCTATCTAGTGCCTACTCATCCAATATCCCCAGACTAGTTTCTGGCTTGTGGTCTTCTTCAGTGAAGAGCTTTGGATCCCAGAACACTGCACCTAGATCTTAGAATCTAATTCAACTTTCCAGTAGCAACCTTATATTTCTACTTAACTACAAAACTATGACAATAAAATTTAAAACACAATAATATGTTCAATCTAAGCTCAATAGCTTATATAATCAAATGGGTCTGGATCCAATTCAGTACCCATATATTTTGATGTCTTTGGCTCCTTAACAACCATAGCATCACTATCCTATTAAGCAGGATTCATGTTAAACTACTAAACTTCACATGATCACTCAGATCCAAAGCTCATCACTGATGAAGGCCGCAAGCCAGAAACTAGTCTGGGTATATTGGGTGAGTAGGCACTAGATGGAGATTTTATGCACAAGCCTTCTGGAATACATTGATTACTCTGGTTGTCACTGAGTGGTACTACTGTATAGAGAGTTTTTCCTATTTTAATAACAGTTATGTGCTAACATAAAAAATAGTGATCATATGAAGTTTAGCAGTATTATACTTCTCAGCTTGAAGAGCCAGTCTGTTGCCACAGTGAAAAGTCCAGTCTGAGTTAAAATTTGAGATTAAAAGAATATGATCAGAGTAATTTTTTCTAACCCATTTAATATATATATATATATATATATATGTGTGTGTGTGTGTGTGTGTGCGCGCGCGTATGTGTGTGTGTGGGATATTCCTTGTAGCTTTATCCATGAAAATATTAGAATTAACATATATATATATATATCAAAATTACTCCAAATTTACAATTCAACCAGATTATTATTACACAAGTAAGTTGGCTTAGATTGAAAACATTTATAGATCTTAATAGATTCTGATATCTTGATAGACAGGCAGTATCAATATTAATTTTAAAGCATTTTTTTGCTAAAAAATCCATGACATTTAGAATATAAGGAACTTGCCTCTAATGGACTATTGAAGAGAAATGTAATTTCATAATTACCTTGTGAACCTATTTACTTCCATAGAGCCTATCATATAAAAAACTATCATGGAATGAACCAAAAGAAGTTAAAATGTTAGTATTGCTATAAAACAGTTAAAATTGATGATTTCAATGATAATATATTTACATTTATGTAGACAGAAATATGTGAGTTTACAAAGATATCAATGTAATTAACTGAATATTCTATTACTTTTTTCTCCATGAGTTATTATAAAGTTACATAGGTAAGTTGGCTTACATTGAAAGTATTTATAGTTTTTAATAGGTGCTAATAGCTTGATATACTGGTAGTATCAAGATTAATTTTAAGATCTTTCTTTACTTACAGCTCCGTATTCAGATACAATTCTGGAAAAATCAGATATGGGATTTATACTTGCCTCTCCTCTATTTAGGAATAAAATAGAGTTAATATAGCATAAGCATCACTTGATTTTATTTCTACTCGTAAAACAAATTCTTTTAATTTTACCATAATGTCATATTTAGCTGTACTTCTTTGGATATTGACTTAGAAGATGATATGAACATAATATATAATGTCAACCTTAGTTTAGATAACATTTACCAAATATTAAAAGTCATGTTTATCAAATAAATTTTAAAACATTTAGACAGTGATAATAATCATTTGTAAAAAGTAAAATGTATTATTATTTAATTTAATTTTTAAATAAAGAATATTATTTTAAAATAAATAATATTACTATAGAAACTAGTCATGAATGATTGAAGAAGAAAAAAAAATCATAAGTTTTCCTGCTTTTCCAAGAAAAGGAAAAATGATTGCTACTATTTTTTAATTGTGTCATGTACTGAATAGAAGTTCATAAAATTGATAATGATTGTTTAAAAAAATATGCATTTTCTGAGATAAAATCCTCCAGAATGCTTTCCCTAATCTTTCTTGCATTCTAGCTGAATATAGTGTTGTAAGCCCAAAAATGCCTTAAAATTAATCTTGATCTTAATCCTGCTGGTCTATCAACTACTGTTTAAGATAAAGCTAAAAAATCCACAGCACTTCCAATATAATGAACTTTCCACCAATGCATTATAGAAGAGAAATGTACTTTTTTAATTAACCTGTAAATCTACTTATTTCAATGATAACTCTCATAGGAAAACTGTCAATAAAAGTTAAAATGTTAGTATTGGTAGCAGACAGTTAAAATTGATTATTTCAATGGTCATATAATCCACATTTATAAAGACAGAGATAAACATAAGCTCCCAAAGATATCAAGATAATTAACTGAACTTTATATTAATTTCCTTGATGAATCATTATAAAGCTACAAATATTTGTTCCTTTCACATGTGTGTTTTATATTATTTTAAATGTAAATACATGAATATTTTGTTTTTATTATATAATTCTATTTGTTAATAAAAGTTATTGTTATTGTTAATAATTTTTTTGTTTGTCATTTCTCATCCAAAGTCTAAGCTTATTATTTATTTTATTAATGTAATAGTAGTATTAGATGGAAAGTAGCAGCAATCATGAAATATAATTGAATTTACCTATAAACTTGTTTTTATGTATGTTCAATTTGATTGTAGCTTGTGACTATTTTAGATTTGTCAAGTAGAAATTAGTAGTGTATACTCACTCCACTATATACATGGTCAGCAATTAGTTACCTTTAAATTCTCCTAGACTAAAATTAATTTGCAAATATTGTATCATTCATTTTATTTTTAACATGATTATTACCATATATATATATATGAAAAACAAAACAAGTTTTATATACATAAAAACCTGCTATTGCTTGTATTAATGATCAATAGATGGAGCTTTACCAAGACCTCCAAACAAACGTATTATTCACTGTCTCTTTCATTTTGCTCCACCCTCAGATCAGCTGATTTCAAGCTGATTTGCTCTCATCAGTGAAGGGATAGGAGTTTTATATATATATATATCCCTCACTAGTGTGAAAATACAATCATAATAAAACAGGACTAGCTCGGATAAATGGTTATGCTCAACAAAAATACATATAATCAATAATACAGATATCCTATGATACTGTCTTCTATTAAAATAGCTCTAACTAATAAGAAATAATAAATTTTTCAGTTTTATAAAATTAAATAAATTAAATATTAATAAAATCATGAGACAATAAGTGAAGTACAAATAGTAAATAATTGCATTGAGCTAATATCCCACAAGATATAACCTCAATGGCATAAAAATACTATGCCCCTTATTATTTTAAAATAATAATAAATTCATAGCATTCTTATGACTTTTAAATAATAATCAATTTAATATAATGCTAATAAATAAATCATAATCTCTTTATTCAAAATAATATGACTATGATAATCTCAGGTTGTTTAAACTAATGTGAATCAATTTATAATTTTCTGTAGTGAAGCATGATAAGGGATTTTGTATCACCCTCAACTACATCTAACTAATAATAATAATAATAATAATAATAATAATAATAATAATAATAATAATAATAATAATAATAATAATAATAATAATAATAATAATAATAATAATAATAATAATAATAATAATAATAATAATAATAATAATAATAATAATAATAATAATAATAATAATAATAATAATAATAATAATAATAATAATAATAATAATAATAATAATAATAATAATAATAATAATCTTCAATGTATAATTATCAATCTTATCTACTTTTCCATGTTATAGTAATTATCAATAATAATAACAATAAATAATATAATACAATCTTTTAGCTTTCATGTTAAATAGAATGTATTGTATAATCTGATAATCTGAAAATATGTGACAATGAATAATATTATAATTCTATACAATAAAATATCTAATTAATTTATGATTATAATGATAATAATGATATAAAAATGAGAACTTCTCATATAAATTATATTAAGAAACACTGATGATTGCTAGTTTAGCATGAAATATATATATATTGATGATTATTTATCTTTTTGACATATATGTGTTCAAGTGTATCAATGTTATGAGATAGTGTGGAGAGTGGTGGGTCATGTGAAAGTCTGTGCTCATATACCTTATATATTATAATTTCTTAAGTAAATAATTATATAAATACTGTGCCAATATTATGTTTGTTTTATTAAACCTGGGGATCATGTGTTTGTAGTGTGAAGAATCAATGCAGTACACAGCTTTATAAAACAAGTTTAACAAAATTTTATTATAAAATGTTTTAACAAAAATAAACTATGTACACTATTTACAATTATATCTTAGGTAAATTACATACTTCTTCATTTCAAAATAAAATAATAATAAAATCTACCAGTACATCAGCCTTTATTCTGACTTATAACTTTTCATATTTCTTTATAACAATAATAATAATACTATTAATAATAATTACATATACAATTATAGCTTAAAATATAATATCCACCAATTGACCTGTATTATAATGTTTTTCATAAGCATACACAAAATATGAAACATAAATTACTGAAGTAGCACTTATTTTCAATACATGTTCATAGATTTTGTACTCAATTAATTAAACAACTTTTATTATGATTGTGCTGACATTATCCCAAAAAAATATTTATTTTAGTTCGTTAAATAAATAAAAGTTAATAAAATAATATGATTAACATACTTTATACATCTTGCTTGTCATTAATTTAATAAAAAATTCCTATGTGTGTGTTGACGTGAGTTCTAAACGTAAAATAATATTTACAAAATATAAGTACTTGTTCTATTTTATGTTGGTTTTTCTGGATGTATTATTTTTTTAAAAAAATATGCATTACCATGTATAATCAAGATATTCAAAAATTATTCAAAAATCTCGTGAATAACTTGATTATCTCTTATATATTTTCTACAAAAAATAGTTTTAATAAAATACAGAAATATTTATGGTTCTTTATTCTTATAGTTTGAGTTTATTTTCAATCTCATTTGTATTTGATCTCAACATACACTAAATCAAGAAAAAACTATCTTATTCTCTTTCACAAAATAACAATCCTACAATTCCCAAAATTATTTATTATTCTCATTCATAAATACAGTTCTGTACAATGCAATAACTTTTGAAATTATGATAGTGATCAGATGCATAGGTATGAAGAATTAACTAGAGTATAAACTCAATACTCAATAGTATAAACATATAGGATAATCAACATGGCAACAGTGCATATGAAGAAAAGATGCAAGACTTCTCTGTCTAATAACCTTCACTATAACATAAGGTCCAGGCTATTTATTCAGCTCCTTGGAACATTACAATACTCAATACTATCAAAGACACTGCCCGTGGAAAATATACAAGTCACAGGGCTACATTATCTGTACCTGTATAAACTACTAAGATAAAATTACTTTCTATTCCCCATAAATCCTACATATAAGCATCCCTTTGGTTTCTTTTCATACTCCAAAGGTCACTACTACTTTAAAATTTCATTATAGATTTATCAATCTACATTTGAAATCAAAACATTATACTTAAACAATAAATAACATTCATGTATGAATTCAACAATCTAGAACTACTAAACAAGAAAAAGGTTATTTCACTTTCAAAATTCATCAATAGAACTACAAATTATTTTGTATCTATATAAAATCAATATTTTTTTAAAACATTTTAAAATAATAGGGTTCCTTTACTAAAGAATCATATAAATTATATTCATCATTAAATCATATCCATTAGTAATATAAAAGAAAAGTATGCATTTTTTAAAAAAAACAACTAGCTCATATTTTAAAAATAACATTAATAAGTTTTATGTGTATTTAATGCATGCACATATACTCATGCATTCATATGAAAAAGATAATACTATAAAATATTCCAAGCAATCTAAATAAAAATTAAAAATAAATCATGTAAAAATTAATATTTTACAACTTTTACCCACAGTGACAAAATGCTAGTTGGTTACTTTTAGACATTTTCTGGTCCACATTTCATAAAGTATATTAAATAATATTAGCATTTACTCAACAAAACTATCATACTCAAAAATATTTATAAAAAATAAAACTTTACAGAGAATTAAATATTCTTTATGATATTTATTATACTATATTAGTAGATATTTTTTATGTAATTTTTCTGCCTACAACAACAACAACAATAATAATAATAATAATAATAATAATAATAATAATAATAATAATAATAATAATAATAATAATAATAATAATAATAATAATAATAATAATAATAATAATAATAATAATAATAATAATAATAATAATAATAATAATAATAATAATAATAATAATAATAATAATAATAATAATAATTAATTCTAATATTAGTACATAAAATAATTAAAACCATATTTACATAAAAACTCCAATCCATTATAAAGTAAATTTTAAAAAAATGTTCTTGTAATATTTTTATTATCAGTCCTTATAGACACTTACTTCCCAACATACATTGCTATAACAACCACTATCTAACATTTGAGAACAAAACTGTTTTCTCCTGATGCAGCATATTCATGAATAAAAAAATGATGAAAATTAAAAACAATGGGAAGTCAATTCTTTAAATCTGAAGTTACTTACAAAAATAATCATTAATTTTTGGCTGAAAGATCACAAAAATTATAGTCCCTTGTTTATATCTTTTAGGATAATGATTATTAAAGGTGATATTGATTTAGAAAATTAAAAAATAATTTTCCAAAGTTTTCCCAGTCTATAGGATCCTGTATTGGGCTTTTGATTCATCTGTCACAGCTATATGGATTCATGCATATTCATATAAATATTACACACTTTTGTTCCATTGAAATTAGCATTTAATAATTTAATAAAATTAGAATAATGTATTTTGTGAAGATAATTTTAATTATCCAGGCATTTCTTTTCCAAAAAATAATTTTCTAAAATCATTTTATTTAATTATTAAATAAATGCAGTCTTTTTTAATAGTAATGACATGTAAAATATATTTGCAATATTATCAGTCTTTATCTCTCCATCATTTTAAATAAAAGTTCATAATAAACTTTTAAAAAGAATATTTTCTTTAAAACATTTACTGCAACTCTTTTAAAAAACTATATATATATATATATATATATATATATATATATATATATATATATATATATATATATATATATATATATATATATATATATATATATATATATATATATATATGGGGAGAGAGAGAGAGAGAATTAAAGTCTTTACATATAGCTTTGCTTTTTCAAATACAGCTATCTTTTCTCCTGATAAAATACATTTAAAATAAATTTCTGACAAACTTTTCTGTCAAATTTTTTCAACAATGTCCAAGATATTAATATAACTAATGGTATATTTTTCCCATTAATATTTCTAGAATTATATTTTTATTTAGTATCTGTACCTCCACCCTTTCTTTCCACAAATATACATTTATTACTGGTATGAATTCCATAGTTACTGCAAAGCTGGATTAAGTTTCAATAGACTATTTGGGAAGGAATCTTTGTTGCTTTAACAATGCATGATTTTAACTTAATAAACTTATAATTTTAAGTACTCTCTTTTAAAATAATTCCAAGTAATAAATTATAGAATACTTTGATATTTTAAAAATAATTAATTATTAAGAACGTTATTTAAAAGCACAGAATTGACTGGTTAAAGCACAATTGATTTATTAAAGCACCCAAATGAATTGATTAAAGCACACAGAAACAAGTGAACATCTACTTTTATACCAAAATAAATTGATTTAATTGGCTATTTATATCTTTATCTGATGTTCTAATTTACATATTAGTACTATCTTACACAATTAAATTTCAAAAATAAAAATAATGGCTTATTCAATATTATATTATTTAATTCTCAATTAATTTTATACTTCTATTTAAACTAATAAAATACTTTAAAAATACATTTTAAAAATATTAATTTATCCAACAATTAGTTTTAAGGTATCTATTTTTAAAAAATTATTTTTTTATCAACTACATTTGATTTTAAAAAACTTAATTAAATATTTTTTAACAACTGATTTTTCTTTTTCTTGTGGCCAACAAATGTTTTCAATTTTATAGTACAATTCTAAAGCAATTTTGAAACTATTAGAAAAACTTGCAAGCATAGAAGGATGAATATTTACATGTCACATGACTTAAAACTCAGAAAATCTGTATCAATTTTTATAATTACTGTCTCATAACAAAATAAATATTTAATTGCAAAAATATTATATTAAAGAATAATAATATAATAGAATTTAGAATAATAATTTTGATACTATTAAATTAAACACATTTCTCCACCACAAAAAATTATACTTTAAATAAATAATTTATAATACAAATATTAAGTATAATTTTTATTTTACAATACACTATTTTACTTAACTTTAAGTCATTACTTTAAATTTAACTTTTAACACTTATATTTACTAGGGTTTTTAGCATATTATTTTACTATGGCCAGTTTTTCCAACCATACAAAATAACACTATTTAGCTTTACTTGACTATTTTTAATATGTTACTATAGTTTTTATGTATTTAATAATCTATTTTTTACTTTAACAAAACATTTTAAAAGATTGCAATATTACACAGTAATCATACCAAGTGAAATATAGCTATTTTTTTTTAAAATTGATTAAGTGAATTCATTTGGACCTAATCAAAAGAGTACAATACATATATAAAACAAGTCACAAATTGTGCAACTTGCCTTTAAGCTTGTGCTAAAATGTTCACTAGATGGAGCTTACCACTAGCTCCAAACAAGCTTTAATTATAAGTGCCAAATAAAAAAAGAATTCAAAATCTCTATCATACTATCCTCATCCCCAGGCCATTAAGCTTGAAACCAATTGATTTTGGAAATGAGGATAGTACAATAGAGATTTTGAATTCTTTTTTTACTTGGCACTTATAATTAAAGCTTGTTTGAAGCTAGTGGTAAGCTCCATCTAGTGAATATATATATATATATATATATATATATATATATATATATATATATATATATATATATATATATATATATATATATATATATATATATATATATATATATTACTTGGATAAGTTGACTTAGATTGAAAACATTTATAGTGTTTATTAGGTGCTAACAGTTTGATGTGATCCAAAATCCAAAACTCTTCACTGATGAAAGCCAAAGGGTAGATACTAATCTGATAATATTACATCACAAAACACTGAATAGTGATTTAATAAACTTCATTATTGGCAAGTATAAATTACTAAAGATTACATTAAGTAAAAAGCAGACACTGCAAAACAGCTATGTGTAAACTGGAGTCATGTGACATAATGCAAGTGATATTTTATTGATCTTAATCAATAAATTCCAAAGTATAATAAGAAACTCATCTTTAGATTAGACTTCTTCAATTGTGAATATCATTTTGTGTTATATCTATAATGAAACTACTATTGACATTTTTATTTGAAAGAACCCAATTCTAAGAAATTATATATTACTATGTAAGTTGTATGCTACCTGAACCCCACATTTGTCTTTTAGAAAAAGAATGAAAATATAGCAAAGCAGTTTAATAATGTGATTCCATTACCTTACACTTAATTAACATTTAATGTCAGAATGTCTTTCTACCACTGATATGTTCTATGAGCATATGTAATCAATATGTACCAAATGGCAACGCTGAGCTTATTTTTAGACTGAAGAAAGACAATATGTTAACATTTCTTACTAATTTTAATTTATTACTAAAACTCAAATATTCTGAATAGGGATATATTAATGTGAGATAGATTGGTGCCTTGAAGTTCAAGTTTTAGTAGTGAACTATCTATTTGTCGAAAAATAAAAAAAATATTCAGTATCACATAACTGAGATAATTAAATGTCAAATACTTTTGTTTTAAGCTTATAAATTTATACAGAAAGATAAGGTTAGATTCAAAATATTAGGTTGTTTTAAAATTTTAGTTGTCATCTGATCCTTCATGTCAGCCACAGGATGGCACTATTTCTAACCAAAAACATCATTAATATAACATTCCCGGCCTAGCGATTCTCTATTAATGTTGATTTTTTTTTTATTTGCAAAGTTTACTTTCTTTCATTTCTGAATTATTTTTCCCAAATAATATTTTTGACAATGGGATAATAATAGTTGTTCTTTTAATTTTTATTGACAAGAGGGTCTTTTTTGGTGTGTGTTCAAATAGTAATTTGTGTTTTTTTTTTAAATAGTATTACTTTTTTTGTAAAATTGGATTGACAAAATTCAAGAGAGAACATGTTTTATTGATGGATCTTTAAATAATAATTTACGTTACTTTGATAGGTTTACATTTGATTGCTGACAACAATTAGTGGGAGGGGTGTTTTTGTGTATGATTAAATAATAATTTATGTTACTTTTATAGGTCTATATTTGATTGCCAACAACAATTATTGGGAGAAGTGGTTTTTTTTCATGTATGTGTATATGTTTAAATAAAATTTTAAGTTACTTTTATTGGTTTACATTGATTGACAACTGATTTGACTACCTTTCATTTATAAATTATGGTTTTGGTTCTACAAATAAATATTTTTGACAATGGGACAATAATAGTTGTTGTTTGTTTAATTTTTATTGACAAGAGTGTGTTTTTCTGGTGTATGTTCAAAGAGTAATTTGGGTTATGTTTAAATAATAAGTTACAGTCTTACTTTTATTGTTTTACATTTGATTGACACTAATTATTGGGAGGGGTGTTTTTTTGTGTATGATTGTCGACAACAATTATTGAGAGAAGGGTTGTGACCATTTAAAGAATAGTTTACGTTACTTTTAGTGGTGGTGTACATTTGATTGACAATAATTAGTGAGAGGGTGGGTGTGTTTGGGTGATGATTAAATACTAATTTACGTTACTTTTATTTTACATTTGATTGCCGACAACAATTATTGGGAGAAAGGGGGTATTTTTTGTGTATGTTTAAATAAAAATTGAAGTTACTTTTATTTTTTACATTTGACAAAGGCCATTTGGAATCCCTCAAACAAGCTGTTCTTTACAAAATGAACATTTCTGTTGGCAACAACGAGACTTATAAATGAAAGTCAAAGATGTTTTTGGACCTCAAATCTGCATATATTTGCTGCACAATCCAATCTTTTCTTTTAGCAGCAGGATGTTTTTTTTTGCTGTAGAAATATGTTCCAGAATCGGCTTCTGTGTCTGGCAATTCCCATCTTTTCAAGTTTTCTGGGTTGGAATTAGCCATCTTCTTGGTCTCGGAAAATTTCTCACTAAAACGTGATTCAAAGTGTGATCGTTAAAAATTTTACGCTACCGCACCCTAATAGATAATTTAGGAGGCTTACAGTTTTATGAGGAACAATCATGACAGTGTTAAAATTGTTAAAAGATACCAGTACATCAATTCGTTTTAAAAAAAACAGGCCCCAATGAAAATTTAAATAATTTTGACACGATCAAGTTAACACACTCTCGTACAATATTGTTACATAAAATAAATAACACAGCATTATGATGTAGTGCATGACACAAACAATTACAGCATTTTCCTCTACTTTTAGTATCGGAAAAAGCCACATCATTAGTCACTAAGCCGAGTTAACACTCTTTCTAGGTTTTATCATAGATAGAAGACTTAAGACTTAACTCTGAGTTAACAATCTTTCTAGGATTTATTTTAGAAAGAATGCTTAAAGGCTTGGGTGCGGCCATGGAAATGGCATATTTCTAGAAATTTAGCTAGAAATAACACCATTCTATGGCTGACATGAAAGATCAGATGACAACCAAAATTTAAAATAAAAAGTGTTAAACTGAATTAGGAGTATGGTTTGGATGGTTTTGTAGAACACTGTCATTTATAAAAAGTCTAATAGTCTGATATTCACTTTTGCACTGTTGGAGGGAAAATCTATTACTAATGCTTCAAAAAAAGATTTAAAATGCATTACTGTTATCAAATGCATTATTCATAATATTAATATATCAAAATACTCATTTAAAAATTAAGACTTGTTTTGTATTGTATTTACAACACAAAGGCAGTTCAAGGGTATAGTCACTGATGGAAGAATCTTGTTTACTTATTTATTTATTTTTTAAAAAAATTACATATATATTCTCTTAAATAATTATACTTTTATTTAATATCTAATTAGTTTTACTAATATTAAATGGTTTTTATAATAAAGTCTTATTTAACAACTTGATATATCAATTATCAAGCCTGAGTCTTTTTTTTTTTTTTGTAAAATATTTTTGGCAATTTTTTAGATAGCAGCAGTAGCATAAAACTAGTTAGAATGGATGGTGGCTATAGTGTATATAGCTATTGGAGATAGTCGAACTATAATGGAGTGGAATAGTAATATATATGAATGCCTAGTTAAGGATATACAAATTTTTACAGAAAAGGGGAAGAGAATAATGGTTATAGGGGATATGAATGGACATATTGAAGAAATTGATAATGTAGATAATAAGAATGGTCAGTTTTTGAAGGAATTTTGTCAAAGAGTAAATTTGAGCATTGGAAATTTATCAAATATGTATGAGGAACAATACACATGGTCTAGAAATAATGTAATTCACATAATAGATTATGTATTGGTAAAGAAAAAGGGAATAAATAAAATACTGAAAATTAAGGTGGTTGATAATGAAGAGAGAGTATGTAATACTGATCATAATTTTATTGTAATAGAAATGGTTACTAATGTCATGGAGGATAGAAATAAAGGTAGAAATAATAGTGAAAGATGTGGATGGAGAGTGAATGATAAGAATAAGTTAGAAGAATATAAAATAAAAGTTGAAGAAACCATGGAGCAGTTGGATGGGGATGAGTATAAGGACTGGTGTGGTGAAATAGAAAAAATGGCAAATAGGGTTTTGGTTGAGAATATGCAGAAGAATGGAAGTGATAAAAAATGAAAGTTAGTAAAAGTGTAAAAGAGAGGAAAAAAGCATGCAGAGAATATAAGTGTGCTATTAAGAACAAAGAAAGTGAAAATGATATTAATGCTAAATGGAGAAAGTACTTAGAAAAGAAGAAGTTGGCTAAAATGGATAATTATAGAGAGAGGATGAAGTTAAATAGTAAATTGTTGGAGGATATTAATAAAAGTGGAAGAGATAGGAGTAAAAAATTTTGGAATTGCATTAAAAGGAGAAATGTAGGGGAAAGAGAGATAGTATTAATAGATGATGAGGGAATAGAGAGTAGCTCTAGTGAAGAGGTAGAGAGAATCTTAAATAGATATGTAATGGATATAGAAAAGATGTTAGATGTGAAGGAAGTATTGATAAAAAAAATGAAAGCAGTTAGTAATGGGGATATTAGGTTCACAAAAATGAATTTAATGTGGCAGGGAAGAGATTGAAAAGTGGAAAGGCAAGAGGTTTAGATGGATGGGCAGCAGAGATGGTAATGAATTTAGAGCATAGGGCAAAATCAAAGTTTTATCATGTTTTAATAAAATGGCACAGAAGACAGTTTTTCCGGTTAGATGGAGTAATACAAGAATAAGATTATTATTTAAAGGGAAGGTTAAGGATCACAGAAAGTTAAATAATTATAGACCAATAGTGGTAACATCAGTTTTATATAAAGTTTTTTCATATAAGGTAGCTGGAAGAGTTGTAAAATGGATGGAAGAGAATAATGTAGTTGGGGGAAATGCAATGAGGTTTTAGGACAGATAGGCATATAAAAGATAGTTTGTTTATAGTTACACAACTTATGGAGATGAGTAGGAATTCAGGTAGATAATTATATATGAGTTTTATAGACGTAGAGAAAGCATATGATAGAGTAAATAGAAATAGATTATGGGTAAGGTTAGCCAATTTGGGAATGGATGAAGCTTTAATAAATATTATTAAGAAATTATATGAAAATAATTATTATACTTACCAGTTAGGGGATATAGGATCAGTTAAAGTTAAAAATGGGGTGGGATTAAGGCAAGGATTCCCTATGTCACCTATTTTGTTGTTGTTGTTTTTGAGTAAAATGGAGAAAGCAATAGAAAGACTATGAAGAGGGGTAGAGATACCATTAATAGGTGGCAAGGAAGTATATATTTTGTCGGGTCTTTTTTTTGCAGATGATATCTTTTTGTGTGCAGAAAGAAGAGAAGATATGGAAATTATGTTGAGGACATGCACAAGGATGGGTAAAGAGATGGGGTTTAAATTTAGTGAAGAAAAATCAAATATAATGATGGTTAATACTGGGGAAAGAGAAGATGTAGAATTTTTATTGGGGGAAATAAAGTTAAGTGTGGTGGATAGATATAGGTATTTGGGAATCATCTTATGTAATCAGGAAAATTGATTGGATGAATGGGAGAAAAAATTGATAAATGAAGCAAAGAAAAGAAAGGGTTTGGTAAAGAAACTAACAGTATTTTCATATAATAAATATGATGTAGCTAGAATAGTATGGAAGGGAGTTGCAGTAGCAGGATTAACATATGGTAATGATGCATTATGTGTTAGTAAAAGGGTTTTAGATTATTTAAAGAAAGTACAAAGGTAAGTAGGAAGGCATGCATTAGATGCAGAGATGTGGACAGCAAAGGAGGCATTTAAGGAGAAATGGGATGGTCAAGTTTTTATATGAGAGATGCAAAAAGTAAAATGAAAATGTTTGGTAGGTTGCAGTTTATGGATAGTAAAAGAATAGCAAAAGTAGTGTTCAATTGGGTTATGAGTAAAGGGTAGGTAACAAGATGGGTGAGAAAGGTAATGTGGTATGCAAAAGATTTGGATAAAGAATTTATATCAGTATACTTGTATAAAAGGTGGGATGATTGTGTTAGGAGGATTGTTGAGTGTTATAGTGGTAAAGAATGGGATAAAAGAATAGAAGCATTAATAAAAAATAGGGAGTTGGAGAGATGGAGAACTAGTATGGAGAGCAAGAAGAGTTTAAATATATATATAGAAGTAAACGGAATATTGGATGCGAGTTGATTTATGATAATAGTAAGGAAAGTAGTTTATTATTTAAGGCTCAAATGGGATCTTTAGCAACAAGAGAATATACATGTAAATGGAAACCATGGATATTTTAGTGTGCAGATTGTGTAAGGAAGGTATAGAAAATATTAGGCACCTGTTGATTGAATGTAAATGCTTAAAAGCAGAAAGGGTACAGATAATGAAATTATGGGAGGATAGACATGAACAAAGTGGCTATAGAGAAATTGAGTTATTAGTTTTTATGTTGGGTTTGTGAAGAGATAAGAGGGATTTAGATATAAAGGCCATAGAGTTGACAAAGTTTATGTTGTGGAAATGGGATAGGGCAGAATATGGGAAAACTTAAAAGTGGAGAATGGAGAATAAAATGGCTAACAAGTTTATCTGGGCATAATTGGTGAGATATTCTTGACTTCATTTAAGGAGAAGCCAAATACATCACATAACATCACATCACATAATAAAAGAATGAGGAAGAGTCATTCTAAAATGTGTGATTTGATGTTTATATGTTTTTAATATATTTATTAATAAATTAATTATGTTTTCAAACAATTCTTACCCATTGTTTTATTATCCAGCTTGATACTACTGCTAAGTAAAAAAGAAACAAAAGATGACAGATATACTTTACAGAAAAAAATGATTTGCCTAATCTTATTATTTTTCTGTACTTTAAAGTATATTAAGAACATTTCAATCAAATAATTTTTCATTCTTATTTAACCTATCTAACTAGTAGCAAGGTAAATAAGCTATATTCCATTTAATATTATCACCTCAAACATAACTAATAAAATCATATGTGAGTTTTAAAAATAATTAAAAAATTATCGTTATAATAACTTCTCTTAAAACACAATTTAAACATTGTTTCTTTTAAGGAAAGAATCATAAAGGAAAAATCTCTTAAATAAAGCAAGAATTTTCCAATTTAATCAAGATACTGAGGAGTAATGATCTATGTTTATTAGATTATTCGCATGAATAAATTGATATTACTAAATGTTTGCATTATTATCATTCTTTAATAAATATTTTCAAGTAATTTGTATAAAAACATAACAAATAATCTCATCGAACATATAATGTATTTGAATAGACCAATGAATAATATGTTTAATATATATGTAGTTTATTATTTCTGAAATTGTTTTTTTTTTTTTTTTAATTTTTGAATATATCATTTAAGTTATGAGAGATCTTTTTTTAAAAAAAGTTTAAATCTCTGGAAATAGTAAGTTTATTAAAATCTCAATAGTGAAAACCTCTCTAAAACATTCTTCAATGATAGTAATAATAAAACTAACAAAAGATTAGAGAAAATATAAATTGAATAAAAGAAAATTTATTTTGATTTCAACTAATGATGGCAATTTGGGTTAGGTGGTTTTTTTTTTTTTGAAACTAAAAAAGTTTGGTTTCAATAATATTAAATTTCAGACTAAAAAAACTCTTATATATAATAACCTGAGAGGGTGATAAAGAAATGATGGAAATCATTATCATACAACATCACAATTGATAAGCATTAGCAAAATTAGCATTTAAAGCAATATAAATAATTATAAGCTATAAATATAACACTACCAGGAATAATCATCAAGGATTAACAATCATCTTTTGTGACTAGTTTTTTTTAAAAATACATAATCTAAAACCATTAGTTAATCATTATCTAGCAATGCCAAGCTTAGGGCATAACGCAAAAACAATCAATATTTCACTTATATGCACATACGTAATTTTTAAAATAACTAAAAAATAATTCTACGTGAAAAAACCTGTGATAATTATATCAATGCTCATTAACAATGCTCTGAACCATCAATTACAATGTGTGTACTGATCATCAATAAATTAATTATTATAAAGTGAGAGGATTTTAAGAGTGATTTACTAATCTTTTATTATCAAAATAATTCTATAGGGAACATCTGCATGTACAAACATATTTAAATCCATCTAAAAATAAAGCAAAATGCAATTGTTATACAAAATTATTTTGATATCACAAGTATGCTAAAAATTATGACTGTTAACAAGAGCTAAATATATATAAAATAAAAATATATATTCTAGTACTACATAATTTTACTGGAACAACTTAAAATAATGCCCATACGTTTATTAATTAGAAATAATAAAAAGCAAATCTATGTAAGGTACTCACTCTATAGCATAAATACGTCATTTTAACTTGGACTTATGAATAAATATCATTTCTATAAATTGATAAATTCAAGCAATCAAATGTATAAAAATATATAAATAATTTACATAATGCATATATGTAAGCACATACACAAAATGTTATGTATGATAATATAAAACATTCAATCACTAATAAACACAATATAATAAACTATTATATTTTAATAGATAAGTAAAAATAAGTACCAGATAATTGGAAAAATGCAATATTAATATAAATATTTAAAAAAAGGTGACAAAGAAGATATTCGAAATTACAGACCTATCAGCCTTTTATCAGTTTTATACAAAATTTTTACCAAGATAATTACAACTCGTCTATAGTGAACATTGGATTTCCACCAACCAAAAGAACAAGCTGGATTTAAAAGTGGTTTTAGTACAGTAGATTATATCCATGTATTGAGAAAAGTTATAAAAAAGTCAAATGAATATGAGTTGTCATTATACTTTGGATTTGTAGATTATGAAAAGGCATTTGAGTCTATAAACATTTCTTTAGTGATTAAAGCATTATATCATCAAGGTATAGATCAAGTATATTATCATATTTTAAAGAATAGTTATAAAAATACAACAGCAACAGTTAGATTATTTAATGATACTAGTAACGTAAACATTGAGAAAGGTGTAAGAGAGGGTGACTCCATATCTCCAAAACATTTTACAGCAGTGCTGCAAGAAGTATTTTGTGGATTAAAATGGGAAACCAAAAGAGTGAAAGTAAACAGAGATTATTTAAGTCATTTAGATTTTGCAGACAATGTAGTTGTTTTTGCAAATAATGCTTTACAGCTGCTGGACATGTTGTAGGAGTTATCAGATGAAAGTAGGACTAATGATAAATATTAAAAAGACTAAAGTAATGTTTAATGGATTTTCGCAAAATATGAAAATGAAAATTGATTATGATAAGTTAGACAAAGATAACAGCTACAAATACTTAGATCAGTTTATTAATACAGATTAAAACTTAATGGATGAAATTAATCATAGAACTAAACATGATTGGTAGAAATAACTTAATAATAAAAGGAAATATACCTATGTGTTTAAAAGGGAAAGTTTTTAATAAATGTGTTTTACCAGTTCTTACTTATGAATCTGTGACTTGGACACTTAATAGAAGAGCAATACAAAAACATTAGATAACTCAAAGAAGTATGAAGAGATGTATCTTGAAAGTAATTAGAAGAGATTGAAAATGCAATATATGGATAAGATAACAAACAAGTGTTACTAACCTCATTGAAAAAATTAAAAAAGTGAAGTGAAGTTGGGCTGGTCATTTTGATAAAAAAGTTGACAATAGATGGACAATTGAAATCTTAATCTGGATTCCAAGAGATTGTAAAAATATCAGAAAGAAACCATATGTGAGATGGATGGATGAGAAGCTACAAATTGGTGAAGATGGATTGAACTTGTAGAGAATTTCATCTTGCACTCAATCAAAATGGTTGATGATGATGAATAATGATTCATTTTAGATATATGTGTATACATGTAGATATATGTGTGCATTGTATGTTATAATATTTCAATAATATTTCATTTATCAATGAAATATTAATTAAACTTGCAGACCTTATTTTATGTTAATAATATATAAAGAATGAAATAATAAATATATCTACAATAACTTCACACACATATTTGTTCTAATATAAAAATAATAACTTTGAGTTACTGATTCCAATTACTTTTAGCCTGTAATAAGTTACTATATTTAAAATGTTAAATAAAAGTTTTGAAAAAATAAAAAATATTATATCTTTGAGAATCCTCCATGAAGTTCTTTTTTTCACATTACTCTTAACTATAAACACGATTTTTAAAAGTTTTTCTTAAAAGTTTGTTTTCTTTTAGCTTTGGTTTGCTAACTATAACTGTTTCATGGCAAGCATTGGTGGTTAACATACCTGCCTTCCAAGAAGCTGGCCCAGGTTTACTTCCTATTCAATGCATTTGACATATTAAAAAAAACTATAACTGTTTCATTTGAATGGAAGCTATATTAGGTTATTAGACAATGGGTATAGGATAACTTTTTAATGTAATTTCAATGTAATTATATAAAAATCATGTAGTTTTTGTTGTCAGAAAACTAAAATATCAAGAATATAATAATGCTAAAATATATAATCATTTAACATTTGAAATTTATAAAAAAATAAGGTTTTAAGGTTTTTTTAAATAATTATTTTTATATTTTTTTAGAATTTTTCAAATTTAATAGATATTTTTTTTATCAATGTGTTAATTACATTTCTTATAAAATTTGTGAGAAAATGATATATGACATTACTTAACTCTGATAATCAGTTTGCTCATAGTATCAAAAAATAGAGTTATTGTTGATTTTTTTCATTTTTTCAACAAACCCATAAGCAATTTTTTCTTTCAGGAGTATGCATATATTGATTAAAGAAAAAGTAATAGAGATTAATAAGTTATTCTAAACACTCTTCAGGCTCTAAATACAGATTTTATTCATGTTGTAGATAATAAAAAAGGTATATATTTAGTGCAACGTAAAATATTATTAATAATATTGCACATTATGTATCTTACCTTTTACATTGTGAAAAAGATTTCATTTGATAACTATTATCCACATAAAATGTAAAATCAAGTAATTATTACAAAATTATTGCTTACAAATAATAAAATATTACTGTTATTGAAATCATCACAAAATAAACATGTAAATAATATAACTTTCCTTAATAAAAATATTTGTGAAACATTTTCTTCTGATAACAAATTTGATTTTTTAGATGAAGTTGGCATATTATACTTGAATAAACTAGATTAGTTTAATGAAGTTTATGGCCTATATCAATTTTACTTGATAAGCAAAAAAAAGTATTTCTGACCAATTTTTCTATGTGATCAAAATTCCACATAGCTATAAAATTGTTATACTCTTTTTTAGGCAGACAAAAAAATTTTTGGATGTTGTAAAACTATTGAAAGTAGTACATGAGGGTTCAAATGCTATAAAAATTTCTATTTTAATTATTTACAGTTCCATTTTTATGTTGTACATAATACACTATGGATATTTGCATGAACCCATCATTTGAACTTTTTTTTACTAGTTTTGAGTAATCATATTGTGTTATGCCATTAAATTTAGTGATTTCTTTGTCAACTACTACTTTTCTGTGCATCTGATATGCGGCTTTGAATTTTCTCTTGTATTAGTCTCTCTATACATAGACTTAATTTTGTTTATGTGGTAAGTATTTATTTTTGCTATCTAATATTGTTTCATTATTGTTGAAATGCAAGTATTATATATAAATTATAAAACCTATTGTGTGCCATAACACATTTAACAATTGTGCATTTTTTCTATTTTTTTTTTATTGGCATATTTATTACTTACACTAATAATTTATCATAAAATGTAAATATAAAATCTACTACTCATATACAATGAAAAAATTTCTTGACTATAAAATTGTAAAAAGGTTTGCATTTACTTGATCTCCGTTTTGTTCAGTAGTATTTAAAGAAATTGTCAGGGTGAAAATTCTCGTAAACCACTAGTTTATGTTAGTACACATTGATTATCTTTTTTTCATTTGTTTTCTTTTACATAAAACAGTTTATTTTTCCAAAATACATTTTGGAACTGTTAGATAATAAAATATCTTTGAAGTCCATCAGCATAGAAATTACAAAAGAATCATTGATGTTTGAATCTGTGTTAAAATCTATTTTTGTCTTTTACAAGTTTAACATGGTCTTTTCCCTATTAGGTCCAATAAACTGAGAGAAAAAATAGTTATTTAAATAATAATTCATAAAAAATACAAATTTTATTGCAAAAAATATGCCATATATCATTGTAAAAATATTAAAAGAATGAAAAAAATGGCATAATTCAGAAATGTGTAAACCATACAATTTTTCCACAATTTTGAATTCAAGATAATAATAAAAATATTTAAACTTCTAAAAATGGTGACTCTACAACAATTGGAAATACTCATGTTAAAGAATTTTTTGAAATTAATTCTCAGCCAGTTAATTTCTTAAATTTTATTCAATAATTGTTTACTCTTCAATCAGTAAAGTTGATGATAAATATTTTTCTTTCAGGCAGTAACTAGAAGTAGACTTTCTTTGGCTGCAAAGTTACTGTTTGAAATATGTCATTATCAATATACACGTAATTATATTAACATATAAATGTAAAAATGTGTTTTTTTGTTCTTTATCACTCACCAAATATTGCACCAATTATTTTTGCATGATTTTCTTTTTTTGGAAGAAGAATTTTATAGGCTGTGAATGTTTACTTTTGCAGTATTTAATTGCTTTAAAATATTTGATAATTTGCAATATAAAAGTAGATTGGAATTTGTAATGATGTCTAAAATACAAAAAAAAAAAAACTGTACGACTGATTGGTGTGTGTTCTGCAAAAGAGCATGAAACATTATTATTATTATGTAAAAATTTTATAGTAAAAAAGTTATATTTTTTATGATATTACTGTTGATAACACATAAGTTATTAGTTGCAATATAAAAATGTTTTGAAATCCTAATCATTTACAAAGAAATGTTACACAAATATTGTTAAAACAGTAAAAACTCACTATATATAAATATTGCCACACACAGCAAGCTAGAGTAATCAATGGATGCCAGAAGGCTTGCACATAAAATCCCCATATATTGCCTACTATATTGGATGAGTAGGAACTAGATGGGGAATTTATACACAAGCCTTCTGGCATCCATTGATTACTTTAGCTTGCTGTGTGTGGCAATATATAAATAGTGAGTTTTGCCTGTTTTAACAACAGTTATACACAAGCATAAGATGAGGTGGTCATGTGATGTTTATTGACTTACATAAATATATAGGACCAATGTTGTAAATTTATGATTTTTTTAAAATAGATTATTCACATGATAAACTAAATTTAATTTTTTAAAGACAATTATTAGCATAGTTTAATTTTAACTTTCCTTATTAAATGTATCATATATGTAATTTATTTTATCTTCAGTACTGTATCTTTCTATATTTATATATTTCATCTTCGTTTCTATGAGGTCTATCTATATCAAATCTGACCTCCTCGATAGTGAAGTAAAATATGAAATTATGTACTCTAATATGCTATACTATTTTTTCCAAAAGCCATTATTCTTTTTAGTGCATCTTTTCCTCATGTAAACTTTTACTTCAACATATGTATAAACAAAATTTAATTAATTTATTCATTTTATATAGAATGTTAAAATTTAAACTATTCAATTAAAAACATTTGATATGATAAACAATATAGTTTATAAAAATGCACTACATTAGTCATATATTATTGTTTCACGTAAATATTACATAAATATATATTAATTATCAAATACATTATATTCTTTTAAAATTTGCATTTAACAAAACACATATTAAGTCTTTATCATTTATTCTTGATCTATTATACCTATATATATATATATAATGTTTTCACAGTTGTATGATATAGATAAATTATTATTTTGGGGAATAAACCCTGTATTATTTTGCATTACAAACTGATATTTTCACGAACTAGCATATACCTTGTCAATGGGGGATGCTAGTTTGCCGAAATATCAGTTTGTAATGCAAAATAACACATCGTTTTAGTCCCAAAAATAATAATTTATATATATATATATTTTAATAAAACACAAATTCTGGAAAAAATTGAATAATATGACCAGAAACAGCTAAGGGAAGCTATAAAGATTTTTAAAAGACCTAACAGCATGAATAATAAGTATGAATCAAGAAAAATTAACAATATTTGGAAAAAGGTATTGGATGATAAAATATTTTTTTAAACTTCTCAACATACAGAATTTGAAAGTGAAAAAAAAATAGCAAAGGAAAAAAAAAAGATTTTAAATCTTACCACACACATTCTTTTGATTTGAGAAAAAAGAAGCTCTGCGGAAAGTACTTGTTATTGTGTACATCAGATATTTAACTATTATAATTTACTGCACAGAAGCTCCTGGAAATAATACTATGAATTCATAATTTATATGTTAAAATAATATATATATATATGTTGTATCAGTATCTGGGTTCGAGTACAGGTAATAAAGGAAGTAAAAGTCAATAATGATTACAAAAGAGTATTTATTTCAATTGTTATTATGGATTAAATTAATAGATGCAAGAAAATTTATAGATATACATTCGAACTCTGTTACAAAATAGTGTGAGTGAAATACATCAACCATGTGAACATATACATATATATTTATTACCATGTGAACATATACATATATATTTATTACACATGTTGTTGTGATATTGTGTAGAATTAATTACTAACAGATAGATTTGTATCTGAAGATGAAGAGGAGCAGTTATTTGCAGAGTTGTATTTTATATTTTTGTTTTATATATTTTTGTTGTTTATTAATATCGTAAATTATAGTTTTTTAAATAATGTCATTTGTAGTGCATGTTTTTTAATTGAAGCAAATTAAAAAGAAATCTGGAGAGAGTAATAAAAGGAGTTGCAAGTTGTGCCATGTGTGATTTCTGTTAATGACACTTGTCAGAATTCCAAGAATTTGCTATTAAGTATTTTGGGACAATGGAACCTGCTTCTGCTGAAAGCATTCCTGAGATATGGTTATTGGCATATGGATAGATAAAAAAAAAATGAGGTGAAAGAGAGTTAAAAGAAAAGAATTTTATATTTTTTTTGATTTTGTAGTGATTCGGAAAATTCACTGTTACAGAGAAAGAAGCGTAGAAAGTAAGTTTTCATAAACTGATTTGATTCATTAATAAAATTTAATAAGGATGGATTCCATTGAAATTCTGGGGTAAAAAAAACATGTGGATTCATTAACCCAGCGAGTGTATAGCTGTTTGTGACCTTCCTACCTTAATGATCTTTGTCTATGGAGATTTTTCCATCTATTTCAAGCAAGTGAAATGATTGTGGAGCTCCAAACAGCAAGAAATTCTGTGCCTTCAATTTTTAAATCATCTACCTACCACCTCTAGGATGGATTATCATATGTGCAAATGTTATGGAATTTTTCATCATCTTTCAGACTGACAACTCTCACTAAAACAATCATCATTGTAATACTGAAAACTTACAGATCATCAGCCTTAAACACCCAAGCGTCAGTTTTCATGGGAGGTAAATATGATTTTCTCTTTATATGTTGAATGAACATATAATAATTTGGTAATAAATAAAGAAATATGTGCTTTGTTCCAACTTAAAGGAAGAATTATAGAAAATAGATTAAATTATTTAATAAATACAACTCTGATGCATAGTTGCACTCTTTCATGAATGTGTATACTGATATTACATATATGTATCAGAATGACTGAGTCATATGATTGAGTTATTAGTATATATGTGTATTAATAAATTTTAGAATTTTAAGCTATAACTTGTGTTTATTTGAATTACAAGATTCTTATAATTTCTGGATTGTTATTTTATAAAAGCTTACTGACATTCATTACTATATATCTCTAAAATAAATAGAATAATAAGAATTGTAGGGCAGATAAGAAATTATAAAAGTATATAAGTGACATTTTTTTGTAAGATAACCTTGGCTTCATTCTTCCAATAGACATTGTCTCTCAGACCTTAAGATGGAACTAGTCTTGATAAGATACCCAAAAAAGGTCCACTGAAACCTTTTCTTTTGTTTTCAAGGGATATAATTCTTATTAATTGGTAAGATTGGCACTTGAGGTAGGTCTTGGTCCATGCTGATAAATATACCTACTCAAAGCTTGGGTAATAACCTGTTCTCACTCAAATTCTTAAAATAGAATCATGGGTAGACTGCTAATATATATATATATATATATATATATACCATTATACAATTACAAATATCCAGTAACGCCCTCTGTTTAAAGTTCTATATCTCAACAATAGCAAACCGTATGCTATTATTGAGATATAGAACTTTAAACAGAGGGCGTTACTGGATATTTGTAATTGTATAATGGTTTGTATATTTTCTATAATTATTTCAGTTGGTGTTAACAGTAACTTACTTATATATATATATATATATGAAAACGAAGTTACTGTTAACACTAACTGAAATAATTATAGAAAATATACAAACTATTATACAATTACAAATATCCAGTAACGCCCTCTGTTTAAAGATCTATATCTCAATAATAGCAAACCTTAAAATGATATCACTTTAAGGTTGCATGCTAAACGATGTTAAATATTGAAATACAGACCTACTCAAACACAGAGCATGAAATTTTAAATAAGCAAACGATCTTAAATTTTGCTAATAAACTAACAAGTTTACAAAGTTATTAAAGACAAACTAAACATTAGATTTTAATCTTTAAATTCCTCCCAAACTATAAATGAAAAGAAAGTTACTGTTAACACTAACTGAAATAATTATAGAAAATATACAAACAATTATACAATTACAAATATCCAGTAACGCCCTCTGTTTAAAGATCTATATCTCAATAATAGCAAACCTTAAAATGATACCACTTTAAGGTTGCATGCTAAACGATGTTAAATACTGAAATACAGACCTACTCAAACACAGAGCATGAAATTTTAAATAAGCAAACGATCTTAAATTTTTCTAATAAACTAACAAGTTTACAAAGTTATTAAAGACAAACTAAACATTAGATTTTAATCTTTAAATTCCTCCCAAACAATAAATGAAAAGAAAGTTACTGTTAACACTAACTGAAATAATTATAGAAAATATACAAACCATTATACAATTACAAATATCCAGTAACGCCCTCTGTTTAAAGATCTATATCTCAATAATAGCAAACCTTAAAATGATACCACTTTAAGGTTGTATGCTAAATGATGTTAAATATTGAAATACAGACCTACTCAAAGAACACAGAGCATGAAATTTTAAATAAGCAAACGATCTTAAATTTTGCTAATAAACTAACAAGTTTACAAAGTTATTAAAGACAAACTAAACATTAGATTTTAATCTTTAAATTCCTCCCAAACTAATGTTTAGTTTGTCTTTAATAACTTTGTAAACTTGTTAGTTTATTAGAAAAATTTAAGATCGTTTGCTTATTTAAAATTTCATGCTCTGTGTTTGAGTAGGTCTGTATTTCAGTATTTAACATCGTTTAGCATGCAACCTTAAAGTGGTATCATTTTAAGGTTTGCTATTATTGAGATATAGATCTTTAAACAGAGGGCGTTACTGGATATTTGTAATTGTATAATGGTTTGTATATTTTCTATAATTATTTCAGTTAGTGTTAACAGTAACTTTCTTTTCATTTATAGTTTGGGAGGAATTTAAAGATTAAAATCTAATGTTTAGTTTGTCTTTAATAACTTTGTAAACTTGTTAGTTTATTAGCAAAATTTAAGATCGTTTGCTTATTTAAAATTTCATGCTCTGTGTTTGAGTAGGTCTGTATTTCAATATTTAACATCGTTTAGCATGCAACCTTAAAGTGGTATCATTTTAAGGTTTGCTATTATTGAGATATAGATCTTTAAACAGAGGGCGTTACTGGATATTTGTAATTGTATAATGATGTATATTTTCTATAATTATTTCAGTTAGTGTTAACAGTAACTTTCTTTTCATTTATAGTTTGGGAGAAATTTAAAGATTAAAATCTAATGTTTAGTTTGTCTTTAATAACTTTGTAAACTTGTTAGTTTATTAGCAAAATTTAAGATCGTTTGCTTATTTAAAATTTCATGCTCTGTGTTTGAGTAGGTCTGTATTTCAATATTTAACATCGTTTAGCATGCAACCTTAAAGTGGTATCATTTTAAGGTTTGCTATTATTGAGATATAGATCTTTAAACAGAGGGCGTTACTGGATATTTGTAATTGTATAATGATGTATATTTTCTATAATTATTTCAGTTAGTGTTAACAGTAACTTTCTTTTCATTTATAATTTGGGAGAAATTTAAAGATTAAAATCTAATGTTTAGTTTGTCTTTAATAACTTTGTAAACTTGTTAGTTTATTAGCAAAATTTAAGATCGTTTGCTTATTTAAAATTTCATGCTCTGTGTTTGAATAGGTCTGTATTTCAATATTTAACATCATTTAGCATACTTTCTTTTCATTTATAGTTTGGGAGGAATTTAAAGATTAAAAGCTAATGTTTAGTCTGTCTTTAATAACTTTGTAAACTTGTTAGTTTATTAGCAAAATTTAAGATCGTTTGCTTATTTAAAATTTCATGCTCTGTGTTTGAGTAGGTCTGTATTTCAATATTTAACATCGTTTAGCATACAACCTTAAAGTGGTATCATTTTAAGGTTTGCTATTATTGAGATATAGATCTTTAAACAGAGGGCGTTACTGGATATTTGTAATTGTATAATGGTTTGTATATATATATATTTAAAAGTTGGCTTGTTACTTAAGATATTACACCAGTCTTAATGATATATTGCATGGTTTCTTTTAAAAAAAATTTGTATGGTACTTAATTGTTTAATAAAATTAATATTTTTACCAATATGAACAATGCTGTGGAAGATAGCTTATATATATATATATATATATATGTGTGTGTGTGTGTGTGTGTGATAATTTTCATGGGTTGCATATATAAAAGACATCCACTGGGTAATAAATGGTCTTTTTACCTTTTATCACCCAGTGGATTACTTGTGTGATCAAGTTGAAATGTTGGTATATCAATATTTAAATTTTTTAAAATGGCTGAACCTGCAAAATATGTCTTTTATATATATTATACCAAATATTCTACATCTAATATTCTTCAACAGGGTGCCAGCAGATTTTTAGCCTAAAATATTTTTAACTAATTAATATGGATATTCATATTACAAGTGCCTACAACAGCTACCCCTTCACTTACATTTCAATTATTGGCACAATATAATGAAAAGTTAGTTTCTTATTAAATTAAATAATTGGAAAGGCAAACAACAGTAAACAAATGCCAGACAAATGTAACATTTATCAACTATGTTGATTAATAAGAGTAAAACAAAAATAGCTTAATTAATGGATGGGTTTTAAATATAGTTAGCTCAATCACATATATAAACTGAGTATAACCCATTTAAAAAATAGTTTAATTATTTGACAGTTGATTGACACTATTATCCATTTTTATTCTTCCACTCAAATTATCTTTTAGTTCATTAAAATATTTTAGTATAATATAACTTACATATACTCAATTATTTTAGATGTGTTCACAATCTCTGCAGTTATATTAATTATTAATTAAACATTGACAGACTTAATTATTAGACAGGCTCACATTCACTGATTTCACTAAAAAAGCTCATATGTGAGGCAAGACTAAGGCTATGAGAGAAACAATGTAGCAAACAACAATAAATTGGTCTATACGTATCCTGTGTTAAATAAAAGTGAAAATATATATTAATACATGGAAAGATTTACTACTCTTGACCCAATGCAAAATCAATAATGACCACCATTTTCATGTATTAATAAATTCAAGTTAAAACAAATAAGCATAGATGGAATCTTTGTTGAACCTGATGCCAAATCAAAATCTACCTCTGTAGAATAGTAAGCATAGAAATAAATAAAAGGTTGAACATATAAATAAATCTCACATGGTACATACATGGGTATTATTTGTATGCAATGCACACTCACAAGCAATGCAATCTTTTTTTAGCCATGTATGATATAAACACAAGAAATAACTGCCATTACTTTAGACAGTTTAATACCTATATAAAATTAGTACACACACATCTGCATATATCAAGAAAAACATGAAAAAGTCAACTTTCAAGACATTATTAAATAAAACATGTATTTAAAAATATTTATCCAGATTTTCTTTTTTTTTAAACAATGATTTTTTTTATCTATAAAATGCTAATAAAAATCTAGATGGTTTAAAAGAATCTGAACATTAGGGAAGAAAAGAATGTGGCTCTGAGATTCTTTTAAATTTTCTGTTTAAGAGAAAAATAATAATTCTAGAAAAACTATTGCATTTTATTAATCTTTATTGTCAACTTTCAAAGAAATGAAAGAGTTTAGCTAAACATATTCAAATGATTATGATATAGCAGTTTTATAAAAGAATAAAATTAATAAAACAAATATAAAATTACATATCAATAAAATTGAAATATAGAAAACTACTCCTTAATAAAGATAGAAGTATCAAACTATGAATTAATAAAATAAATTGTACATACACCACTATGCATCACTCACTGTCTTACTGATATATCTGCAAACTGTTTATGTAAAGATTTTACCTTTAGTCCATAGTGACATGGGTATAGAGAGCTATTACTTTTTTCTACAAATTATATACAAATGCATACATACTGTTGGCATGTTGATACAATTTTATGAAGTCATCTGTTTGTTTCATGGTTGATGAGAAACTTTTTGCTATTATGAAAATTAGGATAGTCACAGTTGGCTGGTTTAAGAAGTCATTTGGCAGACAAATTTAGCATATGCTAGCTATAGGTTCATGTTGGAGAGCAGAGTTTGCTTTTGAGTGGCATAAACACACATGACTTCAGATACAGCAACTGTAATGAGTTATGAACTCACTTTTTAGACAGGCACATATAATATAGTAGGATTAAAACAACAGAGTCTACTGGAATCAGAAGAATAATTAAAGCTTTATAGGTGTTTTTATATAGAGTCACCATTTTGGCAAACCAGTGATTAAAATATTTTTACTTAGATAAGCCAGAATTTTAATTAATTACTTTAATTAAAAATTTTCCAGACAACAAAATTTAATTAAAATAAAACTATATTTTGTTACAATATTAATCAAAATGAACTTGTTAGAATCAATGAAGAAACTTTTACAGATTAAATATTGTTTAGGGATTAAATAAAATTTATGTTTTAAAAAAATTATAAAATCATTTACAAAGTTCATTTTTTTAAAAAATATTACATTTAAAAGTTGCTACAGTTGAATTAACTGACCTCATTAAACCATTTTCATTATTAATCTTTGTGTGTATATACATAATACCACACTTACTAAAAATCTAACTTAAATTTAAAAAAAACTCTAAACTTAAATTAAAATTAATTTAGTTTAGCCAAGTGATATATAAATTAATATTGAGATAAACAAAGCATCTCAATATATTTTACTCACCAGATAGATTATTTTATTATGTTTATATCTTTGTTCATAAAATGGATACTGTGCAAATAAATATTTTAAATATACTTTATTTAGAAGTACTTTCAACTAGCTCAGTTGTTGTCAACTACTCAAAATTCAAAAATAACATTATGACAGTACATCATATAAACATTTCCCCTACAATTCACCAATTTTATAATTTCCACAATTCACTAATATTAACATTCACTGCTTAACTATTACTCAAATGTTTATATTTATTAATCAATAAAGCTTCCCTCATAACTTTTAATATAGATATTGCTTTATATATATTGTGGCCTTCCACATTGGCACCATAAAGAAACATGGAAGTTCACATCATGTCAATAGTGGTGTCAGGGGTACCTAATAAAAAAGGATAAATTGTGATATTACTTAATGTATAATTTGGTTGAAAAGTTATTGGGATGTTAGTTGGGGTGTACCAACAATTAAATTTTTTATGTATATCTAATACTGGGAGAGGGGAATGGATTTTATCAGGAGTTGTGGGTATACAAGCTAAACTAGTGGGAATGAGTGTTGTTTGTCTGTAAGGCCATGATGAGTGCTCATTCATTAATTTTCTAATCTATTTTTATTGCCAATTCCAAGATCTAACTGGTATATGTGGGTGCATGTCCATTCATATCATTCCACACTTTATGCCTCATTCATATTTCTAATTATCACTCAGAATGTCCATCTTGCAAAAAAATATTTATTTTGCCATATATAACTCTAATAGGTCAGTCATTAATAGACCTCTGGATTAATGGACAGACAGATGGACACACACACTATCAGTTATTTTTTTTATTAATTATTTATTGCATAAAATTTTTCATTTGAAAATGTAAAAGTTATTTGTTTCATTTATTATTAGTTAGTATTTGTAATTTAATTTTTTTTTTCAATATCTATTCCTAACATTTTGTTCAAGTAATAAATTTTTGCATTTTGTTGGCCTCATTATAACTAAAAAAAAGAAAAGGAGGTGTGGCTAAGTAGATGGAGAACTTCAGAAAAAGTTTTAGAGAAGGTGAAATACTTTTTTTGAAAAAAAGGCAGTAAAAATAAAGTAGAGATATATTGTCATTAAATTCTCTACTATTCCCTTTACTAAGTAAACTTCTCTCATACCACTCAAGTATAAATACCAATGTGCAATTGTGAAAGACACAGGATAGGATTGTTCAATATAGAAGGCTAAACTTTTAAAGTTACACCAGTTCCAACTTTTATCAATTAAGAATTTGAATTTACTTTTACTCAAAATGCATGGATATTATATTAAAAAAATGCTAATACAATTTTGCTATAACTTACTTATAATAAATAGTGTGATACTAGAAATATGTAAATTAACAATAATGGTAATAATTGGAAAAGTTATGCTGAACTGATTAATGAAATGTTTTATTGACTCTCATTTAATAAGTTTTCTATTTTTATTATGTAAAATAAGGCTGAAACAGAAAAAATATTTATTTTATTTATAAATAATTTTATTGAAAAACCATATGTAATAATGATACAATTGTAAATCAAAAATAATAGTTATCCATATTAGTCAGGCAACCAAATGTTCTGATGTGGTCACTGGTGTTGTTTAATCCAGCTTAAAAAAGCTCCACATGTTGTCAAATAAAAATCTGGATGAGATTATTCGGTCCTTATGGCAAAATTCCTTCAGCTTGGAAATGAATGTGTCTTCAGGCTTGGGATGAGGAAAGGTAAACTTGTTGCGACATCTGGCCATCCAGATGGCATAAGTGAGAAAGGTTGAGAGTCTTGTGGTGACATAATCCCAGGACAGGAAGCAGCTTTTGATATTTAAGATTTTGTTCAGGGAAATGTGGCAGTAGTGAGTAATGAAAGTTCTGATTTTGTCATATGCTGGGCAATCATTTATCATATGATCAAAGGTTTCACAGGTTCTATGGCAGTTGTGACATGTAGAATCTATATTTTTGAGGAATCTCCTGTAATGCAGGAACCAGTTTGTTTGGAGTGAATTCAGGTTGATTTTCACTAGAAAAGTCCAGGAACCTTGACTCCAGCTTGAGATGCCTGAAAAACCTGGTTACCACCTGATTGTTACCACTGAGGTAAGGAATGGTAGAGTTTTGTGTGGGAAATAGCAGGTTATGAGCATCCCTAATAGAGATTTTATGTCTGAATACTAAAGTGGTCATTGTGAGTGAGAAGGTAGTCAATTATTGGAATAGCTATGTATACCAAATTACCTTACCATTCAAACCTGTAAATGAGTGATAGAATGCATGACTTAATATTTGATAATTATTTATCAGAAAGGTGTATAAGCATGGATGACTGAATAACACTGAACTTAACCATTGTTAAATTTTATTAAATACTGGAAATATTAGACAGAAGAAATTTGAAAATAGCATGATTCGTAAATATTTATATGGATGATCTTGTCAACCTTTGGAGATTTTATGACAAATAAATTGATTCAAATATGTGCAAAGGCTGCTTGTAATGTCAGTTAGGAAGCCCTAAGAACATTGAATATTATTGCTATTGTGCCAAATTTATGTTTATACTGCAGAAGTAATGTTTATATGTTTTAATGTTTGTTTATTCATCATTATCATCAAGAGCTACATGTATGTTTCTACTCTTAAAATTTCAAGTGTGAACTAAAAAAAAGGGGGAACTTTTATTCTAATGATAAAATGTTTGACATGCATTTCTTCCCATTGCATATGATAGATAGGTAGATTTTCTTTTATGTTTAGTTGGATATTAACTTGATTTATTTCTATTATGTATTTATATGCCTAATCTTCTCTAGAATGTCTCAGAGATTTTGGTATAAATTATACAAAACCAGTAATATTTTTGTTGTATTATGTAAAAATGTTATATTCCCATGTTCATATTATTGGTTGAAATATAATGCTTTATCATTATTCATTAGTTGGTAATAATCAATAGATACATTGAAATATTTATGCCAGTATTGCTGAATGGTCAGGCTTACTTGATAGTATTGAAGTTAATTTGAAATTTGATGTTCATAGTCTTTCATAGGTATCAGATTCATGTATAATTTAATTAATGCTAATATAACATTTTATTGTCTGATGTGATTTCAAAAATACTTCATACATAATCATATGTTTGCACGTGTGTTCGCTATTTTAAGTTATTTTATAATAGTTAGATTTATGCTTATTTGTTTTTCTATCGGTTTCAGTTGGTGCTATGCATTAAAGAATGTGAAAATTTGAGAGTTTATCTGCTTATGGATTTGCACTATATGAAATCCATTAAATACTTTTTGAGTAAAGAGGAAATTGAAGGGATAATCATGCTATTCAGATTGAGTAACTCTCCCTTTAATTACTTACCTATTGAACCATGGGTAGTGGTATATTTCCTTATTTGATAGTATATGATGTGATAACTATATTATTTAAAGTGAAGTGGTAGACACCACATCTATACATGATAAGTTGGCTGGGTTATGCACCATTTGTGTCAGAAAAGTTGGTAGCTACTATGTTTATGAATTAAGTTGATGTTTGGAATCTTGTTAATCCTCACACACATGTATGTGAATATTTATTTATTATTTTGTTCACTCTCTTCATTCCATGTAATTATCATCATGTAGCATATGTTAGTTATTTCAGATAAATGTTTTAGTGATTTCTCTAATATACATGAAGTCAGATTAATAATTTAATGATTAGCTCATTGTACCATCCATATTGTGAAATTTATTCATTCCACAAGAAAACCGATAGAAAATATAATCAATAAATGCATTATGATTGTGAATTTATAAATGCACACACATTCAGAGATATGATAAACTTAAAGATATGGAGGGAGACCATCACTGAAAATGTAAGTTCTAAGTAGCTTGTCAAATCATATCACCCACATAAACATTATTTCATTTATTATTATTACTGGCAATTCACCTTCCTGGTACAAATATAATATTGGATTACAAAATTTTACTTTATTTAATGCTAATTTTAATAAAATTATTACTTAATTGTATATAGGAAGTATAAATTTGTGGACATATGAAAATAATTTCAATGGCATTAGTTGATTATTTGATACCACTTTTCTTAGTTCATTGAGAGCAGAGAATGATAATAGATGATATAAATATTGGTACGTAAAGATATAATTATTTTGTATTGTTAATAGTTTAATAAATAGATTTGTAAATGATTTTGAAATAATGGATAAGAGGAAGAGCCTTCAAATATTAAGTGTATAAAATTTATGCAAATTAAATATTATTTAGTCAAGATTGTAGTCATTGCGAAATTAACGTTAAATCATCATCGATGTGTTTGTAAAATAATGTATCTTGTAATAAATGTTTGTTGAAGTAAGATTCCCTCTGAATTATTTTGCCATTTACGCTTGAGTGACCATTTCCACACACACATATGTTCAACATAATATAATTATAATATTCGTCAGTTTAATATTATATGCAATCTATCTAGATAACACTGAATTAATTGATCCAAACAATGTATAATGCCAAGATATAGATTTTACCTTGTTTAAAATAGATAATGATGTGTGAAAAAATGCACCCTATGTCTCATTGTCTATCTTTTATTTAATTGTAAGAATTGTCAGTTTCACAATAGTTCCTCATTACTTAATTATCATCTTGTAATAGGATTGACTTATTATTTATATAATAGAACCTTGAGATTATTTCATCAATCTAAGTCAAATATCTGTAGAATTATTATTGCTACAGTGATCCCCAAATATATTAGGTGAGTGGCATGATTGGTCTGGCATGTACACTGATGGTGAGAGATTTGAACATATCATGATTCTTGATTTAATCCATGAATTGCTTTCTTTTGATAACTTAAATAAATACTTATAATATAACTAAATAAGCATCATATAATTATTGTTTATAAATGCTTCTCTCACCCCATTTGGATTCTAGATGACCACAATAGTCTATAACCCCCAACTGAGCTAAGCTGTAGATTGATTTTATAACTAGAGACTTATCCATATTTACAGACACAACCTAAATTATAAATTTTATTCTATCTTGTATAGAATTGGTGCCTGGGCATTTATGTATGTATAATGTGATATAGGTGTAGATTGAAGTGGTTGTCATACATATATGATATATACAAAATAGAGCATTGGAATCTCAAGTCTGGTAGACTAACTTTTTATGATTACATCCATGATTATCAGGTTCAAGATACAGAAAGTTGTAGTAATGTTGGTTATCGTTAATTCAGTTCAACTTTAATAATTAGGCAAATGGTCTAATATACACACATGGGCTATCAAAACTATTAACAGTCTTCTCTTCATGTATAAGACCATATGGGTGATCATAGAATAAATATGATATTAACTATTTCAATAGCAATAGAAGTATATAGCATAAATATTTTGGAAGTTTGTTGGATTGTGGTTGTTCATTTTCAGTAAATGTACACGAACACACACACATATTTATCTATATCTATCTATCTATCTATCTATCTATATATATATATATATATATATATATATATATATATATATATATATATATATGATCTGCAAAAATTCAGGCTATTCTTTATTTAATGAAGGATGATGTAATAAAAGCTGATATTATAACAGATTAAAAACAGCTTATATAAAAAAATATTAAAACTAGTTTATTGCTTTATTATTACAGAAAGTAATAATATTACAATAGAAAATTAGTTTTTAAAATATATATATATATATTTATTTATTTTAACATAAGTATATATTATTTTCATATATATATATATATATATATATGTGTGTGTGTGTGTGTCAATAGTTTTTTTAATGTAATACTGATAACTTTTATCCCATAATTTCTTTTAATTAGAATTAATTATGTATCATTATACGTTTAAAATGTATTAATTATTAAATTTAAATTTAAATAGAAAACAACTAATAGCTCAAATACTTTTTTCAAAGTTTATTTATTTCTAAATTTGAAAATTTCTAATTGAGAAACAAACATTAAACAATAACTATACTAATAGTGCCTTGATTTATGTTAAAACTAAAGGTGTTTACATTCATTCGGATTATTTAATCCAACATTAAGTATTATGCCCAAAAACCAAATTTCCCACTAAAACGATGGAGTGACTGGGATAAGGTTTACATTATTTTTCTGCAGTGGAATCCATTGTTGCATTAAAACAAATGTACAAACAAAAATAATACGTTTTATTGAAATATTTAATAATCTATTAAAAAATTACAAAATATTTCTTGCCAATTACCTAAGTGATCAAAAAACTATAAATTGAAAACTAGGATATAAATCTAAAAGAAATGTGTTTTCAACTATAAAAAGATTCTGTATTAATAATCAAGTAAAATATGACACCAGAAATTTATTATACATGTAAAGTTAAAGTATAAATTTATATCTATCCTGTTTTCCAGCCTGTGCTTGGATACTATTACAGAGTTTATTTCAAATATACCCACCATATATGCATAAGATATCATCTTTTATTGTATCCCATGTAAAATACATGATCATAATTTTCAATTTAATAGCAATAAAATCTGTGAAATTAAAACCAATGAGCCCATAGTCAATCAATGCCTATGATGCTTTCCTTAATTTTCCCTTTACCATTGAAAAGTTTCGATTAATGTTCTATGATTATTCTTCTCTAATAAAAATTATACATTACTTATAATTGATAAAAATGTAGCCCATTATTCTCTTTAAAATATAAAAAAATATATAAAGTTTTCAAAGATAAATGTACATATTTCATGAAAACCTTGATTGATCATTTTAAAGGACACAGAAAATCTGCACTAAATGTCATTTTATTAAATATGTTTTCAATATTTGACTCAATTTATATACTTAAATTTATCCAAGAGCAGTAACAATAATTATCTACACCTTATATTGTCACTTTATCTTTGATATTTTATTGAACTATGAAATTTACATTACTATTAATAGAAATATATTTTTGATTTAATGTTCATAAATCACATTCTCATGTATCTCTATTTTTCTACTAGTTATTTTTTACATCAACCTCCATTTATTGTACAATGAGCAAAATTTATAAGGGTTTTTTTATCTCACATTTCCACAACATTAACAAACACATATCATATATAGATGACTTTATCATTCTTCTTTAATCAAAAAACTATTATATAAACTGCTATTTGATAAAGACAATGAGAAATATTCACTTCAATTTAATTCAGAAAAGCCTTTATTCAGAGAATCGTGTCTGGATAAATAGTTACACTTTATATTTACAGATTCAGCATCCATTTAGTAACATTATCATTTTTTTCATAATTACTTACAATATTCCTATCATCATATACTTTACTGTCTTCATTAATAAATTAATTTTTGCTGTATTCACTGATTTGAATCAGAAATATTACTACTTTAATAGAGAAAATGCAAACAATATAATAAATTAAATGGCATGGCTTTATATTTTATTTTTAGATATCAGTTTGAAAAATAAATAAATATACAATGAGCATTTCCAAATTTTTTTTCAATAATAATAATATCTTAACACATTCATCAACTGCCACCATCTTTATTTAAAACATTTATTGAATATTTAAAAAAACTTCATGTCCAAGCTCCTTAATATTACTCCTTTGTGTTTGACAGTAATGTTAAGTATTGAATTGCTTACCCATGGATATCAGTAATTATCTTATTATTAAATGATTGAAACATTGGTTTCTAAAAATAACATATTTGAACTACTTTACAAAAAAATAATTCTGATGCTTTTTCAACCAGTATCTTTTTTATTGGCTAGTATGAACTCTCAGTTTGGGCCTATATGTCAACAATGTAACTGAGAATAGGATTTCTGATGTGGAATTCCTAAGACAAAAATAGGATTTTAATATAGAATTCCTAATACAAAAATTATCTATCACTACACAATTTCCATAGGATTTGGATTTTGTAAATTTTCACGTAATGGAAAAGATTCTATTGTAAGAGAGTAAACAACAAGTGGAACTGTGGACTAAACTTGAAGTTCAATTTGAGAAGTTTTATTTAAAAAAGAAAATGGCACCATAGGAAAGCAGAGTCATCTCTATTGTGTTGGCATACATAATGGTAATGATTTATATCTCAATGCATTTAGACACTGTGCATTGATTGTTTATATGTTATAGGAATATGAGAACAAAAAATAATTTCTGTGATTTTCCAAGATTTAAAAAAATGTAACATAATCTATGTACATAAAATCAGTTAGCAGTAATATACATATATCTTATCAGATTGTTAATATGAGAATGTTGTCCAGTGACCAATATTAATTTTGTTATAGGTAATGGTTTACAGTTAGCCAGTACAATTGTTGTATTAATAATGTATTAAATTCTAGAATCTGTGTTTGTTGCCCACTGTAAAAAATATTTTAGAAAAAGTATAAGAAACTACAATTTAATTATTAAGCAATTATTTAAATTTATACAAATTTTATAGCCATTATTATTCATTTCTTAAAAATATTACTATCAAAGTGAAAAAAATAAATAAAAATTGATGAAACAAGAGAGAAAAATAATCAAGAAAGATGCAATTTGAATTACTTCTGCAGAGGGATAAAATAAAATTATAATTAAGTTTGGTTAAAAATATGAAATTAAACACTATTATGATACAAATCACAAAAAAAACAAACAATAATTCTGATTTGAAGATTAATTTAAAAAAAGCAAACATTGAGACTTACTTCAGAGTCAATAACAAGGGTTTACAAAATTTATACAAAGCAATAAGTTAATAATGAGAATTAATGAAGTTAGCAATTTACTAGAAAAGCACTCAAAACCATTTACTAAAGGCTCTTAAATTTATTATTTTTTAAAATTGTAATTATTCTGCTTTTCATCTTTATTAAAACATATAGTGTCAAATAAAATAAATATAATTATAGAACATCTGAGTTATCTACTTTAAGAAATATTCGTAAACAATCTCATGTTTTTAATTGTGACTGATGCAATTATAGGTATATAAAATATTGAACAAGTTGTTCTATTCGTTTCTGATTGTGTTAAAACCACAAAAGTAATGTAAGTGTGTGAAAATTATTTCCATTTATAAAAAACTTAGTCAATGAAAATACTTTTGGTGCAATATTAAGTACTTGGAAAAATTCAAACCAGTCCCTAAACTATGCTAGGATGAGGTAAAATACTCCTATCAAAAGTGGAAGCAAAGTTGATACCTACTCAGATAAAATAAAGCTGAAGTCATTCTACTAGATTATTCATTAACAAGTTTTGGGTTTCAAAGTATAACAAAGATCTTGAGACTGTGGCTGAATCTAAATTCCATTTAATTCATGGGAGGTAATCACCATCAATTTGTAGAGTTTCTTAAAAATATAGAATAAGAATTCTAGAGATTTTTTTGTTACAAAGAAATATATTGGCTATCTTATCACAACGTTTTGAAGTGCTTTTCATTTGCTTATAAAATATATCATATACTTTCTTAAAATTAAAGTTCAAGATATCAATTTTAAAAGATATTATAGATGCTAGATTTGATATTTTTAAGTGATATTACTGATAATTCCAATAGTCTCAACAATATACTACAAACAAAAATTATTTTAATAACAGATATGTGTATACAGTGAGAAGTTTAGTATATAATTGACTCTATTAAGAAATTCTTTAAAATTAACAATTCTACTTGCCTTCTTATGTGTAAAAAACTCAAAAAGCAAAATCAAACTTTTAATTTTATAATATTGTGATAAATTTAAAAGGTTAAAGATGCATTCAATAAATTATTCAAAGATATCAAGTATCAACTTTTCTCTTTTTATAAATAATATTTTTTGTCAAAATTAAGTACGCTCATGCTTTCTTACAAATGAAACTCATTGATCTGAAGAATGATTCAGTTTTAAAAGAAACATAGAGATAAAGTGGAATTCTAAAAGTTTATACATTTTTATTTTTAAAAAAAATCATCCAAGATTATAAAGTTTTTTAGACAAAATGCTAATAATCTTATATTATTGCTTGCATTCAGCTACCAAATCACTCCTTAATTTAAAATTTATTAAAGCAAGATCAAAGATATGCATTCACAGATAATAAAATTCTTAGTTTAGTTTTCAAAATACATTACATGCACATTATTAAAAATGGTATTGGTGTATTCTTTGTGGTTTTTGTGAATTTGGATGTATTTTGAATATAATTTTAAACTATGAATATTTTTTTGACATTTTTGAAACTGTGTTGGCACAGTTATTTTTTAAAATATCTTCCCATGTACAGAGCCATGTTTAGGTTAATGATTATCATACTGCTCTATAAAATATTTTTAATTACTTGGGAAGATTCAATAATTTTATTACATTCACGGACATTGTTTGAAAATTTCTGGCAAACATTAAGAAAAATATCCATTGTGTTACTAATTTCAAATTTTACAAACTGTAATCATAATTTAAATATATAGTAATACAAAATGATAAAGACAAAAACTTGCTTTTATTTCAATAGATAAATGACATTAATATCAATGATAATATGTTGTATGCACAAATGATGAACACTCATAATCAACGATCATTTTATTTCATTTTACTCTTTGCCTCCAAGTTTTGATTTGTGTGGAACACAATACTTGGATATATTTACATATTATTGAATATCATTACTATTAATTAATGTTCGTTTCATAAATTTTATGACTTTTTTATACTTGATAAGCTTTAAAATAAAGTGAAATTTGCATGATTTGAAAACAACAATGTAACAAACTTTAATAAATTAATCATATTTTCTATTGACTGATAAAGTATGGGTATATTTTTTGTAGATTTCTTACAAATTATCACAGCTTAAGAATTAAAAACATTGATACATAAAACTAAGAATAGATCTCAGACATGAATTTCTTGATAAAATATTTTATATCAAAAGTCTTTGTATTACAAAAATAGGTTTTGTTCAGGTATTTGTAAAAAGTGGATTTATTGGTGGGAAGTTTATAATGATAATGAAATATTTTAAAAGTGTCTGGTTCTGTCAGACTTTATAATATAAAAACATTGATTAAGTTATCTATCAAAAAAAGAGAGTTTGATATTGAAGACTTTTTGCAAAAAGAAAAAAGTCCATGACTATGAGTGTCGAAGTTAAAAAAATTAATTTCATCATTTTTCAATTATTTGGCAAAGACATGATTGGTATATTAATAAAAATAGAATAATTATTATCTGCATAGAAAGTATTTATTATTATAGATAGCATATCATTATCTGTTTGCTTGTTTTTATAATATAACTACATAAATAATAAAATAATTTTTATATCATATTATTTTTTATAATATTTTTCTGGAAACATTTCTAATGTTATTTTATATAGTGCTATTTTTTTATGAATAGTATCCATTTATAATTCATCTTTAAAGCACGTGTGCATTGGCTTAATCACTAATATTACTATTTCTAACGTTAGTGAAAGGTGCTCAATACACATACAATGTAGAACACTAGATTTATACCACTTGTGAGTATACTGGGTAAGCTTCACTATTTATGAAAGAAATATCAATTATTTAAATTACATATTTAAATATTTTTAAATATTACATTTACTGGATAATTGGATTCTATTTTCTTTTTTGTTAATGACATGATTGTTGTTAGCAATAAACTGCTCTTCTTTTACTTTTGATGTTTTCTTGAGTTGAAAGTGTGGCCAGATTTTTGTTCATGCTTCCAAAAACTGATCTATTTTCCAGGTTATGTTTTGCATGTCAATAGTGTGTCACAGAATGAGACAACAGTAAAACAAAAGTAAAAGTGGTGTGGTTTATTGCTACCAATAAACAAATCATTAACAAAAATGACAATAGTATTCAACTGTCAAGTAAATAGAATATTTAAAAAACAATTAAATTTCTAAATTAAATAATTGACATTCCTTTTATAACTACCACATAATACACAACATATCCATGAATGCTATTAATCTGATGTTCCACATTGAAAGTGTGTTTATTTACACTTAATTAGATTAAAAGTAAATACTAAAAACCTTTTCTTTTGTTAACATGAAAAATTTTTCAGCAGAGTTAATATAAACAAGAATAAAAAGAATAACAAAGGAGTTATTCTTATAGTATTTTTACTAGTTGGAAGAGTAGTTTTATTATTTATCTCTGCAAAATTGTATTGCTTGTTTGCATTTTTCACAATGCTACATCCATCATAATTTTATTATAGCATTAATTAACTAATTAATATGCAAATTGAATTATTGAATCCATAAAATAATTAAAATGAGTAAAGCATTGTAAAAATAATGAGGATAGTAAAATTTTGTAGAGAACTGTTATTATAACTATCAGAAGAATGAAACAAGTCTTTATTATTTGTTCTGATAAACATTATTCTAATACAGACTTGTTCAGATATAATTTTATTAACAGAATTGAGTACTTCAGAAACAAAGAAAAGTTTACATTTTTGTCATTGCGCATCATTAACTTAGAATCCGAAAGTAAAGCCCTAATGTAGTTAATTTATTTCTGAAGTACTTCTAATAAATATATATATATATATATTGTACCAATTCAATAAATTGGCACATAATAATTTTGTTTCGAAAAAACAAAAATTAAAACAAAAATTATTTGTTAAAAAAATAGGTAAAAGTTTAAGAATTTATTGCAGTTTGTTTTCGTAAAAATAAGATTTAAAGGTCAGAGATTGAAATAAAAGTTACAATTAATTAATTAAAAGGGAGAGGGGGAGTTCATTTCAGAAAAGTCAAACTAAAAGTTTTAAGTTTAAAGAGTTTGTCATATTATTATTATTATTATTATTATTATTATTATTATTATTATTATTATTATTATTATTATTATTATTATTATTATTATTATTATTATTATTATTATTATTATTATTATTAGTTGAAATATAATTCAAAAGTCTAAAAATATAAATCCCTTTATTTAAATTAAAGAAAAAAAGGTAATCTTAAAACTAGTTTTTATTTTAGAATAAAATTATATATGTGTGTGTGAATGTAAATAATATATATGGGTATTAAATATAAATAAATGAAGGTTAAAGAATTAAAAAAACATGTTTGCATGGCTACTAATTAAAAACAAATCACAACACTTTTGTGATGGCTGCTAATTGAAATACCCAACAACAAGATTAAAAAGGATTAGCTACTTAAGGAATTTTGACAACAGATATTGCCAACTGATATGAAAATGAAAACACGCGCCACATATAAATAGCCAAAATTTTATCAGACAATCAGTTCAGAAAACTGTCCAGTCAAGTTAGTTGCATAGAGTTGAGTTCAGATCATTCAGTTAGAAATGCAGTGTTAGTTGCCATTGGAAACATGCCATTGTCTCTATCCTAAGTCCAGATCTGTCCGTGAAAATAATGTCTTCGTAACAGCTTGAAGAATCTCCGTCAATATCTAATTGTCTCCAGGAATAATACCGATGAATAACAATGAAACCTCCTCAAGAAACTTTGAATCTAACCGGTTAGAGATATCTCATTAAAAACAGCAAATGACAAATTCAAAATCCTAGGTAAATAACATTTTTTCTTATATTCTTCCCTAAGTAGCCATCGCATTCGTGAATCCTCCAAGAACCAAATTATATTAACTCTATAGCACATAAAAATGAACTATTAATTTGTATGTTCTAAATATCAAATATTATTTAATGCTTTATTATCTATGTCAGGGTGTGCATGATTAAAAATATCAATATTATGTTAGTTAAACATCTATAAAAGTATTTATATTTAGTATAATTAATGTTAATAAATTGTCTTTAAATTTAAGCCTTATTTTGTCGGTCAATTCTTTTTACCAATCTTTTCATCAGTTCTTTTATCAATTCTTTTCACCACTAATTTTGTATAATTTGTTATTAATTACAAGTAGCTGAGCTAGTCTATGGGTAAAACTTAGGCATTGAGTATGTGGCCATTGTTCAAAGGGTGTTGTTTATTCTTCTGAATAAATAGCTGGTGCCCATGTTTACACAAAACAAAAAAGTGCTTTGAACTTGGTGTTGAACTCAACAGTCGAGAAGAAGTTATGTCCTGGAAATGTGATGCTAGTTGTATATGTTATAGCTATCGTTTGGACATACATACTTTCCGAGTATGTTCTTCTCTGCCTAAGAGACCCCTGTTTTGAAAGTCCCATATTCAAACACAGTACAAATGGCATGACCAACATGGGCTGAACCTGTAATAAATGACAGTTAACTAAATACTTTATCTCTTGTTTAAAAATTTTTTATACAAAAGCTAAATTACATATGTTAAGGTGGTTTAATTTTTAAAAAAGAATTGCCAAAAATTTTTTTTTCTTTAAATGAAAAGAGATTTATGCTATTTATGTTAGTTAAAATAAATCATTCTGTTAAATCAGAGACAATTAGATGTTTTGGTGGAGTTAAAGCATTAAGTTCGGGTAAAGAAAATGGACAATGTGGTGGAGTTAGTGTATGTTTCCATCTTAGTAGGAAAAATAAATAAACAGTAGTATTTAAATTTAATTCAATGTAAGCACTAGTTTAATAATAATAATAATAATAATAATAATAATAATAATAATAATAATAATAATAATAATAATAATAATAATAATAATAATTTTTATTTATTTATTTATTTATTTATTCATCATGAAGCAAACAATAAATGTATAATACAGTGAGATAAATTCCATACAAGAAAAATCTTGTGTGAGGAATTTAAATGTAACAACTAAAAACACTAATAAAATACAAAAAAAAAAAAGTATAAATATAACAAAATATTAAAATCACACAGATATTGCATTTGGCAATTCAATCACAGTAATAAATAATTACATCATAACATATAATATAAACAAAAAAAAAATAAAACTAATGCTTAGCATAATATAACCAGTGCCATAAATGCTTTTTAAAAATCAAATAAGATAGTGTTCATTAAATTCACAGAACAATCTCTTATAAATACATATTAAATAATTTAGGACCATTATAACTAAATTGCTTCCTACTGGATGTTTTAAGAAAATTATGTAAAGCTAACTGATATTTAGTAGATAAACGAGTATTTACTAAAAAACACTAATAAAATATAAAATATATATATAACATAAAATATTAAAATTATACACAGATTACATTTGGAAATTCAATAACAGTAGTAAATAATTACAACATAACATACAGTATAAACAAAAATAAAATAAAATAAACAAAATAAAACTAATGCTTGGCATAATATAACCAGTGCCATAAATGCTTTTTAAAAATCAAATAACTAGTGCTCATTAAATTCACAGAACAATCTCTTATAAACATATTAAATAATTTAGGACCATTATAACTAAATTGCTTCCTACTAGATGTTTTAAGAAAATTAGGTAAAGCTAGCTGATATTTAGTAGATAAACGAGTATTTGCAACAGAAGATTTAGTATCTAAATGAAGTTTCCTACAATAAATATCAAGAATCACTCTATATTTATACAAATGGAAAACATCTAGTATATTAAAAGTGGCATAAATATCTTTAACAGATGTGGCACGTGATCTACCAAAAATGATACGCATTGTATAATTCTGTAAAACAGACAATGTAGTCATTGCAAAAGTAGAACAGTTCCCCAAACTGATATATTATAACATAATAAGCTTTGATAAGAAGAAATATATAAAGTAATCAAAGCTGACCGAGGAAAAAATTTAGATAAGTAGAAAAACATATAATTTAATTTACGTAAACGAGAACAAAGGAAGTCAATATGGTTTGACCAAGATAGTCTGGAGTCAATAAAAACACCTAGATAGCAAATATTATCAACAAAAGAAATGTTAGCACAAGTACAAGTGCTATTACAATGCCAAAAATACTTATTACAAATAGTAATGTTAAGCGAATGAATATTTGACCTATAAGAAAAATTAATAGCTTTTGTTTTACTCAGATTAATTGATAAATTATTAAATGCTAACCATTTACTAATTAGGATTAAATCATCATTAATTATTTTTTCAACAAAATTATATGAAACTGCAGCATAAGATAAAGCAATATCATCTGCAAAACCATAAATCTTAGATTCTAAAGGTAAAGAAAATAAATCATTTATATAAATTATAAATAAAATGGGACCCAAAACTGAACCTTGTGGTACACCATGGTTAACTGTTATAAAAGAGCTTACAACACCAGAAATATTTGTTGCTTGTTTTCTATCCTTTAAGTAACTCGCAAACCATGAAATAAATCCACCACGAAAACCATATGAATATAAACGCTTAAGTAAAATTTTGTGAGATACAGAGTCAAATGCCTTAGACAAGTCTAAATAAATAGCAACAGTTTTAAAATCCTTATCTAGTGAAGTTGTCAAATTGTTTACATGACTATAGAAAGTGTCCAAGGTACTTCTACCAGAAATAAATCCATATTGATGTTCAGATAAAATATTATTTTTAGATAAAAATGACATCATTTTCTCTTTAACCACCATCTCTAACAATTTGGATATTACAGATATAATAGATATTGGTCTATAATTGTCAAGCTGTACAGGATCACCCTTTTTAAAAACAGGTGTAATAAAACCAACCTTCAAACAAGTAGGAAACAAACCAACATTTAAGGAAAGATTAAACAAATAAACAAGAACAGGTATGAAAGCTGACTTATTTTCCTTAAGAATCTTTGGTGTTAACTTATCTAGACCAGTTGAATGAACATTCTTTAAGAGATCAATTTTACCAGACAAATCCAAATCAGTAACATCTGTACACAAAAAGAATTTACACAAGAATCAGCAAAAGACAATTCTTGTACTGGTGTTCTATCTATTGATAGATCTGAAAAAAAATTATTAAACAAGTCAGCAACACATTTTTCATTATTTTCTACTTCAATCAAATTATCATTGTGTTTTATAAATTTAAGTTGATTTGACAAAGGTTTCTTTACAAGAGAATTTATCAACTTCCATTTCAAAGAAATATTTTTATCATTAAAATATTTTTGATAATATTGAAATTTTAATTTCCGAATATCAGATTTAATCTCAGTATTTAATTTTTTCAAAGTCAACAAATCTCCACCCAAACATTTTAAATGATTTCTTTGATTAATTTTTCCAATCAAATCATTCGTTATCCAGGCTGAGCGCTTGCGGTTTTTGCTAGTCAATTTAAAACTAACCATAGATTTTGCAATTAAAGATTTACAAATATCTTGAAATTTTAAAAATGCTGAATCAACATCATGCAGAGCAAAAACATAATCCCAATTCTCATCAGATAATAACATTTTTAGTTTATTATGTGATAACTTATTAATATATAAATGAGTATTTACATGTGGTCTACAATTTAATAACCTCAACACAGTTGCAAAATGATCCGAAATAAAAATATTTTGTACAGACGATTCATAACTTTGATTCTGGTTTAATCTGACAAATATATGATCCAAAATTGATTGACAAGATTTCGTAATACGAGTAGGTGAAAAAATAGCTTGATTAAAACCATAACTATAAAGCAAATTCAAATATCGTACTGTAGGCCCATGTAGATTATTACATAAATCTATATTTAAATCTCCCATAAGAATTACTGAAGTAGTATGTAAATCAGACAATAACACATCAAGTTCAGCTATAAAATCCAAAATGATACTTGTGCACAATCTATATAAAGCAACAATAGTTAACACAAAACAAGGTAAATTCATATGAATCAAAACACATTCTGCAGAGGCAAGAAATGGATTATGATACGTAAATTTAATGTTTTCTTTCACAAAAACTAATACACCACCTGAACGTGAAGACGCACGAGGAGAAAGAATATTTGAATAGCCATCCAGAACATATAAATGCTGTTCTTCAATAGAAATCCAAGATTCAGTTAAAATTATCACATCATAAAAACCGGCAGGAAAATCATTTAAATACACAACAAATTCATCGAAATTAGATCTAACACTTCGTATATTCATATGAAAAACATTTAAATTAGACAAAGTTTCATCATGAGAATAAAATGCATCAAGCTTCACTTTAGGAAATAAATTTCAAAATGCTGACAACTCAGATTCATTTTTAATCAAAAACACGAAGAATTTAAATCATTTCTAATATAAACCAATCCATTACGTATAAAAGCCATACCTTTACGTTCACATTTTTTGCTTAGCCTTCCATAACAGCTGTCTAATGTGTGAAGTTATATGTTGATTAATATATACACGCTGACTAGATTCCATTAACAAAAAATCAGAAACCGATTTAATAACATTTCTCTTCAATAAAAATGATTTAGCTAAATTTCGCAAGCAAATGAGTAACAATAAAACCTGCTATATTATTAGATTTAGATTTTGTCCGATAAACATTCTCAATACAATTAGTAGTAAAGTTTTCAATTTCAAGTTTTTCCCCAACTTCGTTACAATTAAAGATAAATTTTCATTTTCAAAAAGGAACACCTTGTATTTCAATTTCACAATCCAACCGTAAACGTTCCATAGAGTCAATTTTTTCCTTTAACAAAGTGATTTCATTTTCACAAGAATCATACATATTTGACAATGGTAGTAAATTATTATTATTTTTATCAACTTTACCCCGCAAAAAATCCATGTCAACCTGAAGCTTCGCAACCGTAATCGTAAGCTCTGAAATTGCCGTATGTATAACCGGAAGTAATTTTAATTTTTCCAAAATATCACTTAAAATCAAGTTCGAAGAATCACTATTATTTACCATAACAGAACCATCACTATCAGGTGGAATTCTACAAACATTACATCTCCATTTCTGCTTTTTCTAAAGACATTCGTCTATAGGTAGCCTCTCCTAACGTTGAGCACCTGTAATGAAAACTGGTGCTACAGCCCATACACGAAACAAAATTTCCATTTTTTGGTAGTAAATCATGACAAATCTTGCAGAAAGACATTTTACAAGCAATTCCAATTAAATCCTATTTTAATGAACACAATAAAAATTAATATTTATAAATAAAAATACAGTAAAAAAAAAAAAGCAAGAGAGAAAAAATTGAACACGTCTTTAATAGAAATAATAATAATAATAATAATAATAATAATAATAATAATAATAATAATAATAATAATAATAATAATAATAATAATAATAATAATAATAATAATAATAATAATAATAATAATAATAATAATAATAATAATAATAATAATAATAATAATAATAATAATAATAATAAAATAATAATAATAATAATAATAATAATAATAATAATAATAATAATAATAATAATAATAATAATAATAATAATAATAATAATAATAATAATAATAATAATAATAATAATAATAATAATAAAAGAAATTGAAATTTTTGAAAATGGATCTGAAAGAAAGCCTGATATATTTAAAAAATCCCCAGTTAGTGGAAAAAGAGTAAAAAGAAATATCTGAGATGCAGATGATGATGAAAATGATAATGAATATGATGCAAAAAATTGAGCAAACTCAGCAAGACCTCAAAAAAGAATTGTGTCAGAAATTTAAACAAAGCCAACAAAAACTCAAAGCTGAATTCAAAGCAGAAATACAAGAAATCAAACAAAGCCAGCTAGAAATGAAGGAAGAAATTAGTCAGGTTAAAGGAGAAATTAAGGAACTCAGAGCAGAAGTAAGATAAATAAGATGTGAGATAACAGTAAAGGTAGAAAAGAATGAAGAAATTATAAAGGTAGATTTAGTTAAAGAAAGTAAGGAATTTGAGGTCATGAAAGAGATAGTACAGTCAGATAGTGGTAAATATAGTAGTTTGGAAATAGAAATTGAATTAGAATCAGATAGCATTGTGACAGATAAAGTAGAAACAAATAGAAGAGAGACATAAGTTCAAGGTAAAAGATAGTGTAGAAGTGTTTTTACAAAAATTTAAAAAGGTTAATGTAAAAGTTTGTGTTTGTTTTAAACAGAGATTTAAAACAAAGAGAAAGCATAAGAAAAAATATTCACAGTTAGGAAAAATACGGAGGTCTGTGAAGCTTAAAGGTTTTCTAATTTACATGGCAGAAAATAGAATGGAAAGGGAAAGAGATAAAGCAATAAATTTTAATCGAGGGATAGAAGTTAGAATATGGAGTATAATTTATGTTAGTAAGTTAGTAGAAAGAAAGAAGGAACTGCCTGACATAGTTTAAAAGTTAGTAATTGGGCACAATAGTAAAGGAAATAAACAAAAGGGGCCAGAAATGGACTATGAGTAAAATAATTTTTCTAATGTAAATAAATCTGATAAATTAAATCTGAAACTTCTATTTAAAACTAAAATAACAAATTAAAAATAACTGAATAATGATAAATGAAATGTTTGAAAGTAATAATAACAGGGAGGCTTCGTAAAATAAAAGATTTTTTTTTCTCCATGCACATATTAATTAAGAAGAATTGCTCATAAATAAACAGTTCAAATAAATAAAAAATCAGTAAAATCAAGTTAAATAAGTAGGTCAAATTAATGGTTTAAAGGTAATGTTTGTAGAATTAAATAAATTAATAAAATAATGAAAATATGTAGAATAAAATCAAGTTAAATAAATAAGTATAATATATCTGTAGAAAATAAATAAAATATTCGTAGTAAAATAAAATAGTTTTTTGAATATACGCATGTTATTAAAAGAAAGTAAATAAATGGTTTAAAGTAATTAAGTCAAATCAAATATCTGTATAATAATGAAGAGCAATAAAATAAAATAGTTTTCTGAATACACACACATTAATAAAGAAGTTAAGTAAATGATTTAAAATATGATACCATAATACAAATAAATATGTAAACTGATGTCCATGATGGTTTAGAATAGTATTGTAAGATTAAATAAATATGTTAGAATAATGTGTGTAAGGGTTTGAAAATAATATTGTAAGATTAGTGATAAATAATATAAATGAAAGTCAATCTAAGTTATATTAGGAATGTATAAGGGTTCGAAATAAAAGGGATGAGGTAGTATAAAAATGTTTTAGTTATGGATAAGTTAAAGCTGCCAACTGGATAAAATTTAGCACCCGTAACAGACTTATCAGAAATCATTCTTCTTTTAAAATGTGCTCTGGGGACAATCCAGCATAAGCTGCAAGTCACCTTTTCAGAGGAGAATCCCCATACCTCATACCTCATTTTTCAAAGTGTAGGATGGAAATGGACAGTTGAGAATTCCTGCCATTTGCAGCGACACCTTTCTTTTTCCAAGTCTGGTAGAAAACCAGCAAATGAAGCTTTATTTTTCAAACATGTAAGCTGGTATAAGTCAGAAAATCTCCTCTGCTTCATTTCCAAAGGATCCCTGTGCCACAAAATTAGTTGGTCCTCATGGTCAATATTCAGGACTCAAACCATTGTAAGCAATGTTGCTAGCATCAAAAGAAAAAAGTATCATTGGAGATTGCCCTTAGTATGTAAAGTAAAAAGATTAAAAAAACCAAACTTAGAAAATCAATAAATATTTACAATTAAGAATTAAAGTTGTCAGAGATAAAAAGGTCAAAAATGAAGCATTTTACTCTCAAAGAAAGGGTGGTGTAATGTACCAATTCAATGAATTGGCACATAATAATTTTGTTTAGAAAAAAAATATTAAAACAAAAATTATTTGTTAAAAGAATAGGTAAAAGTTTAAGAATTTATTGCAGTTTGTTTTCATAAAAATAAGATTTAAAGGTCAGAGTTTGAAATAATAGTTACAATTAATTAATTAAAAGGGGGGAGGGGGAATTCATTTCAGAAACGTCAAACTAGAAGTTTTAAGTTTAAAGAGTTTGTCATATTATTATTAATTGAAATATAATTCAAAAGTCTAAAAATATAAATTTCTTTATTTAAATTAAAGAAAAAAATCTAATCTTAAAACTAGTTTTGATTTTAGAATAAAATTATAAATGTGCGTGCGAATGTAAATAAAATATATGTGTATTAAATATTATAAATAAATGAAGGTTAAAAAATTAAAAAAACACGTTTGCATGGCTACTAATTAAAAACAAAAAACAACACTTTTGAGATGGCTGCTAATTAAAATACCTAACAACAAGATTAAAAAGGATTAGCTACTTAAGGAATTTTGACAACAGGATTATAAGCTTATATCAAAGGAATTTTGACAACATATATTGCCAGCAGACATAAAAATGAAAACACATGCCACATATAAGTAGCCAAAATTTTATCAAACAATCAGTTCAGAAAACTGTTCAGTCAAGTTATTTGCATAGAGTTGAGTTCAGTTCATTCAGTTAGAAATGCAGTGTTAGTTGCTGTTGAAAACATGTGGCTGTCTCTATCCTAAGTCCAGATCTGTCTGTGAAAATAATGTCTTCGTAACAGCTTGAAGAATCTCCGTCGTTATCTAATTGTCTCCAGGAATAATACCAATGAATAACAATGAAATCTCCTTAAGAAACTTTGAATCTAACCAGTTAGAGATATCTCATTAGAAGCAGCAAATGACAAATTCAAAATTCTAGGTAAATAACATTTTTTCTTATATTCTTTCCTAAGTAGCCATCACATTCATGAATCCTTCGAGAGCCAAATTATATGAACTCTATGGCACATAAAAATGAACTATTAATTTGTGTGTTCTAAATATCAAATATTATTTAATGCTTTATTAACTATGTCAGGGTGTGCATGATTAAAAATACAATATTATGTTAGTTAAAAATCTATAAAAGTATTTATATTTAGTATAATTAATGTTAATAAATTGTCTTTAAATTTAAGCCTTATTTTGTTGGTCAATTCTTTTTACCAATCTTTTCATCAGTTCTTTTATCAATTCTTTTCATCACTAATTTTGTATAATTTGTTATTAATTACAAGTAGCTGAGCTAGTCTATGGGTAAAACTTAGGCATTGAGTGTGTGGCCATTGTTCAAAGTGCATTGTTTATTCTTTTGAATAAATAGCTGGTGCCCGTGTTTACACAAAACAAAAAAAGTGCTTTGAACTTGGTGTTGAACTCAACAGTCGAGAAGAAGTTATGTCCTGGAAATGTGATGCTAGTTATATATATTATAGCTATTGTTTGGACATACATACTTTCCAAGTATGTTCTTTTCTGCCTAGGAGACCGGTATTTTGAACGCCCCATATTCGAACCCGGTACAATATATATGTATATGCAAAAACATAAAACAATAGAATACTAGTTTAAATCCAAAATTTTACGAAAATTTTATGGTTTTGAATTTTTATTTTTGCTAGTATAGTCTTAGGCAGTTTTGGTTTTATATATACACATTAATGTATCTAAATGTGCTAAAATTTTGACAAAGACCAAGCTAAGTATAAATTGTAATATTAATTGGCTGAGCATGTTTGAAAAGTATAATCTTCTCATAATCATAGAAAATGAGTTGTTTGTGCACAATAGAAAATATATGTGACAAATATTTAAATATATGCAAAGGGGATTATAGAGTCCACTAGATGTCATTAGCTATAAGCCATGTTTTTTTTTTGATTTTACACTTAGAGTCATGGCATTCTATTTATGTGATGGAAACAGAAGATGGTTCAAATACATAGCCAGTGAAGCTTTGAACTTTTAAAAAGATGAAATTATTGTCACGTTTATTCAGAGCTGTTTTGCATAAATAATAGTGCTGAAAGATAAGAGTGGACAAAGATCTGTGGGGTTAGCCATAACATATAATACTGAAGCTGGTTTGGGGGCATGGGATTTTGTACACTGTATGAGGAGTCTAATCAGAATGTAGGAAGTCTTTTGAACTAGTAATTAATCTAGTGGTTGAAGGGGGAGTATATAAAAACTTAACATCAAAGAATGATAGGTTTTAATAAAGATTTTAGTGAGGAAATGGGTGTTTGGTAAAAAAATCCATGGTCTGTCATCCTTGGAAGGATTGGTATGTAGCATCTGGTAAAATTGTTTTATTTTTCTTGTGAGATGTCTGGGTTTGAATCCAATATTAATGAGATTTTTTAATATATTGTTTTATGTTAATTTTGTAGTAGGTTTCAAATTTACATGTGATAATTATAAAAAAGGCATGATGAGAGACATGAAAACTTGTATATGTGGAAAGTTTGACTTCAGGTGTGTGAAGCTTCTGATTTCCAAAGTTTTGATACACATAGTATAGTTTAGTTGACTTGCATGTCATTGTTTGTGGATGCCCAGATATTTAATCTTGTTAGGTAAATCTTTCCAAGTAAATATAAATGATAGAAAGGAATGCACCTGGAGATCTGCTTAAATATTGATAATAGTATGATTCCAATCTGGCAATAAACACATTTAGACACATTAGTTGTTTAATTGGAAAATCTACATTTTTTCTTATATATATATATGATCACTAGATGGAGTTTACCAATCAGAATATAATTGGAAAATCTACATTTTTTCTTATATATATATATGATCACTAGATGGAGTTTACCAATCAGCTCCAAACAAGCTTTGTTTACATAAATGCTGAAAGAGATAGAATTTAAAATCTCTATCATTGTCATCCACCTCCAGACCAGCTGGTTTTGAGCTTATTGTCCCACATCAGTAAAGAGCTGGGGGACTAGAAACTATACCTAAAATACCAACTCTAAAGTCAGCACTTATCAAACACATTTCTATCAATTTGAAAGCATGAATTTATTAGACACATAAATGTCTTCAAACTCAACCTAACAAATCAGATAGCTATATGGGTCTGAAATCAGTTTAGTTTCACCATATAGTAAAAGCCTCTGCAATATATAGCATTGCAAACATCTTCAAGGGTACATTTATGATAATCAAATCAAGTTATAAATTTTGTAACTTGCCTTTAAGCTTGAATTTTATGATCACTAGATGGAGCTTATCAATCAGCTTCAAACAAGCTTTGTTTACATAAATGCTGAAAGAGATAGAATTCAAAATCTCTATCATTGTCACACACTTCCAGACTAGATGGTTTGGAGCTTATTGGCTCATGTCAGTGAAGAGCTGAAGGCAAATTACGAAATTTATAAATTGTCTTGATTATCATAAATGTACCTTTGAAGGTTTTTGCAATGCTATGTATTGCAGAGGTTTTTACTATATGGTGAAACTGAACTGATTTCAGACCCATATATCTATTTGATTTTTTAGGTTGAGTTTGAAGACATTTTCATGTCTAATAAATTTATGCTTTTAAATTGATAAAAACATGTTTGATGAGTGCTGACTTTAGAGTTGGTATTTTAGGTCTAGTTTCTAGTCTTCCAGTCATTCACTGATGTGAGCCAATAAGCTCGAAACCAGCTGGTCTGGAGGTGGGTGACAATGTTAGAGATTTTGAATTCTATCTCTTTCAGTATTTATTTTAAACAAAGCTTGTTTGGAGCTGATTGGTAAGCTCCATCTAGTGATTATAAATGGAAGATTAAAGGCAAGTTACAAAATTTATAACTTAGTTTTGATTATCATATATATATTAATGTTAACATTTAATTTTTTTCGGATAACCTCATATTAGCTAATGTCTTTCCCCCCATCATCAGTAAACTTATTTCCAATTATTCATTTGAAATTTTAGAGTATTTGTTGACAGTTAAAAAAATTTGAACTTCATCAACACAATATTATCAACAAAAATGTAATGGCATTTATAAGATAGTATTTAAATTGCCGTTGTAAGGATATTTTATAGATATAACAAATACTTAAAAAAATAATAATTGCTAAAATTATTACTTTTAAAAAACCCAAAACATTTATTAATATTATTGTAAAAATATATTATTCATTAAAACAAAGGTTTTAAAATCTAAAATATATTTTATAAAAAGATGGCTTTAAAAATTCGAAAAAAAAAAAATGAATTCAAATCATTTTTTAAATAGAAAGAATAACTTAAGATTTAACTTAATTTTTTAAAAAGAACTAAGAAGTTCACATTTTAAAAAAAAAAATGTTCTGAGAAAGAAAAAAAAGATAAATGTGAAAGATCTTGTAAGGCAGAATATTTTATTTATTGTTATAAAAAAGTCATATCTTTTCAAACAAATCTTTTTAATTTAAAAATAAAGAAATAAAACTAGTGAAGTGCATGTAAAGTATGTAGTATTATATATAAAGAAACAGTATCCAATAAGTATTATCTAATTTATTCTAAAAATAATAACAGCATTAATTATGCTAATTCTAGATTATTGTAATTGTATTTTGTTTATTTTATTGTTTTCTGATATTAAGTATATTACTCATTTATTTATTAATTTCCATTTATAAATTATTATAACTATTTATATCATGAAACAAAGAAGAACACAAAAAGGTTTTAACAAATATTATATAAACCAGTTGCTGAACACATTTCATAGATGCATTATTTTCTGAACTTTTGATATGTTTTGTTTACATTTTTTGCAATGCTCTCTTTTAATTTATTCTTCAGCAAATCTTTTTATTTAAAAAAAAAAAAACTTCATCATCTTATCTCAATACATTTTTCTTTTGTATGTTATGCTCATCCATATGCTGACAATCAAAACAATCAATATGGAACTTTTATATTATCAGATAGTCTTTGCAATATAAAGAGTATTTGTCTTTCCTTTAAAAATGATGCTCCAGTTTATCATAAAATAAATTCTTAGACAATTTGTTATTCTTCATTTGCTTCTCATGTCTAATATGTAAAAGATAAGACTTTTGACAGAAAATTCAGCATCATTAAACTAAAACATTGAAAGATTACCAATAAGATTTTTGTATTTTAATGAATTTTTTAAATATTGCATTTCAATGCTTTTTATATCAAATTTACATAAATGAAAAATCACATTTTCATAAACAAATTTGACAGACTATTAGGAGTGTGTGACTAGCTTCACTGGAATAGATGATTCGCTAGTATAAAATATTTTATCTTTTAAATTGTTAAATACATAAGAAAGACATAGAAAATTTCTGCACCTTAATAAATAAATCACCATTTTTGTCTAAAAATCATCATTATCATCATTTTCAATTATTATTGCTTTGCTGGAGGTTGAAGTTCTCTCCAAGTTCAATCCATCTTCTTTCATGTCTAACCACTCTTCTTTACAGCACACTGGCACATTTTTTATTACATCAATCTAGCTCACATATCTCCTTCTAGATCTTTTACAATCTCTTGAAATTCAGTTTAATATTTCACCTGTCTATCTCTTATCATTTCATCTAACAATATTTCCAGCTCAATTTCACTCCAGTCTCTTAATGATTTTAATGATTTCAGTTACACTTTTTGTTTGTTTTCTCACCCAAATATTTCATTTTTAATATCATCTTGTCACTCCTAACATGCATCTCTCTATACTTTTTTGAGTGGTCTGAAAACTTCATATTGTTCTTTCATTATATAGCCAAGTCTCCAATTTATAAATAAGAATTGGTAAAAACCCATTTATTAAAAACCTTCATTCTCAAATGTCATAGGCATATTTCATTTTAATATTAAGTTACTTTTATCAAATAAATTCCGAACCAAGTTTAATTCTATGATTAATTTAATTTATTATGTTTTCATCTGTACTAATTTGACCAAGGTATTTTTATAATAGTTAACTTTTTCTCACTAATCATTATCAAGCTTTATTTTTATCTTTTGATAAAATCCATTAAACCTTACTTTAATCTTTTTAACATTTAGCTTTAGTCTTACTTTCTTACTTTTATCTGATAACTCTGGCATCATTTCCTGAAGCTCTAAAGCATTATTTGCAAAAACAACTATATCATCTACAAAATATAGATTATTTAAATAATCTCCATTTATGCATAAAAATTAAATCTGTAATATATAATTTTACAATAGTAATTTTTTAAATATTACTTAGTCAAAAACAAAACTCATTCAAACGGCACTATTTTAGATCCCATTGAAAATTGAGTTGGCTAAAGTAAACTAAATTTAAATGACTTAAAAATTAAACAATAGAAAGGCCAATTTTATAAATCCAAATCAAAATTGTAAACAAGTTAATGGATTTTTCTTCTGTGAATCCAGCTTGAGGGAAAATATAATATAGGATTTAATAACTGGTATAAATAGCCTATATTTTGGAATTTTTAATATGTACTTTGAAAAATTAATATGTGTTTTGCTAATAAAATACATGCCCATTCAAACTTTATCATGTGTTAGTAGGAGGACCATGGATTTAGTGTTTCTTCATATGGAAAACACTCACCTTCAATTCCATCTTACATTATGTAATAACATTTGATCATCATCATCACCAGGATGGAGAGTTTCAGTCATTGCCTGTTATCAAGAGAAGACTCCACCACTAAGCAACCTATCCAGAGAACAGTGCCACCATGCCCACCCCAAATTTTAGACATTCAATCTGCAAGAAGAGATTGGTAATATTCTTCAAAACCATAGAGCTCTTAAATTAATTTCTAACTTAATATAAATGTTAAGCTAACTACTGTAATCTCATCTCATAAATGTTTATTTTAATTAGAAATTTATTTCAAATTAAATCACTCAAAAATAAAAATGTAAACTTGTCTATATATTAAATATTATATTTTATTTCTTAAACCCAATAACTACAGTTATTATTTTAAATTATCTAAAATTGCAGTCATGTCTATAACTGTCTTTAATCATTTCATATTTCATTTATTTAATGCATATGTTATGATATGCTAATATTTCAAGGCAGCAAATAATTAATTTAGTAAACTTTAGGGAGAGACAGCATAAAATTTAGCAGTTATCTTTGGCATATAAATTGCTGCTTTGAAATCTTATTCTATTACACAATAACCAATTGTTACATGCTCATTATTATCCTTATTTTATTTATTTTAATTATATTATGTTTAATAAGGTTTGCTTAACAAATAACTAGCCTGTAAGTTAATTATTCATTATAAGTGAAATGATAGCTAAGAGTGATATTAAAAATATATTTTTAAATGGTGTTAAGGCCATTAAATATACTTTCTTCTCCCTAACTAAATGTTATATATATATATATATATATATATATATATATATATATATATATATATATATATATATATATATATATATATATATATATATATATATATATATATATATATATATATATATATATATATATATATAATATGGTTATATTTGCAGAACTGAAATATGAGCATCCAGAACCTTATTCAGCATCTATTCACTCCACAACAGATATGTTCTTTATAATTAATAGTGGCAAGAATTTCAGTCCTAAGGCACTGAGTACTAGATACTGAAGCCTATTAAGAATTACTCACTCACATCAGGACCTTTGTTTTAGTATTTTATAAGTGCCATAGTTTTCAGATGCAAAACCTAAGGGTAACCAGTTCTTCTCTCCCCTAACAATAATGTTCATCATTAATCTGAAACAGTAATCCAGTTTACTTTAAAGAATCTGTATTTTGAGCTTATTTAATTGCTCCTTTGTAATTTTTAGATGATCTGCTTAATGCTGTATATAATAGTCATCCTGGCTAGCATTTAGCTAATAACGTTGGCAAACCAAAGAATAAAGTTGGTATATTATAATATGTAGGCATGATTTATTAACCACAGATAATGTATAAATTCAACTTACCATATTAAAAATGAGACCACTTTATCCATATTTATTTCATCATTAATGTAATGCCTGCATGCATAAATATTTATGTCTAATGCAAAACAATTACTGTTCTTTGCTTTATTTAATCATTATTCAATTATTTGCTTTAATAAACAATCTAAAATTATATTTATTTCCTGTCATTTTTCACAGTTCAACTCCAAATCATCTAAATTATTATTAATAATACATATGATATGCCTTCTTTAATTAAGTCATGGCATGTTAGGTAATCCTTAATTATAGATAAATTATTAATTGTCCTTTGTGTCTCATATTTCTTTGTATGCTCAGGCAGCTTGCAAAAGAAATTGAGACCGAGTATAATAACCTCATGAATGTCATTCATAGGGTATTAAATCTTGGAGTGCTGGTAAATGAGTTGACATTTTGTTAGATTCAAAGTCTCACCACCTCAACTAGATCATCTTTGGTGTATTTTTCCTGGACCCAGGATTTTATTTGCATGAATGCACAAATAGGACCATTACAATATATATTTTAACTTCATCAAGCTGATTATCTCTGTTAAAATCTAAATGAAACTATATAGCACATATACCCTTGAAAGAAGCCATTTAAATTATTGCACCATTATTTAAAAAATAATCAAAACATTCCACTGTTTTAAAATATTATTATAATATTATAAGGATTTTATGTTACTATCATTGTGTTAGAAAAATATTTTAAAATTGTTTATCATCCAAACATTTATACACATTTTTGTTAGTTGTAAACTTCTATCTTTAAATTCCATATCATTTCTCAGACTCGACTCATTTATTATTTACCTATTATCATTATCAAAGATTTTTTCAGATTATTTTCTTTATAGAATCCAAAAATAAGCATTTTTCAATGTAAAATCAAATTTATAATTTTATTTTTTATAGATGTTAAAATTTATTATGAGCAATAATATCTTTTGGAGAAGCAATAATATATTTTGGAGAACAACTACAATTTTTCTCTTAATTCCGAATAGGAACTATTTTAATATTCAAATTTAACATTTAAGTATAATAATGTAATATCTACTCAATAATTTTTGATTATAAATTTTTGTGATATTTCTTTGGATTCTGAATACTAACTATAACACAACGCATTAGATGTTATTGACTTGGGCATAAACATAGTCAATCTTTGTATTAATAAAAATAATTATTTAAGTTTGTAAAAACAAAAATACTATTTTTAAAAATTTTGCTTCACATTAAAACATGTGGAAAAGTCATAATAATTCATTTCTTTGTTTATATTTGCACATTAATAGTATGCAAACAAAAAAAAAATCTTTTTTTTTTTATTTAAAGATCTCATCTAGGAATTTATTTTCATCTGATAACAATTACAAAAATTCTAAAGATGCAAAGTAATATTTGCAGAAATAAAACAAATATTCTGAAAAGTCTAGATGACTTAAAATAATTTGGATTTATTTTTTCTATTTTAGCTTTCCATTTAATTCATAAAATACATTTTGTAATTCTATTTTAAAATTTTTGAAGATATAGAATCAACCTATTATATATTCATCTCAATATTAACTTTCTTAATGTCACCATACTGTGTGTTGCATTTTGATAAAAATTCATCAGAATATGATGGTATCCTAGATCTATGTTTTGTACCAATCAAAATCGTGTGTTTATTCAACAAGATCTTGAATCCAAAATAAATATAGCAATTTATCATGTGCGAGATACACTAATCTGGAACAATACTAATGGTAACTTATTTACCTGTAATGCAATATGAACAATGCTTTTGAGGATTTGTCCAGTCCAGGCAATGAGAACAGGAAGAGCAAAAATAATTTAATCCCATGATACTAAAATGATTGACAAATAATCACAACATGAAATAAGGCTTAATTGATAATAATCAAGAAGATTCATTAATTAAAGGGGTATAATATAACTAAATCAAGTAGCAAATAATGATTTAACAAATTTATTAAACAAATAAATATGATGGTTGATTATTATAAATGAAACAACTGTATATTATATAGGTGTGGGAATATCTATCTATACACTAATTATGACAAATTACATAAATGAATATAACAACAAATATATTATCCAATATAAATATATAAATATTAGGTTTAATATATAATTGCATGGTTGGTACATTAAATTTGATTAGTGGAGTTAATATGCCAATATTATATAATAACTGAATGAAATAAACAATAATAAGTTATAGTTTAACCCTCATCAAAATATCATAGATTTATATTTAACAATGTGTAATTTAAGAGTATGCATGATAACATTTCTATTGCATTTGGGAGATCACCCCAAATGGGCAGAAGCAAGAGATGAAATAAACAATAATAAATTATAGTTTAATCTCCATCAAAATATCATGAATTTATGGATGACAGATGTACTTATGACTGACTACATATAAGTATTAGTTAACAATGTGTAATTTAAGGATATGCATGATAACATTTCTATTGCATTTGGGAGATCACCACAAATGGGCAGAAGCAACAGGATTAATTTCATTAATAAAACAGTAATTTTATAATCAGATGTAAATAGTTAAATAGGATGGTTGGTGAAAGGCCCACAATTATGTCTTATAGGTAGCATTGCAGATTCATCAATAAATTAATGAAGCAATACTAAAGTAGGTGGTATTAAGCTATAATTTACAATCACTCATATGAATAAGGATACTTAAGACACTCTGGCTGGCTTCATCATATTTGCACGAAAGTGAGAATATGTCTCTTTGATAGCCAAGAACATATCTCTGAAGATTAATGGCACAAGTTAGCATGCTGGGATGGTTTATTCTTATTTTCCCATATAATTGTTTATTAGAAGTGCCTGAAATAGTCCTCAGTAGGAAAAACATGTACTTAATAAAGGATAATGAGGAGTGGGCTTAAGTGTTCCAAAGATCTCAGGGTGCATGGCAGATACCTCTATAATGCCTATAACATATGGATAGTTTATGTCACTAATGACTATGATAATCTAATTAATACCTGTTAAATTTAATTTGCTATCAGATGCAATGAAATGCATGAATATAACCCCTCTGGGCAGTTAATCAATGCCTTACTTAATATAAATGAATAAGAATTTAAAATAAAGGGAATAAATTGCTCTCACCCACATTTCTAAAATATCTCCATACATTTCAATAATAATTTAATATACATACAGTTTGACATATGCATTATATAAAATAAACTATCAGATCACCCACACACACATACTGATAATATCTTGAATATTGAAATCATTTGTGATAGACTTTACATAAATAAGTTGGCAAAACATATTTCAATGACTAGGTAAGGGTTTAAGTTATAGTTAACAAGGATATCTAAATATAGGCATTAAAACTTAATCTGTCATTTCAATAGCAAACAATATTATAGAATGTAATTGGTATAAAATAAAAGTGAGTTTTTTTACAATAATTCACTGGCAAGTAACATTTAAGTCTTCCGCAATTCAATAGGCAAAACTACAAGTGATAAAGTTATGCTTATTCACTAGGTTGGATACCAACTTGGAATATTAAAAATAGATCAAAATAACAAGCTAAAGAAAAATAAATTTCCAATCTAAATTGCCACACCAAAGTTAAAATGAAATTAATACACTTTGAAATTATATTGTACAGACATTAGTTAATATTTATGGAATAGCTTTGAAGAAACAAGAACAGACAGCTTACAAAAATAGTATTATATTTATATTGATAGGTTAATAAAAAATTCACTGATTGGTGGCAATGCAAACATTGACTTTGGACACTTTATTGATGTGATGCAGATGGTTGGTAGATCATGACCATATACTGGTTGTACTAGAAACAGGCATCAGTTGGTAATTAAAGTTCAAATTCAGGGAAGCATAACAGTTCACTTAAATGGACCCAGTTGTTGCAGGCTTTGGCATCATGAACAGGAAGATAAAAAATGCCAAGGGCATAGGAAAGCAAATAATTATTTTCTTTACCTGACATAATTTTTTATTTCACAATTAAACCTGGGTGGACTATGTTAGCACTCTCACATAAAAAATCAAAGAAAAATTTCCGGTATAGCCAAAATTTCAGCTATTTATACACAATATGATCCTTTGTTTCCCTTGCATTTTTGTTTAGATGTTAAATCTGATTAATTTCTTGCTAGACATTGTCTCAAACTCAATATATTTGGTTATATCTTAAATTAATCCGCATTTCCATATATGATAATGAAAAACCGTTCAACTAGCCTCGTGAAATTTAAATAAAAACATTCTTTTGTTCCTCTAAACTTTTAAACATTCTCTTATGCATGTGTGGTAATGGAAAAATATCACTTAGCCAAGTAATATTTAATTAACTTTTATTCCTTTCAAATTTGTACATATTTTTTAAATGAGACAATGACCCACCAAAACCACCACATTTAACGATTACATTGTGACTTGCAGATAGCTATTATGTCTTATAAATTATTAATAAAATTATTTAAAATATACAAAATATAAATTATCCAAAATTGATAAATGATATATATATATACAAAAATTAAATTGGCAAAAGAAACCAAATTGTTTGATAATTTATCAAAATAGATGTCTATTTAATTTCTCATAACTATTTAAATTTTGGTAGAAATCCCCCCCAGATTTATATATATATATATATATATATATATATATATATATATATATATATATATATATAGAGAGAGAGAGAGAGAGATGCTCTCAACTATTGCTAGAAGCTAGGGCTAACAATGTGGGATAAGTTGTGTGGTCAAACCCATGCTAGTTGTTATAAATTGCCACTAGGTGAAGCTCAAAGATACAGCAATATCTGCATCTCTATATCCCTTGACTCTAGGGAATAAAAAAATAACAAAAAGCCTTTTACTTACTGTATTTTCCCATAACAAGAGAATGACTGAGGATTAATTGATGGACATCTTCTGATATTACACAAGATATATCAACATTAAGATCCTTAGATATGTAAATCCTCATTATATGGTAAATGAATTTACTTATTCTTATCCCATATGATTAATCCCACTAATTTACAAGTAATCCTAAAAAACAACAATGGCATGCTGACAACTTTTAAATCTTTATCTAAATTCATTCTTTGAGGTCATTCCAACAGTTCCTTAAAATTTAGACACAATTTATATTTTTTCCATATCTGGGTTTATATCATAATATGGCTCTAAACTTCTTGCATTAAAAATTCCTTTGCTTATTCCATTGTCAGCTAGGATGAAGGCACAATTTCCATATTTTCCTTTGTATACAGTATGGATGTTGATATAATGGGAAGGATTTTCCCCAACTCCTTATTATTGGCATTACTATCTCTCAGCACTCATACCCAAACTTCATTCTCCACCTGAAACATATATGGATTAATATTTTCCTCACACTCTTTGAGCTTTGTAATTTGTGCTAACTGCACAGCCCTATATTGATTATTTTGATTGTCAATGCACTCCTGACTACTGGTACTGGTGTTTTAACTAAGATGTGACACAGATTCCCAAAGTGGAATCACAATGGTGTGAATCCTGTAAACTCCTTTACTGCATTAATAAAGTGGACCACTTTCCAATGATGATTTACCCATCCCTTTTGATTATTTGGGATATGAGATCCTATATAAGTGGTTTATTTCCTTCATAACTCTCTCACAAGGGTTGGATTGAGAGTTCCTAATTAATGTAAAAATATGTTTAAAGCCTTATCATGATATCCGAGCTTTCCACTCTTTAGAGGTAAAGGTAGATCTGTTGTCTAACAAAATGACCAAAGATTTTCCACTTATTTAAACTGTGTATTCTGTAAGACTCTCATCATGTTCTGAGAGTCAGTTGTTCATACTGAATGAGTGCATATGTACTTAGAGAACACATCATATATTACCAATAAATATTGGTTACTATTAAACAATGGCAACAGCTGCCAACAAGTCATTTGATTTAGATGGGACAATAGGAGCACCAGAACATGCATATGACCTGTTTGGTGATTTGATTCTCGCATATACAGAACATTTTAGAAAAGTGGTAAACACATGAGGGTACACATTGGTCCAGTAAAATTGCTACCTTCATGCTTATTCCATATTGCATGAACCATATTGCCCAATAAATGATTCACATGGTCAGTTAGGCATATCCAAGTACTTTGGGGCACTAGGATTTCCCATGGACCATATATACCTCATATGATTTGTAAAACCCCATTTTTCATTCAATACCTACCAGTATTGGTAGCATCTGGTTTTATCTAGTGGAGAGTATTGGTTATCTTTTTGTACTGAAGCTCCTTGTTCTATCAGTATGGTAACTCTCTCTAATTCAGACACCATGTCAACACTTGCAGATTCTGCAATTATTGACTGATTTCTAATCAATAGGTTCTTTTGATGCATCTCGATGGGGTGGTGACTCAAGATATCTGCAATGATGTTTTCATGTTCAGGGCAATAGATTTCCTTGCACTGGAACTTTCTGCAGGGACAAACTCCATCAAATCAGTTGCACATTGATTAAATAACTGCAGTTAAAAAAATCCAGGCATTTGTGGTCCATGATAATGGTAACCTCAGATCTCAGCAATATCTGTTTGAATTTATTACAGGTCCAGACAATTGCTAGTTTCCTGTTTCATCAATGTATAGTTAACTTCCACCCCTCTAATTGTTCAGCTACTAAATCTCAGCACTTAGTGCTTTCCTTGTCCATCAATTTGAAGTAAGACCACCCCTAGTTTAATTTTTCTACTGTCTGTCTGAACATAAAAGAGGTAAGTGAAGTCTAGGTAGTGTAACATGATGGTATTTAAGAATTTTAATTTTTCTACTGTCTGTCTGAACATAAAAGAGGTAAGTGAAGTCTAGGTAGTGTAACATGATGGTATTTAAGAATTTTTTCTCAATAGTCTTAAATTCTAGATCATGTTTGCTGGTCCATGCCCACTTCTGGCCTTTTCATAATAAATTTAACAACTGTGAGATATCTTGTGCAAACCCAGAATTAAATTTTGATAATAATTGCACATTCTGAGAAAGGACCAACATGCTTATGAGTGGTAAGACTGGAAAAATTTTCAATGACCTCTTTATCTGGGTGTATTTTTAAACCATTGTTATTAACAATATGCCCTAAAAGTGATATCTCTGGTAGGGCAAAGTAACTTTTCTCAATGTTCACTATGATATTTTTGTGGTACACTCATAAGATTTTGCACATTCTGAGAAAGGACCAACGTGCTTATGAGTGGTAAGACTGGAAAAATTTTCAATGACCTCTTTATCTGGGTGTAAAACCATTGTTATTAACAATATTCCCTAAAAGTGATATCTCTGGTAGGGCAAAGTAACTTTTCTCAATGTTCACTATGATATTTTTGTGGTACACTCATAAGATTTTTCTTAAATATTTGAGGTGCCCTTTTGGGCCTTGCAATTCTGAGAAAGAACCAAAGTGCTTATGAGTGGTAAGACTGGAAAATTTTTAAATGACCTCCTCTTTATCTGGGTGTATTTTTACACCATTGTTATTAACAATGTGCCCCAAAAGTGATATCTCTGGTAGGGCAAAGTAACTTTTCTCAATGTTCACTATAATATTTTTATGGTACACTTGTAAGAATTTTCTTAAATATTTGAGGTGCCCTTTTGGGCCTTGCAATGCAACAACCACATCATCCACATAACAAATAACATGCTTTTTAACTTCTGACAAGTCTTTGTTGAGACATCTCATCAAGCCTGCCCCACTATTGATTAATCCAAAAAACTTTTTTTAAATCAATGGGTGTGCCCATTATATCTAAATGTGGTATATTTTCTATCCCTAGAATCCATGGCCATCTGACAATAACTGGCCATAAGGTCTAAAGTGGAGAATAATGGTGTGGCTTACATAGGTGATTAGCTTGTGGGTGGATAGTGAAACTTCCCATTCTCAAATGATAACAATGTTGAGTTTACAGGTGTCCAACCACAGTTGGATGGTAATGCTTTTTTTTTATAACCATGACCAAAGGATTATTGTATGAGTATGGCCCCTTTTCAATGATTCCCCAATCTATCATTTGTTGGATCTGGTTAGGTTATTGACTTTTTGATAATGAAATGGAATAAAATATGTCTTAGTCTGAAAGTAGTTCTCTTCCTTAAGCTTTATTCTATGGATGTAGCCATTAATTTTTCCTGGTGTATTTGAAAATATCTTTACATTATTATCAAGGATTTGTTATAATTCATCTATTTTTTGGGTCTTCTGATGTTGCTTCATTATTTTTTTAATAACCTTACTGTCCACAGTTTGGGCAACACATCCCATTTTAACTGATGTATTACTATTATTACTTCCAAACGAAATCTGTTTCTCTCTGAATATAAATGTACTATGGGGATAATCTAAGATGCACTGATGTTGATTCAAAAAGTTTGATCCTATGACTAGCTGATGAATTAACCCAGCCACATTTAAAAAATATGTCTTATCACAATACTTCCTCAGGCATTTTCTATACAGACCTGGCACTTAGCTGTTTTGGTCTTTTTTTCAGTTTGCAAGGGCAATCTGGACAGAATATGTGGACAATCATAAGAAGTCTTCTCCAGTGTTTATAGTTGATTGTAAAAGCTCTTTGACACCAGTGAAATTTGACTTCCTGAATTCAGATGTCCATAAGCTATAATGATTCCCAACTTTAACATTAATAATTGGACATTGGTCTATGTGGTCATTTGGTACTGAGGCTTCTGCTTATTAATTATAGTACTTATGTGATTTTCTTGATATACACTTGTGTTCCTAAAATTCTTAATAGGACACCATTGGGAGGAATAGCCTAACAGAGGCCTTGAAAGTTTTCCAACTGCTATCCACAATACCTCTTTTCAATGCAGTCTGATTTCATTCATGAGTTGGAATGGATCCATTACTCCATTTCTGGACAGAAATTGATCCTTCCCTTGTCTTTTTTGTTGGTTCATTAGTAAAGTTGCTGATGTCCATGGTATTCAGAAATTGCACCAATTTTTCCACCTTTGTAATTCTGCTCACTGCCATTGCTTGCTGAATTGATTGAGACATGTTTGCCTGCATGGTTCAGAGGATGTGTACTTTATAAAAAGAAAAGGCAGTTAGTGACCTGAGCTGAGCTACCTGTCTGAAGAAAAATAAGAATGATTTCATTCCCACTATATTTTTCACATGAGATGTGGTGATTGTATACTATCTTCATGCTCTTGGCTCCACTAGCTTACCAGTAGCACAGTCTGATATTTCCTGAAGGTCTTCAGTTTGTCTTGGATAAATCCCTACCAATTCCTTGTGCAAACATTAAGGAATGGTTGGAAATGGAAAATACTTGCCTGATAAAAATAAAAAAATATATTTTTTAAAAAATGTCCATGTAGGCCTGGGATTATTGCCTGATTTTCCTCTGAACACTTTTACTTATATAAACTTGGTCATGTTTAGCTGAGTTCTTGACTCTGTGATTTTTCTCGGGTGATGAGGTGTGCTGGTGGAGTTAGCCCCATTCATCTAAAAATGTGTAAGAGCTGGTTGATGATTATTAATGCACAGATGTATTTGGTCCAGGACCTCTTTTTTAATCTGGAATACACATCCTTGCACTTTACTATCAAGAGATAGAGTGATTTCTTGCATTAATTCTTGATCCCTGGTCTTCCCTAAATCTAAACTGTGCTTGAGGTTTCCCAAATTCTGATTTAAGGTCCTTATTTCAGTTGCTATTCTTATATCTTCTGCATTCTTTCCTTGGTCTTTCTTGTTCCTCACATAAATCTGTGATTGCTTAATCACACTTCTTTGTCATATTATTCATGTTTTTGCATCCTCAGCTCTTCAACTGCTTTGGTAACTTATTCCCACTGCTCTTCTAACATAATCTCAATTCAATGAGTTCCCTTTCATCATTTCTTTGCAGTTTTTTGGATTGGCTTTAATGGTCTAGATTTTATTTCTTTTGAATCTCTCATTATTCTCTGTAATATGGCTATTACATTTTTTTGTCTCACTGAGGTATGGGGACTTCTTTAACATAATGGAGAAGGGTATATGGATCCTTTGTATTAACCTCTGAAATTTGTTCTTTCAGACTATCATCTTCTAAGGGAATGCCAGCATCAACCTTTTCATCCATAACTACTTTTTCCTGGCTATCATACATAGTTGATATTTGCTTTTTAGTCTCTCCTTTTTGCTTTTTAACCTCTCCTTAAACCTTTTGAACTAATAGCAAATATTATTGTTTTACAAATTTATATACTTTATGCCACTTTATAATGGAATGTCTATCTCCCTCTCCCCCTGTTTACTAACCTTCCTATTTCTCTTCTAATCCTGTTCACCTGCATCTTTCTACCTATTATCACCTAAATCTATAATTGCATCTATACCTGTTTACAGAAATCGGTATAATGATATGCACCTAACAGTAATTACCAGTGTTCTTTCCACTAACTATATTTGTCAAATATACCTATATATAAAACAAATTTATTCTTTATTTTAATAAAACATGATTTAGCAATGCCTTTTTTTTTTTTGGATTATACATATTTTTCATTTTCTCACCCCTGAAATATACTAAAAGAAAATTTAGTATGCCAATTATTCAACATGTATCATTCATCTCTTATATGGTCATTTTCTCTTGTTACCATTTCACTTCTGAATACCATGATAAACATAATTTTTGTCAATAAATATCGCATTACATCTTCACAATTGATAACATAATTTATAAAGGTGACTGATTATTTATTTCAGATACCAGAATGCGATGTTATCAAGATTCAAAATACACTATTGATTCGAATAGCCCAGTTACAAAATATTCCCTATCAATGCGATAGGTATATAAAATAAAACAAAACATATGGTTTATCCTAGTTGACAACCAATAAAACATGAAACCTATAGTTGTAACACAGGGCTTAAATTTTAAACTAATTAATTCCCAACAAAAGTTCAAATTTATGATTGTAAAACAAGGTGTTACAATGAAACCAATTAATTTTTCATTTATAGCTGTAAAATAATTTATAAATTTAAATAATTCATTTCAAACAAACTTTCAAATGTATGGTTGTAAAACAAGGTGTTATAAAAAACAAACAAATTTTACACTTATAGCTCTAAAATAATTTCTACATTTAAATAATTAATTTCAAAGTAACTTTTATAATTAATTTGAAACAAAATTTTCCATTTACAGTTGTAAAACAAAGTGTTATAAGAAACATATGAATTTTACATTTATTGCTGTGAAATAATTTCTAAATTTAAATAATTAATTTGAAACAAATTTTCATAATTAATTTGAACCAAAATTCGACTTACAGTTGTAAAACAAGGTGTTATAATAAACAAATGAATTTTACATTTATGGCTGTATAACAAACAAATGAATTTTACACTTCTGGCTGTAAAATAATTTCTAAATTTAAATAATTAATTCCACACAAACATTTAAATTTATGGTTGTGACTATAAAATAATTTTTAAATTTAAATAATTAATTTCAAACTAACTTTTAAACATCTTTTTTTAAACAAGACCTCGAATTTCAAAATAGTTAACTAAAAACAAAAAAAAAACTTTTTCTCTGTGGGTTTCAATCTATCATTATGCGACAAAGATTCCAAATTTTATTTAACAAGTCTATCAAAATTTTAATCTATAGTTGGAAAACCAGATATTTTTTGTTAAATTATAGGCTACAATCAAAATTTTTAGTTATGGTTGAACAACATATATTTGATTTTAAATAATCAATAGAATTTAAATCACTTTTAAAATTATGTTCAATAGGTTAAGTAAGTTTCATATTGAATTAACTTTAAAGAAAAAAATGTATACATGACACAAAATTCTGGATTGTCACTCAGGAGCTCATATTGCAGCGCCATGATATGCATTTAGTTCAGGGCTGTGGACAGAAATTTCAAGCCCTACATAGGTTGTCAAGCACAAGGAAAAAAAACTATACCATTTAAAATCGTGTGTGCATTCAATAAGACCAGAATCTAAGCAAAATATAGCAATCTAGCATGTGCAAAATACATATTTCTGGAACAATACTAAATGCTAATCAATTTATCTGTACTCCAAGGTGTCTGACTATATGCACAACACTTTTGAGAATACTAACAACTTTTCCATTCATCCAGTGCTGACAATAAGAACAGGAAAAGCAAAGAGACTTAAAATCAATGATTGTAAAATGATTGACCAATAATTGCAATATGAAAAAAAAAGTTTAATTCATATAATTAAGGAGATTCATTTATTAATGGGTTATAATATAACTAAATCAAGTAATTAACATTAAAGATTCAGACACGGAATAGCAATATACTATAGCAGATAAATTGTATAACAAATTTATTAAACAAATAAATGCAATGGTTGATTATTATAAATGATATATATATATATATATAATTTCATTGGTGCAATTAATATGTCAAGGTTTTGTAATAACTGAATCAAATAAACAATAATAAATTAAAATTTAATCCTCATCAAAATATCATAAATTTACAGATGACAGATCTTGTTATGGCATTATAATATAAGTAATAGTTAACAATATGTGATTTAAGAATGTGCATGATAACATTTCTACTGGATTTGAGAGATCACCCCATTTGGGCAAGAACAAGATGATTAATTCCATAACTAAAATGGTAATTATATAATCAGACCTAAATAATTAAATAGAATAGTTGGTGAAAGGCACATAATTATGTCTTACATATAGCATTGCAGTTTCATCAATAAAATAATAAAGCAAAACAAATCAAGCTAGTATCAAGTTATAATTTACAATCGCTCATATGAAAAAGATCACTTAAGACCCTCAGGTTGGCTTTGTCATACTTGCACAAAGAGGGCAAATATTCCTGCACAATGTCCAAGAACATTCCTCTGAATAATAATGGCACAAGTTAGCATGCTCAGATTGTTTATCTATATTTTCCATACACTTATCTATTAAAACTGCCTAAAATATATCTCCAGTAGAAAAAATATATACTTGAATGAAGAATTATGAGGTGTGGGTCTAGGCATTCCAAAGATTTAAGGGTGCATGGCAATGCAAGAAAATCACTAAATTAAATGATTGTAAAGATACCTCTATAAACCCTTTATGTCACTAATGACTATGATAAACTAATTAATACCTGTTCAAATTAATTTGCTATCAGATGCAATGGAATATGTGAATATCACTCCCCGGGCACTTAATCAATACCCGACCAATTATAAATTGATAAGAATTTAAAATTCAGGGAATAAATTGCTCTCTCCTACATTTCTAAAATATCTCCATATATTTCAACAATAATTAATAAACATACAGTTTAACATATGAATTATATAAAATAAATTCACAGATCACCCTTACATGATAATAATATCTTGAACATTAAAATCATTTATGATAGACTTTACTTAAATAAGTTGGCAAAACATATTTTAATGAGTGAGGGCAACTAAGTATAAGCATTAAAATGTCATATGTCATTTAAATGGAAAACAATATTATAGGACATATTGGTAAAAAACCAAGTGAGTTTTTTTTAGAATAATTGACTGGCCAGTAACATTTAAGTCCTCAACAATTAAATAGGGAAAAGCTACAAGTAGTAAAGTTAAGCTTACTTGCTGGGATTGATATCAACTTGGCATATTAAAAATAGATCAATATAAACTAAAATAGAAATAAATTTCAATCTAAATTACTACACCAAAGTTAAAATGAAATTAGTACAGTTTGAAATTAGATTGTACAGACATTAGTTAATATTTACAAAATAGCTTTGAAAAACAAAAACAGACAGCTTACAAAAATAGTATTAAATTTTCAATGCTAGTTAGTAATATTTTATTAAGGCTGTGAACCTCAAGGGTATGCAACTGAAAAATGTGAAGATAGGGACCTCTACAAGTCTTAAACACAGGCTTATGACTTTGGAAGATAAGAGTGGAACCACTCTTTACTTCAAGTACATTCTATATGAATAGGCAAATCTTAAGCATTTAGATCTGAAAGTATGAAGCTATTTAATACTTCGCTGATTAAGTTCACAATTTTTATTACACATTAGTATGCACAAAATCTTTTGATTTAAGAGTTAATGGAAATATCTTATACTTAGAAATCTATTACAATAATTTAAAGTTGTAATTATAAATTTATTAAGCACATATACATTATAAGTAATATTTTATTAAGGCTGTGAACCTCAAGAGTATGTGTCTGAAGAATGTGAAGATAGGGACCTCTACAGGTCTTAAATACAAGCTTACAATTTGGAAAAAAAGAGCAAAACTATTCTTTACTTCAATTTACTTTCTATATGAATAGGTGAAACTAAAGCATTTAGATCTGAGAGCATGAAGCTATTCAATACTTCACTGATTAAGTCCACAATTCCTATTACACATTAGTACTCATGAAATCCTTTAATTTACAATGAATTAATGGAAAAATCTTATAGTTAGAAATTTATTACGATAATTTAAAGTTGTAATTATAAATTTATTAAGCACATATACATTATGTAAGTAATATTTTATTAAGCTAAAAGTTCATTAATTGGCAGCAATGCAGACATTTACTTTGGCCAACTTTTTGGTGTGATGCAGGTGGTTGATAGATTATGATCATATACTGGCTGTGTTGGAAACAGGCATCAGTTGGTAATTAAAGTTCATATTCAGGCAAGCATTCTCCTTCAAACAGTTCACTTAATTAGGCCAAGTTGTTTCACGCTTTATACATTATGTAAGTAATATTTTATTAAGCTAAAAGTTCATTAATTGGCAGCAATGCAGACATTTACTTTGGCCAACTTTTTGGTGTGATGCAGGTGGTTGATAGATTATGATCATATACTGGCTGTGTTGGAAACAGGCATCAGTTGGTAATTAAAGTTCATATTCAGGCAAGCATTCTCCTTCAAACAGTTCACTTAATTAGGCCAAGTTGTTTCACGCTTTATACATTATGTAAGTAATATTTTATTAAGCTAAAAGTTCATTAATTGGCAGCAATGCAGACATTTACTTTGGCCAACTTTTTGGTGTGATGCAGGTGGTTGATAGATTATGATCATATACTGGCTGTGTTGGAAACAGGCATCAGTTGGTAATTAAAGTTCATATTCAGGCAAGCATTCTCCTTCAAACAGTTCACTTAATTAGGCCAAGTTGTTTCACGCTTTGGCATCATGAGCAGGAAGATGAGAAATCCCAGATGCATAGGGAACTAACTGATCATTATCTTTATCCCAACATAATTTTATTTCACAAATTAAACTTGGGTAGACTATATTAGTCCTCTCACATATAAATCAAAGAAAAATTTCCATAATAGACATTATTTCAACTATTTATACATAATATAATTCTTTGTTTCCCTTGCATTTTTTATGAGATGTTAAATCTGATTAAATTATTCACAGTCATTGTCTCAAACTCAGTATACTTGGTGATATCTTAAATTGGCCCACATTTCCATATATGGTAATGAAAAACTGATCAATTAGCCAAGTGAAATTTAAATAAAAAGACTTTTGTCTTTTTAAAATTTTGTACATTCGCTTAAGTATATTTCTATATATGGTAATGGAAAAGAATGATCAACTACCCAAGTAAAATGCAATTAAATAATCTTTTGTTCTTTTCAATTTTTGTACATTTTTTAAAAATGAGACAAAGACCCATTAAAAACCATCAGATTTAATAATTATAAATTTTTAATAAAATTATTTAAAATATACAAAATATAAATTATACAAAATTTATAAACTATACAAATATTATATGTTATACACATATTATAAATTGATTTGTCTATCCATATATACATACACGAATTAAATTGGCAAAATAAACCAAATTGTCTGATAATTTATAAAAAATAGATGTCTATTTATTTTTCCATAACTATTTTAATTTTATTAGATATACCTCCCCCCAGATTCACATATATATATATATAATTACAATAAAAATAATAATAATAATGGTAACAAACTATTATAAATAATCCTTAAATTCGCAGAAGTACTTTCAGTTAATTTCTTGAACCTACCTCAACTGCCATTAAAATTCAAAAAGAAAACATTGCTGAAGCAAATGTCATCAATTCAAATTCCAGGAATCTCATATTTTAATGTTAGCAGATTGCCTATTTATTAAATGCATTTTATTCCTATTTACAAAAATTGCCTCCTTAATTTTTTTTTTATTATGGTTTCTCTCCTCATGAACAATTTTCACATTTTCAAAATCAATTTTAAATTTATATTTACATGTTTTTTCATGATCAAAGAAAACTGAAGAAGAAATTGAATCACCATTATTTTTACTTTTTGCATGTTTATATAACAATTCATGCTCTTTCAATCTTTTCTCAATGCTGCACCTAGATTCACCTATATATGATAGCATACAATCACAAAAAATTTGATATATGACATTACTTTTCTGCTTGACAGATATGACATCCTTAGAATTATTGACTAATTTATTAATATTGTTTGGAACATAGAATAAAACATTACACACATTCTTATTCATGCTCTTTCAATCTTTTCTCAATGCTGCACCTAGATTCACCTATATATGATAGCATACAATCACAAAAAATTTGATATATGACATTACTTTTCTGCTTGACAGATATGACATCCTTAGAATTATTGACTAATTTATTAATATTGTTTGGAACATAGAATAAAACATTACACACATTCTTATATATATCCCTAAAAAAATTCACTTGTGGACTTGAAATAAATGGAACAGATATCCATTATTTACTATTAATCTTTATTTCCTTTAAATTATTATACTTTTTTTTTTAAATTGACATAAAGTATTGCTTATTTTACCATTTTATAACCAACATCAAGCAATTCCTTGGCAAATATCTCAATATTTTTCAGTTTATCATTTTGGTAATGACACAATTTTTCATTCAGAAACAAAAAAAAAATCTAAAACTTGCCATCTTATGCATCATTGGTGCTTTTGATTTAGAATTTTTATATATATATATATATATATATATATATATATATATATATATATATATATATATATATATATATATATATATATTTGCAGTGGCTTAATTATTAATTTATAATTTAATATAGTGTTATCTCTTGTAATAATTAAATCTAAATATTTAATATTTTTGTCCTGTTTTTTTTTTTCAATCATCCTTTTCAAGCCATTTAACTTATTTAATTTATCTACAAGCAGATTTTATAGTGTTATTACTTGCACAAACAAAAATCTCATCTACATATCTTTTGTAAATTTTAATATCTCCAAAAGTACACATTTAAAATACTACTTTCATATGTAGACAAAACAAAATTGCAAACTTGTGCAACTACAGGCAGACCCATGAGCCATCCTTTATACATTTTATAATATTGATATTCATAAGATGCCACAATGTTATCATTAAAAAATGTTAAAGAATCAACAATAAATTTTATCATATATTTACAAATACTTTTACTTTTTAATACATGTTCAATTATTTTTATGGAATTCATTCTGTCAATAGATCCATACATACATTTCTTTTACATCCAATGAAGCAATAACATCATTCTCATCAATCATCAAATTTTTAATACTATTTACAAAGTCAAACAATGAAGCAATAGTATTTTCTCCAAATTCTAAAAAATCTTATAAAAGCTTACCAAGATATTTAGAAGTCTGATATATGAATGAACCACCAAAATCTATCATAACTCGCAAAGGATTACCTTCCTTATGTAATTTTATGATTGCAAAAAGATGAGGATATACAGCAAACAAAATTACATAAAGAAGGTAATCCTTTGCAAGTTATGATAGATTTTGGTGGTTCTTTCATATATCAGACTTCTAAATATCTTGATAAGCTTTTACAATATTTTTTTAGGATTTTGAGACAATACTATTGCTTTATTGTTTGACTTTGTAAATAGTATTAAAAATTTGACAATTGATGAGAATCATGTTATTGCTTTATTGTGTGCCAGTCAAAATCGTGTATTCATCCAACAAGACCAACAATCCAAGCAAAAGTACCTTGAATCCAACCATGCACAAGATACAGATGTCAGGGCAAAGGTGAATCCTAACCTAATTGCCTGAACTATTGCCTCTCTGACTAATGGATAACGTTTGTGATTACACTAGCAGTTGTTGGTTCTATTCCATCCCAGCTGGAGGTCACGGTTCACATAGAGACTCAAAATAATAAAGGGTTTATATGAGAAATTAATGATTTAATGAATTCTGATGATTGCAGACTGGTACAGATATGATTTGATATCGACTACTAATGGTTTGAACTGTAATAATTATAATTCTTTCTGGCAGCATTACAAAGAAATGAATTTAAATCAAAGAAATATTATAAATAAATAGAGTAATTAACCTTAGAGATTAGGAGTGATGACAAACTAAGCTAATTTAAAATAATAATATTATAGGAATTTATTAAGAAATTGGTTATTGTTATACAAAATAATTTGAGTTATGTTTATGCAAGTAGGTTATTATATTTCTTGAAATTCGTTTTGATGCGGCTTGATAACAATGTAAAATTTGTTAATTGGTCTGCCAAGAACCAATCAGCAATAAAATATTATTAGCCCTCTTTAAGAGATTACGAATAAGTCTATTCTATAGATAGATAGATAGATAGATAGATAGATAGATAGATAGATAGATAGATAGATAGATAGATAGATAGATAGATAGATAGATAGATAGATAGATAGATAGATAGATAGATAGATAGATCGGATAGATAGATAGATAGATAGATAGATAGATAGATAGATAGATAGATAGATAGATAGATAGATAGATAGATAGATAGATAGATAGATAGATAGATAGATAGATAGATAGATAGATAGATAGATAGATAGATAGATAGATAGATAGATAGATAGATAGATAGATAGATAGATAGATAGATAGATAGATAGATAGATAGATAGATAGATAGATAGATAGATAGATAGATAGATAGATAGATAGATAGATAGATAGATAGATAGATAGATAGATAGATAGATAGATAGATAGATAGATAGATAGATAGATAGATAGATAGATAGATAGATAGATAGATAGATAGATAGATAGATAGATAGATAGATAGATAGATAGATAGATAGATAGATAGATAGATAGATAGATAGATAGATAGATAGATGTGCATTTATAACACTTACATTTAAATCAGTTGTATGTACTGAGTATGGAAAGCAAAATAGTTCTTAAATAAATATTTGACAATCATATAGACAGATTTAATTAATTGGGATTGATTTGTGAAGGACATGCCATCATGGCAGAGAGTATTTCAGGTTTGCTAAATAAAGATATAAAATGATGAATGCAGTATGCTATTATAGATTACAACAAAAGAACAAATGAGGTCTGTTATGAAACTCTGTGTAGCTTTGCTAAAAGAAATTCCGAGTAAATACATCTAAATGATGAGAAATTCTGTCCCTCCAGCCAAAACATGACTCTGAATAATAATAAAAGATTTGATGTGCTGGACTTCTCATACACATCTTAATGGCAATGCCTGAAAAAGAATCTCTAGTAGAAAAATATGTCTACTATTAAGGGAGAGTCAAGAATTGGACTGGTCATATTTAAACTTCCGAAGGTCCTGAGAGGTATGTAGCATTGCAAGAATAATAATAACAATGAAATGATTGTAACTATAAATACATAATGCCTTAGACATATATATAGAGAGAGTGCATCACTAATGAAAATAATAACTTAAACCCTGATTAAAATAATCAGCTCCCTGACATAATAGAAAGTCCCCAGAAACCGTAGGCCATTAATGAATGAATCATAAAATATAATATAAAAAGAGAAGGCAAGAATTAAATTAAAATATAAATTGTTTTCCACACTTTCCAAATATTTCATGTATAGTAAGTTATTAAATAGTTTATCATGGAAGATTACAAAATAAGTCAGTCTTTAAATTAACATAAACAGATTGGGCATTAAATATCAAACTCACTTCTGGTGAAGTTTGACTATATACAGCATAATAAATTATACATCACAATTTGGCTATTTTATTGATAAATGAAATATATGTGTATGAAACATATACTGATTAAATGCTATGATTTTCTTTTAAGACATTTGTTTTACAGAAATTGTGTAGATTTTACTTAACTGATTTAATAAAATTCATTATTTTTTTCAGAAATAATTACGAGGGCCATTTTAACTTGGAGATAATAATAAGACACTTTTAAAATAATTTCAATCATTTAAAATAAATTTATAATATAAAAGGTACAAAACTAAATGAATTAATTAATTTAATGGAAATAAGTCTCCTAAAATGATTTTTTACTAGAGAAAATAAGAGAGAGGGTTTAAAGTTAGTTGGTCATTGAGTTTTTATACTTGGCAGTTTCAATAAGTCAATATTTAAATAAGCATTTATTTTATATAGCTTATGTTTACAATTGTATACATTCAAATATCAGCCTTTTAAGCTAATTGTGCATACACTTTGTGAGTGTTAATAATAAATGAATACTTTCTCACCAACACAAGATATAGTATTTATGTGGAATAAAAGGAATCCTTTTATTCCTATGACTCAAATGCTTATATGTATACAATTGTAAACATATGCTATATAAAATAAATGCTTATTTACATATGATTAAGTTTCAGTTAGAATGACATTTAGTAAATTCTAGACAATTTTACCCATGTTATTCATTCAGATATCATATATAGTAATTTAAATTGACGGTTCCATCCTCACACTTTACTTGCCAATACTTCAGATTTGCTCATATATAAGCATTTGAGTCATAGGAATAAGAGGATTTCTTTTATTCCTGCATAAATACTATATCTTGTGTTGGTGAGAAATTATTCATTTATTATAAAAACTCGCAAAGCGTGTGCACAATTAGCTTAAAAGGCTGATATTTGAATGTAAATAAGTCAATATTCTAAATAAACCAACAAAAAAAATTAATTTAAATTTGCCTCATCAAAATAATGTGAGATTTTTACAAGAATTGATAATTTTAAATTTAAGAGAAAAATTTTAAAAGATGCATTTTAAAATTAAGTTGTATATAAACATTACAGATATATATAATATAAATTAATATTGATTTAGAAAACAAGTAAAATAAAATCAGTGGCTTGCGGCAAATTGAAGGTTATCTCACCCAATCAGTAGACGTTCCATGGCTTGAAACAGGCAGTTATAAAATCAGATCATTTAGCAGGTTTCCTTGACACAGTATAGTCTAGGGATAGGTATTGAAAGCACTGGAATGGCATGGTGATGAGCTGGTGGAAGCAGAGCTCTGTAAAACAATGGCCGATCTTTTCACCCTGTCATTTCCTTAGGCATGATGTATTATAAATCTAAAATACTCTCTTCAGTGAACTTTCTTCAATAATCTGTTTTTCATTAAAACTTTCTACTATTTATTTGATCTGGCCTTATCTAAGGATTCGATCTATATGACAACTACCAATTGCAATTGCTCTAAGCAGTTCTCTGAGGTTGGTGTCTGCTTGGGAGGGAAATCTATAATCCTGCATTAAACATGCCCCAAGGGTTCACTTGCTAATTAAAAGAAAACAGCAACAAGCATATTAAGTTTATCAGTCATTGTATTAACAAATCCTATTTAATTAAGATTTAGATTAACAAAAATATAAATTTTATTCACAAAAGTTTTAAGAATTTGGTGCAATGACTTTCAAACTTATATTTGATATAAAATTTAAAAACAAATTTACAAAATATATTTTACAATTATTAGATTGTTAACATAATTGATTTTTTAATGTACATTTATCAAAAGATAAATATAAAATGTTACCAACTGATTAATTGAAGAAAAACTAACTTTAATAAAAGAAATTAAAATATTTGTAACATTTTAAAAATATCTAGGATTCAATTTAATTTAATAAAATAAACACAATATACATTTTCACAAATATTATAAAATAAATAAACTATTATAAAAAAGTTAGATTTAATGTAAATTATAAATTAATAAAATATAAATTAGTTAAAAAGATTATAATATTAATTATAAATATACTATCATCTAATATAAGATGGGTGTCAGTTAATATACAAGATTGGGTTCAAACCCATACTAGGGCTGATGACATTGGCACTAGGTGAAACAGAAATATGTACTACATTTGCAGCTTCAATTGGATGTAACTGAAATGTATGGATCTATTGACAGAATGAATTCCATAAAAATAATTGAACATGCATTAAAAAGTAAAAGTATTTAAATATATGATAAAATTTATTGTTGATTCTTTAACATTTTTAATGATAACATTGTGGCATCTTTTGAAGGTCAAATATTATAAAATGTCTAAAGTTGGTCTATGGGTCTACCTGTAGTTTCACAAGTTTGCAAGTTTGTTTTGTCTACATATGAGAGTAGTATTTTAAATATGTGTACTTTTGGAGATATTAAAATTTACAAAAAATATGTAGATGATGTTTTTGTTTGTGCAAGTAATAATACTATAAATTTTTTTGTAGATAAATTAAATAAGTTAAATGGCTTGAAATGGACTATTGAAAAGGAACAAGACAAAATATTAAATATTTATATTGAACTATTACAAGAAATAACACTATATTAAATTATAAATTAATAATTAAGCCACTGCAAAAAAAAGAGGATATATAAATTGTAAATCAAAAGTACCAATGATGCATAAGATGGCAAGTTTTAGATCTTTTTTATTTTGGAATGAAAAATTATGTCATTTCCAAAGTGATAAACTGAAAAATATTGAAATATTTGCCAAGGAATTGCTCGATGTTGGTTATAAAATGGAACAAATAAGCAACACTTTATGTCAATTTTAAAAAATGTATAAAAATTTAAAGGAAATGAAGATTGATAGTAAACAATGGATATCTATTCCATTTATTTCAAATCCACAATGAAATTTTTTAGGGATATATATAAGAATGTGTGTAATGTTTCACTCTACATTCCAAACAAAATTAATAAATTACTCAATAATTCTAAGGATGTCATACATGTCAAGCAGAAAAGTAATGCCATATATCAAATTTTTTGTCATTGTATGCTATCATATATAGGTGAATCTAGGTGCACTATTGAGAAGAGATTGAAGGAGCATGAGTTGTTATATAAACATGCAAAAAGTAAAAATAATGGTGATTTAATTTCTTCTTCAGTTTTCTTTGATCATGAAACAACATGTAAATATAAACTTAAATTTGATTTTGAAAATGTGAAAATTCTTATTGAGGAAAGAAATCATAATAAAAGAAAAATTAAGGAGGCAATTTTTATAAATAGGAATAAAATGCATTTAATAAATAGGCAATCTGCTAACATTAAAATACAAGATTCCTGGAATTTGAATTGATGACATTTGCTTCCATGTTGTTTTCTTTTTGAATTTTAATGGCAGTTGAGGCAGGTTCAATAAATTAACTGAACATACTTATACAAATTTAAGGATTGTTTATAATAGATTGTTGTTGTTGTTATTATTATTATTATTATTATTATTATTATTATTATTATTATTATTATTATTATTATTATTATTATTATTATTATTATTATTATTATTATTATTATTATTATTATTATTATTATTATTATTATTATTGTAATTACAAGTTTCTTTTACTTAACAGACATTTTATTTTTATATTTTATATATATATAGATGTTCCTCACCTATTGCTAGAGGCTGGTGCTAATCATATGGATAAGTTGTGTTCATACCCTTGTTCAAACCCTTGCTAGTTTTTATATAATTGGCCCTAGTTGAAGCAGAAATATGTACAGCAATATTTACAGCTTCCGTATTGATGATTTAATCATTTCATTACTGTAGAAATGCTTATAGAATTGAATACCTTCATGGCATTTATAATTTCAAAATTTAATGGCAACTCATATTCATTAGTTCATTGTATAATTTCTCTCAATACTTCAACATGCTTATTCTCTACTTTGGTTAAATCTGAAGACTTTTGAAGAAGAATTTTAAATATTTTACTAAACATTTTATATCAAACTGATTAAAAATAGATAGGTCTGTACATTTTAATATATGTTTTTATCATTTTTTCAAATATCAATATTATGATTGCATTCTTTCAATTATCTGTTATATCTGCATTATTTAGATATTTGGTATATAACTTTTCAAATTATTTGCTATTTCTTCATCTACTTTTTTGAAGATATCAAAAACAATTCTATCATTTGCTGAAGATTTTTCCTTCTTCATAGATTTAATTGTTCATTTAAAATCCTGTGACATTCAAAACATGTGATAATTTAGTGCCTACTTTGATTTTTTTTTTCTTTTTTTAACTATATAATTATTTATAGAACTTTTTCAAACATTTTATCATGTTATTTTTTCTTACAGTAATATTTCCATATTTTTTTCTAATCACAGAAACTATTCATCTTCAAATACCAACATGTTCTTTTTTTTTCAACTATAATATTTCTTGTCAATTCACAAGTATATTTTCTTATGCCATTATTAGTTATTGTTTATACCATTTAAAAAAAACTTTATATATTATATCTTAAACATTTTTGTAATTTTTTTCTTTATACATTGCCTTGTCTCGATAATTTTTTATTTGATAATTGTTGCTTTTTGTGCCAATTATTGTTATTATTTTTCTTAATAGAATATCAATTATTTTCTTATTGATTGCAATTAAGTTTTTTAAATGATTTGTAAATTCTAATTTAAATTTACTGGTCTTTTTCCAATGGATAGAAAAATTAATTGTTAATGCTGTTTTTTATATTAGTATTTATCTTTCTATTTCTGCATTAAAATAATTTTAATATTATTAATTGATCATTAGTTTCCTTTATTGAATCTATTAACATTTTAATATTGAAATCTATATTTTTTGTTAATGAAATTATAATTCAATTTAATGTAGATTTAGGCATTTCTGTTTACATTTTTCTGACAAAAAAGAATTCCTAAAGTATAGTTTTATTATTTCCACAAAATCCATAATTCTTTCATTGTTGTATTCATATCTAAATCAACCCATGGTGTTTAAATCTTTGAATCATTTACCAGTTCTGGCATTATAATTTCCCAAGATAATTTTAAAATGTTAACTAGATTGATGAAAAGCATTTTGTGCATCAATATAATTTTCTTCTACTTTTTATTATAATGAAAATTTGTTGGGGTATAAACTTGATTTATCTGCATTTGGTATCTTACATTCTAGTACTTTATCTAAAAGACTATCAATCTCCACAATAATATTTTTTCACTTTCTACTTATAATGTATTCCATTCCACTTGAGTTTTTAATAATTGTACTTTTGTAATGAAGTACATATTCAATTTTTAAATCAATTTGCATCATCCCACTTTCTTTTAACTTTCCAAAATCTAACAAAGTCTTATTTATTATTATTTAGGTCTTTTCTAGTTCATATAATTTTACTTCACTTAAAAGTGATCTGAAATTACAAATACCTAAATAAAATTTCTTCAGTGAAATGCAGCCTGAGTTTTCTTCTATTACTTTAACTAAAATGGTAATGCCTCTTGATATATATATATATATATATATATCAAGATATATATATATATATATATATATATATATATATATATATATATATATGAAATAATAAATTTAATGGTTTACAAACTATCATAAACCATCCTTAAATCCACAGAAAATTTCAGTTAATTTCTTAAACCTGCCTCAACTGCCATTAAATTCCAAAAAAAAAAAAAAAAACAAAGCGAAAGAAAACGTCATCAATTCAAATCCCACAAATCTCATATTTTAATGCTAGCAGCTTGTCGATTTATTAAATGCATTTTATTCCTTTTTATAAAAATTTCCTCTTTATTTTTTCTTTTATTATGGTTTCTCTCTTCATGAAGATTTTCACATTTTCAAAATCAAATTTAAATTTATATTTACATGTTTTTTCATGATCAAAAAAAACTGAAGGAGGCATTAAATCACCATTATTTTTACTTTTTACACACTTGTATAACAATTCATGCTGCCTCAATCTCTTCTCAATACTGCACTTAGATTCATCTATATATGATATCATGCAATCACAAAAAATTTGATATATGACATTAATTTTCTAAGGATATTATATCTGTCAAGCAGAAAAGTAATGTCATATATCAATTTTCTGTGATTGTATGCTATCATATATAGGTGAATCTAGGTGCAGTATTGAGAAGAGATTGAGGGAGCATTAATTGTTATATAAGTGTGTAGAAAGTAAAAATAATGGTGATTTAATGTCTCCTTCAGTTTTCTTTGATCATGAAAAAATGTGTAAATATAAAGTTAAATTTGACTTTGTAAATGTGAAAATTCATCATGAAGAAAGAAACCATAATAAAAGAAAAACTAAAGAGGCAATTTTTTATAAACAGGAATAAAATGCATTTAATAAATCGACAAGCTGCTAACATTAAAATATGAGATTTGTGGCATTTGAATTGATGACATTTGCTTCTGCTTTGTTTGTTTTTGTTTTTTTTTAATGGCAGTTGAGGCAGGTTTAAGAAAGTAAATGAAAGTACTTCTGCAGATTTAAGAATTGTTTATAATAGTTTGTAAACCATTAAATTTATTATTTCAAGTATAATTACAATTTTCTTTTAATTATGGTCATTATATATATATATATATATATATATATATATATATATATATATATATATTGTAACTAAAAATGGAGATCAAAGATCCATTGTAACATAAATAAAGGTAGATCAAAAGAATTAAGATACCTGAGTAGTCTACAATATATAAGATCATAATATTATAACTTAATATATAAAAAATGGTAACTTAAATTTTATATCAAAAAGAAAAGAATTGTAATAATACCGGAGTGATGGCTATTAAACAAAATAGTCATCAAAATTTTAATGCTTTCAATACTCAAGTAAATATTAATTTTAGATAAAAATATTGGTGGCTTAAATATTCATCAATTTCTACTTAAGATTTTTAAAAATATCCTAATATCAATAATTAGACACAATAATGCCTGGCGACTAGTCATTTAAGGTGAATGGCCTATTTCAAACCCTAGTTAGGCAGGCATTGTATCATCAATAAACAAGTAGAAACTATAAACAAATTATTAAGAACAAACTATTATAACTCAGGAAATAACATCAAGTAGCTGAGTACACTGGTAACTCAATAAAATATTTTCTAAGATATACAGACAGTAGATTTTATCCACGTTCATCTTTTGGTTTGATGTCAAGTGCATATAACAAGTGAATATGGTCTAGCAGGGCACTACTAGATTATCTGAACCTAGACACAATTATATCTTATAACCTTTACACATCTATCGAGTTTGAATCATTTTTGATACTTTATTTCTAACAAAATAAAATATTTTGCCTTTAGATCCACATCACTGTATGCAATAACATTTAGGTAAACATAAAACATCTTTAAACTAAAGTGGAGAATATAAAGTTTATCAGACAGTAATCATCTTTTAGATCTTACATAATAAATGTTTCAATATGTTTATAAGTTTTACTAGCTCAGATAATATTGTTAATTTAGGATGGCAATTCACTCATCCTGGCATGGTATAGTTGATGGAATGGTGGTTATAATATTTATTCGTGAATGTCAACTAAATACCATGAAATCACTTATTTATCTATGGCCTTTAAACATTTATCTAGCTGATTAATTCAAACGTGATGATGACAATGATGATAATGATAATGATAATGGTTTCAACCACAGCTTTAGGACTAAGCCTAATCATGAAACCTAATTTTTATAAAGAAATTCATAATTATTGCTTAATTTTAGTATATCTAATTAAATCTTAAATAAATAATATTAACTATTGATGATGAATGATCACAACTAATAAAGAATACTCTCAATGAACTATATACACCTCATTTAATAAAACAATTTAACAATTATTAATTTATTACAAACATATACAAACAATTTAAAGATAAAACTAAGAATTTATATGAATAATAATGATAATAACAATAATTGATTATCTGGCAATAATAATATTAATTTTGAATTTTACCCCCATTTCTGTCAAATATATATAATGTATTTCAAATTGGATACTAAGTCTGCTAAGTTTTCAATTCACACGAAAATATTTTTTAAAATAGATATATATTCACTCTTTTTCTTCTCTTTTTCTCTTTGCACTCATACTTTTATAATCTAACATGTAAAGTAAAATGGATAAAAAAATATATTAGTAGAATTGGAAAAAGAAGATTTCAAGAAACAAGTTTTTAAATGGTTTCTCCCCCCTTCCCTGTTAAACTACTTTTAAGATCGCTATATCTTAAATCAAAACAAAAATCGCCTAATATTTTTAACGCTATATATGTCTATTATTCTTCCATCCACACACAATTATATCCATGTAACAATTTAATATATTACTGTGTAGGTGTGTTTATATTCCCATAATAGCCAAAATATTCTTTAAAAACAAAATAATACAAAAAAAAAATTTTACATATTAATTACATTTCATAACTTTAGATTCATATACAATAATACCCTTTTAAAAAATACTTCATTAATAAGCTGGGTATACATAAAATTATTACTCAAGGTTATAATTATTATTATTGAAGAAAGCTATGTTTTTAATCGATTTTGCGTTGTGTTAAAATATAAACTTTATTTAATAACTGAAACACAGGCTTATTATATACCTGTGTGTCTATATATGTAATATAGGGTATATGAGCACAGACTTTCAGATGACCCATCACTCTCCACTCTATCTAATATCACTGATACACTCAAGCACATATATGCTGAAAAGATAAATAATCACCAATATACGTATTTCATGCTAAACCAGCAATCATCAGTTGGTCCAGATTATCATCTCCCACACATATATACTATAAGTGCTCAGATATATAATAAGATAGACAAGCTTCCTACTTTAATGTACAGGCTCCAATCTACTACACCCTCTAACTCTTTAACCATTCATCCAATTGAAAATCTGATGATGGAATGCTCAAAGGCCACCCTGAGGCCGAGATTCTTGTCACACCCATGTTGACCTAAAGTCAATCTGAACCCCACATGTACAGGACATAATCCATTTAATACATGTGCAAGGATGGGAAGACATCTCTATAATGTAATAACTGAAACACAGGCTTATTATATACCTGTGTGTCTATATATGTAATATAGGGTATATGGGTCATCTGAAAGTCTGTGCTCATATACCCTATATTACATATATAGACACACAGGTATATAATAAGCCTGTGTTTCAGTTATTACATTATAGAGATGTCTTCCCATCCTTGCACATGTATTAAATGGATTATGTCCTGTACATGTGGGGTTCAGATTGACTTTAGGTCAACATGGCTGTGACAAGAATCTCGGCCTCAGGGTGGCCTTTGAGCATTCCATCATCAGATATTCAATTGGATGGATGGTTGAAGAGTTGGAGGGTGTAGTAGATTCGAGCCTGTCCATTAAAGTAGGAAAATTGTCTATCTTAATATATATATCTGAGCACTTATAGTATATATGTGTGGGAGATGATAATCTGGACCAACTGATGATTGCTGGTTTAGCATGAAATACGTATATTGGTGATTATTTATCTTTTCAGCATATATGTGCTTGAGTGTATCAGTGATATTAGATAGAGTGTAGAGTGATGGGTCATCTGAAAGTCTGTGCTCATATACCCTATATTAAACTTTATTTCTAAATTTTTAGAATAGTCTTTGATAATATATATATATATATATAGTAAAAGTTCATATTACCAGTCTCATGAGTTCAAACTTAGCTTGTTTAATGTTCATACTTTTGCACCAATCATTTTTTGCAGTTTTTGCTAGAATTATTTCCTTTTCCTGAGGCTTGTAATTATTTAATGGTGATGATGATGGTGAGATCACTTGCTTCAGTGGGAATTATATGGAACTGGAACATTTTTTCCTCTTTCTTGCTTAGCATAATTCTTCCATTAGAGTATATCAGCTGTTCTCTCATTTGTATTTTTTCTCACTGTGTTTAAATTCAGTTGCTGGTACAATTGTACTAGATGATTCAATTTGTACTAGATGATTTAATATTGTCAGTAGATTAATCATTTTCCTTCCACTTTCAAATGCAGGTAAATGTTTCTTTTGCTTAAGATATTGGATTTTTTTTTAATCAGTCATCAGGTGTATAATATTTTAGTTTCATGTCAGACAAGATTTTTTTTTATATGATATGCTGGTTGATGATAAATTAAAGATCTCCCAGATGAAATATATCTATTTTAACATGCCATACTGTTTTTCATCTTCACAAAAAAAAACTTTATATTAAAAAGGACTTTTAAAATTGATATCTGCTGAATTAAAAATGCTTGTCCACCCTAGATTCAATATTTTTAAAATTCTCCTCTCTGATTTTTCCCAGACTGGTTTTTATACTTGAATTTTTTTCTCTATTTTCAGAAAACTCATTTTTAGATTCCCAGTTAATTGTAACCTGTTAAAAATCACACTATCTCAATTATTCAGATTAATCCTGTTTTAAAGTAAAAAGTGTCTTAATCTTTTTTTTGTCATGTATCTGTCATAACTGTCTGAGCTCCAACTGAAAAACAACCAATCTTTATAAAAACAAAATTGTTACAAAAATATATATCTAATTTTACAGATTTTCTCCTTTAACACAAAATTGTGAAGCAAATAATTTAACAGTTTTAACTTATTTTCAATATGTAATAAATGTAGGTTTGTTTGCACAATGTATCCACACACTCTATCATTTACATTGTTTATAAAAATGGCCTATTACAACAATCTAAATGTTTTTAGAAATTATGATTTTAATATCTAAAATTAAATTCTTAACTTTCAAATCCCAAACTATAACCTTTTAAAAAAATAGAAATAGAATAAAATATTAGAATCTAGTAAATGTAGGTTAGCTTTGTAGAGAGTTTAATATTTGAAATATATAATGATAATTAAACTGTTTACACACACACTTTCTGTATACGTGTTATTATTTTTCTTTTTAACAAAAAAAAAATTAAATATTAAATAATTAAATGTGTGGACCATTCTGTTTGAGTTTTTATCAACACACAAACAAATAAAGAATATAACTGTTGCCCCACTCTCTTTCTGTCAAGATTTTAGAACTGGATCTTGTAGGGTTTAAACTTGTGTGCCCTACAGCTTCCTTTACTATATAAAAATGTGATGATGATTTTTGTTCCACATTTTCTTTCATGCACATTACTATAAATTTAGCTAATGACTAAATTGTAATGGCATAACATTCCTCCCACCCTTCAAATAAAATCACCAGCACCTTTGCTTTAACTATATCTAATAAGAAAATCATAACTAATAAAATAACAATACTAATAATAAATATAATAATATAAAAATAATTCTAAGTACTGGAAACTTTTTTCTAGATGTCTACCAAATCCCCTTTTCATTAGAAAACTTAAATGATTTATTTGGAGATCTTTTCCAAGCTACTCTGCTGAAGTATAAGGGATCAAACTCCTAGCAATGTAGGTTCCCTTATTTTAATCAAGAGCAGCAAGCATAAAAGCATTCACTCCTATTTTCTTGATAATTGGGAATGGCCCTTCATACAAATGCAGAAACATTATAAAAAGGTTTCTTTGGGGGTTGATAACATAAAATATTATCATATCTGGACCACTCTAGTTTAGCTCTAGAGTTTTACTCTGGGCTTTTTCCTTTTGCAAATCATATTGCGGTCTACATAAAACTGCACATGTATATCTAGGCTATTTTTAATATCTCCATTTTTTTTGACTGGATACTTATAGCATATGTCTGGAGGATTTACTTTAGGTAACCTCTGATTACAGAATCCACTTAGAAATATGGACTCTTTGTACCAGACATAACATAACTTTAAAATTTTCAGAGAGATTGGCTCTCTATACTATACATACTTTATCTTAAAACTTTTCAAAAAGACTGACTCTCTGTACTATATATAAGGTATCTTTATGTTTTCAGAAAGATTGACTTTTTATACCATATATCATTCATCCTTAAATCTTCCAGAGAGGTTGATTTTCTGGGCCATGTATAATTTATTTGTAAATTTTCTAGAAAGGTTGACTCTCTATACCATCCATAAGGCACAGCTAAATTTTCTAGAAACATTGATTCTCTGTACCATCTACAATGGACATTTAAACTTTTCAGAGAGATTGACTCTTTGTACCATACATAATTTACTTTTACATTTCCCAGAGCATTTAAATTTTCCAGAGAGATTGATTCTCTATACCAGATATAATGTATCTCAAATCTATTTAAGAAAACAGATTTTTGAAAACATGCATGCTGGTTTGTTAATAGATTGAGAATTATAGACTGTTGAAACTTTTTTTCTCTTTCTAAAATATCTGGCTTCATCTTCCCTATTGCCTCTCTTAACTTTATCACATTATCTTGTGTGTGAAGTTTTTTTCCATCTCCCTTCTCTTCACTTCATAATCCACTTTAACCAAACATTTATCCCTTTCCCTATATATAGTTTCTCCCTTGTGATTTGTTTTAGGGCTTCCTTTTTTAACATAACCATCAGATCTTTTATATCAACTCTGTTTTCATTCCTTGATCTTGATGATCCATCTTAATCTGCTTTTCAGCCATCTCCTCATGTATTCTTTTTATTGAGAGATTTGGGTTTATGGCTTGTATCAGCCTTTCTACTTTTTGGGACTTATCCTCTATCAGTGTACTAGCTGGTTTATTTATTGTCTCATCTAATTTCTCATTCCTTTCTTCATCATCAGTAGTCTGATGATCTAACTTTTAACACTAATGATCTCTGCCTACATTCCTGTTTTACAATTCTAACATATTCAAACATCTCTCCTGCTCTATCTTCTAAAGAGGTTTCAGCATTATCGTCTAATCTTTGACTGGCTTTCTACCCATATTTTCATAGAACGACATATCTTTTGTTCCAGACTTCTCTTATTTCTTTGGGATTTTTATTAATCTTCTAGTAAGTTTTGATAAATACGATTTATCATCAGCTCAGTCAATTTTTTACCTGATAGTGCCTCCTTCTTTATTCGAATCTGAAAATCTTCAGAACTTGTTACTATCCTCTTTACTTTTATGGTAACTTCTAATCCAATTACAACCTCTCCATCCTCTTATTTATAAAGATTATCATCTCCAGGAATTGAGGCACTTTTCCCATGTTTCTCTATTTTATTTCCTAAAGCCATAGGAATTTTGCTGTTGTTTTGAATAGAGCTATTGACCTTTTCTTTTAATTCATCTTCACTTCTCTTACCCTTTTCATTTAAACTTTCTACACTTTCTATGCCTCTTTCATCATCTTCTCTTAAATTTTCTCTTCAGATTCTATTATCTTCTAGTATACTCTTTTAAGCATCTGCATTATCCTTTCCATCATTTTCATTTCACTTTTACTCATTCTATTAAAATTTTAATATATTTCAATATATATTTATTTGTGTCTCCCTGACCACCAAAAACACACACATCACTTCCTTGTCTGACACCTATCTCTGAGTGACCAACTGATTTGCTTTTTCACCTGGATTTACTATGTGTTACAAATACAAAAAAATATTTAATATCCCTCATTCAATGAATCGCACAACAATAATCTATATAGTGCATGTCTGTCTGTAATAGCCCAAATTATACATCCATCTATTCCCCTAGAGATCTGACAAATACTGACAGTCCACAGAATGACTACCAGTTCACAATCATGAGTCAAATAAAAGAATTCAGTTGCAGTACTACAATCACACAATGCATCACAAACACTCAGAATATCATCCCAATTTGATCACTTTTTGACTACCACAACCCTTCATTGAATGATGCAAACTCTGTTGCAATAAAAGAGGTATTTTAAGTCTTAGTGGCTAAAGTAGATAAACTATGCCTTGCTCTCTCTATTGGAGTCTTACATGGCAAGTATCAAAAAATGCCCTGCTTATTATAGGCTACAGAAAACTAGCCTTTCTCTCTGTCTTGGAGACTTATAGGCTGATATCATTGCAGGAATGCTGTTAACTGCTTCATGATAAAATAAGAACATAACTTATAAACTGGATTGGAAAAACTATGCTGTGCTCTCTCTCTCTCTCTCTCTCTCTCTCTTGGAGACTTATAGATGATATCATGGCAAAACTGCTGTTAACTGCTTTATGATAAAATAAAGGTAACTTATAAATTGGATTAGGGCCGTGAATGGGTTTGATCATTCATGGGTTACACAAATACATAGCATTCTCAAGACAATGACAAAACTCTCCACTCTCGTCAAAACTGCAATCTAACCAACCAAACTCCAACGATCAAATATCCAAGCCAACCTCCAAAATCATAGACTTTTCTACAAAATGAACACCCCAAACACACATGAAACTACTATCCAATAATTCATCACTATTACTATGCCTGTCCTATCTGGCAATAAATCATTCTAATGTTTCAAAAAATATATTATTTCACCACTGTCTTAAGTTGTGATATACATATCTATTTTCAAAATTGAGAGAAAAACAAAAACAAGCTGTTTTATAGCTGTACCCATTTTATCATCATCAATAAAAAAATAAATCATATTAAACGTCATCACACACACAAATCTAAAATAAGACTGTATGGCTAAGACAATTTTGTAAGACAAAAAAAAATTTTCACTGGAAAAAAAAAAAACTACTAAAAAAAAATTCTCTCATTTTAACCACAAATCTCCCATCATTCTATAGACTTTTTTGTATCTCAGGTATATGGTAACATATCAAGCCCCAGTTGGGCATCCATTGTAACATAAATAATAGGATCAGAAGAATTAAAATCCAAATATAACATTTTATATCTGGATAGTAGCCATAATAGTCATCAAAATTTATTAATTCAGAATATTAAGTAAATATTAATTATAGATAAAAATATTGGTGGCTTAAAGATTCATCAATTTCTACATAAGATTTCTAAAGATATCCTAATACCAATAATTAGACACAATAATGCCTGGATATTAGTCACTTAAGTTGTCTGGCCTATTTCCAACCCTAGTTAGGCAGGCATTGTATCATCGATAAACAAGCAGAAACTATAAAGAAATTATTAAGAACAAACTATTATAACTCAGGAAATAACATCAAATAGGTGAGGACACTACTAACTCAATAAAATATCTTTTCAGGTATACAGACAGTAGATTTTATCTACTTTCATCTCATGGTTTGATGTCAAGTGCATATAACAAGTGAATATGGTCTAGCAGGGCACCACCAGATTATCTGAACTTAGACACAGTTATATCTTATAACCTTTTCACATGTACCAGGTTTGAATCCCTTTTTGGTACTTTATTTCTAACAAAATAGAGGATTTTGCCTTTAGATCCACATCACTATGCAATAACATTTAGGTAAACATAAAACATCTTTAAACTAAAGTGGAGTATATAAAGTTTAACAGACAGTAATCATCTTTTAGATCTTACATAATAAATGTGTTTCAATACCTTTATAATTTTTACTAGCTCAGATTATATTTTTAATTTAGGATGGCAATTCACTCATCCTGGCATGGTATAGATGATGGAATGGTGGTTATAATATTTATTCATGAATGTCAAACAAATACCATGAATCACTTATTTATCTATGGCCTTTAAACATTTATCTAGCTCATTAATTCAAACATGATGACGATGATGATGATAATGATATGATAATGGTTTCAACCACAGCTTTAGGACTAAGCCTAATCATAAAACCTAATTTTATAAAGAAATTCATAATTATTGCTTAATTTTAGTATATCTAATTAAATATTAAATAATTATTATTAACCATTGATGATGAATGATCACAACTAATAAAGAATACCCTCAATGAAATATATATGCCTCGTTTAATAAAACAATTTAACATTTATTAATTTATTATGAACATATACAAACAATTTAAAGATAAAACTAAGAATTTATATGAATAATAATGATAATAACAATAATTGATTATCTGGCAATCATAATCTTAATTTTGAATTCTTCCCCTTTTCCCATCAAATATATATAATGTATTTCAAATTGGATACTAAGTCTGCTAAGTTTTCAATTCACACAAAAATATTTGTTAAAAAAAAATATTCATTCTTTTTTTTCTTTTTTTTCTTTTTTGCACACATACTTTTATAATCTAACATGTAAAGTAAAATGGTTAAAAAAATGTTAGTAGAATCAGAAAAAGATTTCAAGAAACAAGTTTTTAAATGGTTTCTCCCCCCTTCTCTGTTAAACTACTTTTAAGATCGCTATATCTTAAATCAAAACAAAAATTGCCTTATATTTTTAATGCTATATATTTCTATTATTCTTCCATCTGCACGCAATTATATCCATGTAACAATTTAATATATTACTGTGTAGATGTGTTTATATTCCCATAATAACCAAAAATTATTTAAAAACAAAATAATAATACAAAAAAAAAATATTTTACATATTAATTACATTTTATAACTTTAGATTTATATACAATAATACCCTTTTAGAAAATACTTCATTAATAAGCTTGGTATACATAAAATTATTACTCAAGGTTATAATTATTATTATTGAAGAAACCTATGGTTTTAATCAATTTTGGCTTGTGTTAAAGTTCTGAGAAAAAAAAACATAAAACTTCATTTATAAATTTTTAGAATAGTCTTTGATATATATATATATATATATATATAGAGAGAGAGAGAGAGAGAGTAAAAGTTCATATTACCAGTCCCATGGATTCAAACTTAACTTGTTTAATGTTCATAATTTTGCAGCAATCAATTTCTGCAGTTTTTGCTAGAACAATTTCTTTTTCCTGAGGCATGTAATTATTTAATGGTGATGATGATGGTGAGATCATTTGTTTCAGTGGGAATTATATGGCACTGGAACTTTTTCTTCTCTTCCTTGTTAAACATAATTCTTCCATTAGAGTATATCAGTTGTTCTCTCATTTGCAATTTTTCTTACTGGGTTTAAATTCAGTCACTGGAACAATTGTACTAGATGATTTAATATTTATCAGTAGATTAATCATTTTTCTTCCACTTTCAAATGCAGGTGAATGTTTCTTTTGCTTAAGATATTGATTTTTTCTTTTTAATCAGTCATCAGATGTATAATATTTTAATTTTATTTCAGACGAGATTTTTTTTATATGATATGCTGGTTGATGATAAATCAGGGACCTCCCAGATGAAATATATCTATTTTAAGCTGCCATACTGTTTTTTATCTTCACAAAAAAAAACTTTATATTAAAAATGATTTTTAAAATTGATGTCTGCTGAATTAAAAATGCTTATCTTCCTTAGTTTCAATATTTTTAAAATTCTCCTCTCTGATTTTTTTTAGACTGGTTTTTATACTTTATTTTTTTTTCTATTTTCAGCAAACTCATTTTTAGATTCCCAGTTCACTGGAACCTGTTAAAAATCACACTATCTCGACTATTCAGATTAATTCTGTTTTGAAGTAAAAATTGTCTTAATCTTTTTTTTCACATATCTGTCACAACTGTCTGAGCTCCAACCGAAAAACAAACAATCTTTATAAAAACAAAATTGTTACATAAATATATATCTAATTTAACAGATTTTCTCCATTAAGACAAAATTGTGAAGCAAATAATTTAACAATTTTAACTTTTTTCAATATGTAATAAATGTAGGTTTGTTTGTACAATGTACCCACACACTCTATCATTTACATTGTTTATAAAAATGGTCTATTACAACAATCTAAATGTTTTTTTTAAATTATGATTTTAATATCTAATTTTAAATTCTTAACTTTCAAATCCCAAACTATAACCTTTAAAAAAAATAGAATAAAATATTAGAATCTAGTAAATGTAGGTTAGCTTTGAGGAGAGTTTAATATTTGAAATATACAATGATAATTAAACTGTTTACACAAACACTTCCTGTATATGTGTTATTATTTTACTTTTTAACAAAAAAAAAATAAATATTAAATAATTAAATGTGTGCACCATTCTGTTTGAGTTTTTATCAACACAAACAAATAAAGAATATAACTATTGCCCCACTCTCTTTCTGTCTTAAGCTTTTAGAACTGGATCTTGTAGTGTTTAAACTTGGGTGCCCTACATCTTCTTTTACTATATAAAAATGTAATGATGAGTTTTGTTCCACATTTTCTTTCATGCACATTACTACAAATTTAGCTAATGACTAAATTGTAATGGCACAATATATATATAGGGCTGTAATTTAGAGTTGGGATTTATGATTGTCAATATATATATATATATAAAATGTCATTACCACTTTCATTTATTCTGCTTTCATAGATATCTACTGATATTTTAATTGGGAACTATCAGATAACTAGGAAAAATATCAGTGTTTTTGGTGTTAAGGTCAGTGGTTAATTCTTCAACCATCTCTTACGAGGCTCCTCGTAGACATCTGATGTCACTCTAACTCAACCAGTTATTATGCTAAAAAATTCGTTTGATAGGTTTTGAAGAGGTTTTTAAAAGTTCTGTAAGATGGTGCCCTCTTCCGACTTATTTTACAAGTAAAAAATAAATAAAAAAATGCATTTAAACCTAAACAAAGAAAGAACATTATTTGTGATTGGTTCTTAGCATGCTCTCAGCTGAAAAAAACATTCTGATTGGCTGGAAAGAACAAAGAAACTGCCTGATCAAAGAAAATAAAGAAAAACGCTGAGATTTTCATTTCGAATCCAATTTTAAGTATTAAAAAAATATAATTTCAGAAATTAAACTAGTTTTTTAAAAAAAAAACTAAAAAAACAAAATTATTTTCGAAAAATATTGAAGATTTTAGTAAAAATATTAAAGAAATATTTACTTTTCTATAACGTAAAAGTCGACCTTTTTGTTTATATTATAGCTTTTATGTTGCCGAAATTGAATATTTTAGAATAAATAAATAGCAATTTATTTTTGAAAGAACTTTCGTTCTCTTCATAACCTGAAAAATTAGTAATATACTTTTTTATAAACGTATCTGAGTTGAATTTAATATTATAGGTGAATATGTTTTAACAATAGGCTTTGTCTTCAGTTTGTGAGTTGGCCAATTAAAAGATTTGATTTTTACCTCATACAACCAATAATATAATTAGTGGTTAAAAGGTTAAATGTTAGTAAACTTCTCAATGTATTTGATATTTTTTGAAGAGCAGAATATCCATGTTTTTTTTTTTTTACTTTCTAAAGCTTACTTCCTTTAAAACCTTAAACAAAAAATCAAAAGGTCTGCTTTTGGTTAGCAGCAAATTAAACATACTTCTAAATTTGTAAAATCTTACTTAAAAAAGTTTTTCATATAAAAAAAATCTGAAAATTTTCATCTAATGTTGTAGATTTTATCAACATATTTAGGGAATAAACTTTTAAATAATAAAAAAATGTGTACTACCATAATAGATGGTATCACATATTTTATTTTTTTTTACAAACTGAAATCGAAAAAAAAAATAGTTTTTTTAAAATAATAATACCAAACAAGTGCAGTCCTTATGTAACTTTTAGTTCTAATGGAAGGAATTCTATAATACTTATGAAAACATTTAAAAGTCTGGGAGAGAAAGAACAAAAAAAAAACTACTACCAATTATAAAGATTTCAACGTAAAATTTATCTTTTTTTTTTAATTTAAAAAATTAGTAAAGATGTGAAAACTTTGTGATAAATATTTGATTATTATTGTAATAATATTGGTTTAACAAAATTATTTATTTGAAATCTTCAATTTGTAAAATTAAATCTATGAAAAATGAAATTCTCAACTGAATTATTGAAGTATTATAGATATTTTAAAAGAATTAGGTAAAGAAATAGAGAAATTAACTAACAATTGTCTAAATAATAATGTTATACTAAGTGATTAGAAGGGATTATTAGATAATTACAGTCTCACCTTTCATTTCTATATAAGATCTTTATTAAAGATTATTTCAACTCTTAGTAAAAAAACAACTTAAATATTGATCATACAATCGTAGATTATACAGGTATATTAAAAAAAGACAAATGAGTATGAGTTCTCAGTTTGCTTTGGATTTATATATCTTAGGGTGATTCTGCTTTTCCAATCTTTTTGCAGCAGTTTTAGATAAGGGGATTTTATGGTTTGAAATGGAATCTAAAAGAAATTAGATTAATACGCAATTTTTAGCCTTCATTCATTGTGATCTATAAAAATTTTACACTTACTTCATACTAATATCATATCATATCCTGCTAACAAATTAATCAGGTTTTTCTTCAATGAAATATCCATTTTTAAAAATATATAAAATTTTATTAACAAAATGAATTTGTCACTTTTACATTTCATAAAGTTTTACAAATGTTAATTTTATGATATTATTTAATTAACAAACTATCATTTTTAATTATTTATGCAATAATAGAACGACTTCTCAAGATATTTAAGAGAAACTGGTTTATGATATTTTTTACATTCATAAAAGGATTTTCTCTTTTATGCTTTCTGACAGCACTAACATATTTTTTAATGACATTGTTCAATTAGCTATTTTTGCTCTTCTTATTCTTCAACTATGCTTAAATAACTAGATTAATGTGCCTTATGTCTTATTCACCAGTGAGTTGTGGTTAATACATGTTAACATTTTGTACCATTTGCAAATCATGTTTCTTGTCACTATTTTAGCTCATCATCCTCATCAAAAATATTTACATTTCATAAAAACATACATCAAAAGACTTAAAAATTCAAATATGTTAAAAAGTAAGAGAATATAAACTTTATGATTAAAATTTAATACAAGTTTAAATTCATTACACAAGTATTATATGCAGTTATTAGATACCACACACAATAAAATATAATAAAAATAAACTACATAGAATGAAACCTATAAGTTATTTACTACATCTAATGTTATTAAAAATGTAGACAGATATTGCACAACCTCACAACTCATATATTTTTTATATTAATAGCTGACATATTTATGTGCTGACATGGGATGTCAACTCTTAACAGATGAGAATTAACTCATTTAAATTTTCTTGATAATGTGATTGATTTTTTTAAATAATGGATTGAAATTTCAGAAATATTTCAGTAAATGTTAGGTGAAAGCAAGAAAATAAAATTAGAAGTAAATGCTAAAAAATGTTGTGATTAATGGATTTTCAAAAAAGGCAAAAATAAAGATTATTAGTAAAAAAATTAAAAATTAGATTTGTAAATACCTTGGTGGAAATTAATAATTTAGATGGACATATAATCAAGAAAGTTAATCATAAAATAAAACTTTTAGAAATAACTCAATATTAAAAAGAATGCTAATTTTCTTTAATTTTTTTTAATAAATTTGTTGTACCAGGATTTATTTAGAGATCTAAAACATATATATATATTATAGCATAAAAATAAAGAATTTACAATAAATGAGAGAGAAAACAAAAAGATATGATTAACATCAATGGATTTTGCTAGACATGCCATTAAAAATATCATTAGCTCAAAAGCTGTAAATACTAAAGGTTTTAAAGATATAGAAAAACTCCACATATAATACAGATAGATAAAAATGTATGCTGAAAAATGTGGAATATCTACAGATTAAAGAAAACTGGATTAAATTTGGAGACTTTTATTCAATCCAGTTTTCTTTAATCTGTAGAATTCCCCATTATTCCAAAAAAAACATTTTCATCTATCTGTATTATATGTAGACTTTTTCTATGTCTTTAAATTTTTTAGTATTTACAACTTTTGATCTAATGATTTTTTTAGTGGCATGTCCAGTAAATTCCATTAATTAACAAAATATAACAAATGATTGGTATATATTTTTGTTTTAAAAGCTAATGTGGGTTTTATTGAAGTAAATGTGAAAAGAAAACAAACATTTGTTTGAAAATAGAATATTTTTTAATAAAAAACAATACATAATTTAAATTTATAAATAAAAACATCTGTCCCATTACTTTATACATAGTTCTGTTAGAAAAATGAAAACAATTATAATAAATATATTTTGATCTGACATATTTTATATTATATAATAATTTAGTATCTTATATTTTCAAAAAAAATTTCTATCAAGACATAATAATTTTTTTTAAATTGATACGTTTTTGACTATTTCTAACATTAGTTAATTGTTGCATTTTAGATAAAAATGAGCATCTGCGACTATCTTTGTTTTATACTGAAAAATAAATGTTAAAAAATCATTCAAGACAGTTTAAATATGGTTACAATTTGAAATGAATTTGTTTATTTAGATAAGGCTTAATGTGGTGGTATGTCACTAAAAGAGAGGTAAAATAAGAATAGTTCTCTGTTTTAGTACCACCTGTATTAACCTTGAGAGTTATGCAACCATTTACAATTTGGAAAGTTGTAATTCTATTCTCAACATATCTTCAAATATTGTGTCCCTCAGATCTCACAAGACAACACATATTACTAATACAAATCTTATATAGTAGTTTACAAAATAAAATTAAAGATAATTTATTATAGTTAAATTCTTTACTTCATGAAGTAAAAAAAAATAATTTATTATCAGTGACTTATAAGCATTCTATATTTTGTTCCCAAAATTAAATTCTATTTAATTAAACCAAAGACTGTGAGAAAATAAAGAAATCTAATTAATAAAAACATTTTTGTTAAACTTGTAATGAAATTTGAAGTCAATGGTATAATAAATTTAAATTGAAAACAAAAAGGCTGATAAATAAAAAAACAATTCTCTTAATAATGATAAAATGTGTGCAATCAAATTAGTGGTAAAAAAAGATGCCAAAAATAAAATTCAATTATTAGTAGTAACAACGTCATTTGTATTTTCTCTGTTTTTATATCAGGTTTTAATAGTTCTCAACATATATACACAGAATTGTCTTTAAGCATTTGCTACTCTGATAAAAAAAATTTTTTTAAATCTGGCTATCAAAATAATGTCATTCTGAATAGTAGAACATTATATGTTTGTTAGAATTATTATCATCTGTCCTTAATTCTCTAATGAACAATATATGATGTAACCTAATGTTTACTATCACAATAAAATAATATATTCAAAAAACTGCAAAAAAATCATTAGTTTCTTTTCTAGTTAAACAAACTAAATCCACAACGATTATTGGTGAAATAGCAGATAATATAGTCAAAAATGAAATTTAAAAATCTCTCATAGTAATGTATAAGATAATAAGTATTTGTAGAAAGTATTTAATGATGTCTTCTGAGAAAATTTTATTGATCAATGTGCATTTAAAGTAAATTCATTTGTATTACTTTTTTGTTGTTGTTGTTTGAAAACACAACGGAATTGTTTTTTTGTTTTTTTTTATGTATAAATAGAAAAAAAACATTCATAAAATAGATATGGTATAAAAATATGCAAAATAGAATCCGTGAAATCAAACATGATAAAACTGAATATTTGAAACATAATCATAAATCAATATTAGCTTATTCATAGAGAACAAACAATAATATTTGCTAAAATTGCTAGAGATTTTATTATTAAGGTACGTTTATTATTCACTTATAATTTATTTATTATGATTATATACTTGTTATTTATAATAAAATAATTGTTATATTTAAATTTACGTTTGCCATAATTGAAATCATAGTTCTTACAGATTGTTGAAATCAATGGTCATGCTTCCCAGCTATTAAATTACATATATATTTATTAATATTATATATACCATTTATTATTACTATTGCTATCTGAAATACAAATTAATAGTATAGGATAGGTATAATAAAATGCCCTATTATATTCATCATAATGAGAATAACTTAATAAACTTTAAATCTATTCATCTTTTAATTGAATGATTAAGAATGGTTTAGTTATGAACCCTGAGAATTAATTAATTGAACATTATATTTAAGTTAGGAACAAAAGTGTGTTAATTTTCTAGCCTTATTTTAAATATATATTAATTTGTATCAAAGTAGTTCTTACACAAGGGATATCATAATAAAATATAAATATTTAAGAATACAGTGAGATTATTAACATTCATCTATAAAAATACTCTGAGAAATTTATTGGTTTTAAGTTTAATGTCTTATTAAATTTGGGAATAGTTATATGTATTGAAACAACGTGTGTGTTATAATTTCTTGTTGTTATTATTTACTATTTTACATTAAATATATACGTATAATGATCATGTATGCATAACAGTAAATTTTATTCATCAAAAATAATAATAACCATATATTATTATTTTATTTATTTATTTTTTACATCTCTTGAATTAAAAAAGAAAAATCCTAAAATTAATATATATTTTGTTCACTTGAACTGTTGGTTTTAAAAATAATATTAATTATTTTATTGCTTTATATTAATAATAAAAAAGAATGTTAGTTATTAATATTGTTTGTAAAAATAAACTTTGAAATAAAATAAATTCTTTATATAATAAAAAAAAATTGGAAATACATTTCTTAATCCCAAATTGAAATTGCTTAATCCTATAAAATGAATTGATTATGAAAGCATGCATGTTTTTTTGTCTATAGGGTTTCAATTTCAAATTTAATATTGTCTAAATAAGTTGTTTTTTAAAGTGGGGATCCTGTTCTCCGGGGGGATTATGAAAAGATTCAGGTGGGGAGATCACGAAAAAAATTTGGAAAACTGCCCTTTTTTAACTTTTAATAAATTTCCTACTATGAATAAAAAGTCATATTCATGTAAGTCAAAAATCGTTTGATACATGCTTTGAACAAATTGTTCAACTACACAATCACACTTTACAGATACCACTCTACTTATGAACATTCGGACATATGAACAGACTACCATAAAGTCAAAATTATTTTTTGCAATACTTTTGCAAGTCCAAACGTAGAGTTGCATACCTTTTCCTATCTTGTGGAAACCCTGCATAGTAATGCCTTTAAAGTCTACACATCAATAGACCATGAAGCATGCACTAATAGAGACCATTTGACTCTCTAAAAAACGGAATTTTCAAATTCAAAAATTGACAACTTGTAATTTATACAAACAATATTTAGAAAGGTATGATAATTATAAGAAAATATGTGCACTCTTATACCTCTTAAAAATTAGTGTCTGGAAAACAAAATAATTGCTATTTTTGATATTAATATTTGTCTTTATTTAATATAAGAAATAAATTATGTGTGTGATGAAATGAAAACAAAAATTAATGCAGAAATCAGAAGCTATAGAATTTAAGAACAATGTTCCAATGTTACACCCATATATATTCTAAAACATTATTATGGGTATTTGAAAAAATAAAATTTACTATTAGATACTAATCCTAAAACAAAATTTCCCTTGGAAGTTCTGTACCACCTACCAATACAAATATAGAGCTACAATCTTTCTTTTCTACTTAAAGTAAGCCTAAGAATCGAAAAAAAGGTTATTAAAAATTCAACTGAATATGAAAATCAAATAATAATTGGATTCCTTGTTATTAAATCATACATTTGTAAATACAAACCCATCTTATGATCATAGTTATCTAATAAAAATATTTCTTATATTAATTTAACACAAATATTATTACATGTTATTTTGTTTTCCTAGTCCAAATTTTTAATAGGTTATATATTTAGTTATAATTTTCTAATAGTTATCACACCTTTCTAATTTGTGTAAATTACAAGTCAGTTTGTCAGTTTTTTTAACTGATTATCCCATCTAGATACATGCAGCCTGTTAGGTGCCGATAGCTGCATTTATTATGTTCCTAATGGTTTCCGCCCAACAGCATCAGTTTGGTAACATGCTCATTGGACTATAAAGTTGTTACTATATATTGAATTTAGCTTATTTGTATTTGCATGATTTGTATGTTTGATGAAAGATACATTTTGTCTTTTTATCTAGTGCCTAGTAATTTTATGAATGAGGCTTTACCAACCAGATTATTATATCTTACATATCATGAACTAAGTCAGTAAATTTTTTCTCTTTATTTTATTTTATGCTTATCCAACAATATTCATTAAATTTTCTGATAGAATTTGACATTTAAAAATTAATTTATGTAAAAATGTTAGAGTTTGCATACCACATTTTCCTAAATTAAATGCATGTTTTATAAAAATATTATAAAGAACTTGTTTATCATTTATAATTATTTTTTATAAAATGTGTATACTTATTTCAAAATATTATTTCTAAATATAAATAAATGGTTAAAGAGGAACCATGTCACTGTAAACATGTTCTTGTTGAAGCAGAAAGCAGTAAAAATAAAGAACTGAGCTGAACATCAACACCTCATAAGAAGTAGAGGATGTACAATTAATCATATTTATGATATGGACTTATATTTTCTGCTGGTAATTATAATGAACAACTACCTTTACACTTATTATGCAATAAAACTTTAGTGGCTGAAAATATGAAGCCTTCAAAATTAGAATTTGGATACAAAGTATGCTACCTATTCAATAAAACCTATAGAATATTTTCAAGCAATATTAAATTCATTAATCAAAGTACAATTTATTCAAAAAATATTTTACCACTCAGGCTCACCAGGTATCATATTTAATAGAAAAATCTAAAAAATCATATGCAGTCAGGGAAGAAGTGCTGCTACCTGCTGCAGTGCAAATAACATAAACTATTCATTGAAAACAGTATGCAGATGAATCGAAGAAAATTACTCTAATGATACAGTAAAATAAAAAAAAATTCAGAAATTAGTGATGACCAATTTCAGCAACTTAATCAAATATCCAAAGAAAGTCTGAAATTTTCAATTCAGCTGGATAAGTCAACAAACATTAAAATTGTGCCTTAACTCTTAATGTATGTTAAGTACTGTTATGATGGTAATATACATAAAGATGTATTGTTTTGTCAGCCAATGAACTGTCATACAACAGCTAAAGATATTTTTACAAGTGATTTTTTCAAGGAAGAATGACTGAATTGGAACAACTGTACTAGCACATGTCCTGATTGTGCAGCACTGATGAAGGATCAGCATGCAGAAATTTTTGCTAAAGTAAAATTTGTGAAGAATAAGCAAATGATTTTTACTCATTGTATGATCTCTTATGAGGCATTAGTAGCTAAAAACCTATCCATAAATCTCAATCTTATTATAATATGCCATAAAGGTTAGAATTTTATAAAATGTTGCACATTGAATTGGAGATTATTTACAATTTTATGCAAAGGTATGATGTTAACTTACCAACAATTCATATTACCTAAAGAAGTTAGGTGATTATTGAAGGGATGAACTTTAAAATGATTACTACAGTTAAAATATATATTATATTTTTATCAGAAATGTGATCTTCTCTAATTTCTTTAACAATGAAACTTGGGTTTGTAAATTGTATTTGTCTGATATATTTGAGAAATTAAATAAAATAAACATGCATCTTCAAATGAGATTACAAACATTTTACTTTTGTATGAATGCATTTAAGAAAAAGATAACAATATGAAAATCAATTGTGGATAATGGCACATTCAACATGTTTTCAAGTACAAATGATTTTATTAGTGAAAATAATTTGGATAATAATTTAATTAAAATAAGCATAATTGATCATTTGTCATGATTACATAAAAATTTGATACATATTATTCAACAAATTTAAATATAGAACAGTTTACTTGTGTTCAAAATCCATTTCTAATAGAAGGTGAGCAAGTAAAACATTTCCCTATAAAATTCCCAAGAAGAATTTGCCTAGTTCATTTCTGATTTCAGACTATAAAACAAGTTTAGACAACAGTCAATAAATTATTTTTGACTCACAATAAAGACAGAATATCTGTTATTGTCTAAATTGACAATAACAATTCTTTTGTCGTTTTCTAGAACTTATTTGTGTGAAACTGTGTTTCTGGTCATGGTAAACATAAAAACTAAACAGTGCATTTTTCTTACCAAAATTGAAAATGCGATGAAGTTTGCATTGAAAAAAATTGAACCAAAATAACATTTATTGTGCCTAAATAGGCAAGCTCACTCATCCCACTAAATTTAATTTTAATGTATTATTTATGATGTTACAAATATTGTTTATTTTTTTTTAAATTTTTTTGCAATGTTGTAAGTACTAAATTTGTAGTTCTTGTGGTTATTTATACATATTTTTTTAAAGATGGTTTATTACATTTATATCAAGGCTGGGTAATTGTTTTGGCTCAGGAGCCAAAGAGGTTGGTGTAGGGTTGTATTGGGGGACACTTTGTGGAAGTGAAGGTTAGTGGAGGGCTGCACCTTTTTTCATGACACAATAAACACACTGCTTTATTCCCTGTATTACCAAAGAAATATTTATTTGTCCATTCTTCATTAAACACATAACATTCATCACCAATTTTACATTTTTTCAGAAGGTTTCACTAAAGTTGGAAATGTATATATTTGCTAATGCAAAAATAAAATTAACCAAATCAACTGAAAAAGCACTGCACATCATATCTACACTGTGCATGTGTATTGATATGACCATTCTAGTGGAAAATACAAGACAAATCTTCGGTTGAGCATGGAAAGAAAATCTTAGTTCAAGTTGGTTATTTCTGATTGTCTTGGCAGGCCACATAAAAGCTCTCAGTGGGCCACATGTGGCCATTGGGCTGCTATTTACCCACCCTTGATTTATGTAATAAACTATAGATTTTATGTTGTTTTAATATTTTTTGCACATCAAAAGTGGTTGTCATTGGAAATTTTTAAATTTGAAAGGGGATTGCAAGCTCAAAGGGATTGCAAACCGAAAAGTTTAAAAACCACTGGTCTAAACTATTGTATTATGAAGAACAAACAAAATTTAGTCATTTTCAACATCATTATAGAATAATTAAATAACACCAACATGGCCAAAATGATTATGTAATAATTTACAGAAGATAAAAAGTTTATTCCTAAACAATAAATGTAGAATTTAACATAAGTTTTGCTTCACTAAATTTGTTGTTTGTCAATTTTATGATATTATAGAAACATGTTTAGAAGTCCTTCATTAAAGCAAACTTTAAATATAGAAAACATTAATTGTAGATTTTTTTTTTCTTTCCTTCTTAAATTTAAAGAAAAATGAAAATTTTCAGACATCACAGTAATTACAATTCATTTTAATCAAGTAACATTTTTGCTCATTTTAAACAATCATATAATGCTCTTTTTCAATGTGTTTTTTTTTTTTTTTGAGTGAAATGACGTAATATGAAATTGCTTTACCTAGTTTAAATTAAAAGTATTCCCCATGAACCATGTGCTCAGGGATTATGTTAGTCAAATTAAACATTTTCTTTATATAAAACTGTTATTACCACAATAAACTGATCAGCTTTTTATTTCTTATTGCGAAATCTTTTTTCAGAACTGAATCACATCTTTTTTTTCTTATATTTTATTTTAATAAAACCTGGTTCACTATTGCCTTTTATATTCTTGTGATCAAGATTTAAACAAAACAAAAACATAAAACATGTATTTTTTTATATTTTCTTTAAGTTTTTTCTCTTCTTTATATAATTTATTCTTTTTTAATATTATACATTCTTAAAACAATATATGAGAATATTAAATTAGACTATTATCTTTTTACTTCTTTGAAAAATAGTATTAAGACAAGAACCTTTTCCATTACCAGAGTCTCTTTTTCTAATATACACTTTCTGGACTACACATTGTAAAATTGTATTTAATACTGCCTTTGTTCACCAAAAAATATCTATAATGCAAAACCTTTCTAAGATTAAGGGAAGGTATAAACTTTTCACACTGAAGAGTAAATTTGATGATACATGGACACTGATTTCTATATCTGAATAGTTTTACAAGAGCCATACCCCTTCAAATCTTCATCAGAAAACATAGTACACATCATGGCTGTCTCCTTTCCTGACTGCAATCTTATAAAAATATCACTGTAATTTATAATTATCTGTTCATATATGTACATACTTTACCTTCTAAGTCATTATTAATAAAATTTTATTGAGATAAAACAGATATTTAATACATTCTCGTTTCTTAATTATATTTCATTTTTCCTTCTTTTTCTAGTAACATTAGTTCCTGTTTTTGCACTTAATAACAAAAAAACTTTCTCATATATTATCACCTATTCTATATATGGAAATAAAAGTAAATGACACATTTACTAAAAATCTCAGACGTAAATCTGTTAATCAGAGAGAACAAAACTCTCCTATCTGACCATAAAAGTAAATGACACATTTACTAAAAATCCCAGATGTAAATATGTTAATCAGGGATGACAAAACTCTCCTATCTGTCCATTCTTATGAAAAATACCAAACTGTTTTATTCTAAAAATTAGTAATAATTATTTACTTAACAATAAATTTATTCTTTCTCAATTAATAAAATAAGAAATTATAGCACTATTTTCTTAAATATATGTTAAATAAAAAACAAACAAAAACAATAAAATTGCATTTTATGAAATAGTTAATGCAAACTTATTTAATGAGTAAAAAATAGAAAATGAAATCCTCTTTATAGATAAGCGATACTTTATTGTGAACATTTGTAACAACTCTTTTATAAAATTCTAATGTATATGGCTTGATAGTTAAGTGTTGGTAAAATAAAACTCTTAATCTCACAAAAACACAGCACCAGTAGTTAAAAAATGGTTAATAATTATTTATAGTAGTAAACATGTTCTGGCCCAATGAATAAAATAATAAATTGTAGTGTGTGCATGTTAAGTAAACATATTTAAAATGTTGTATGGAAAGAAATCTTATAAATAAATATTTTTCCATAAAATCTTGTGCTTTCAATATTTCAAACTAAATGAGAACATGGAACTCATATTGTTATAAAAATGATGAGATTAAATGGAATGAGCTCTGTGATGTTGGGTATTGGAGGCAACCCCAGATTGTGCATCTGAGTTATTATGTTTTATATATTCCTTATTTTAATTTATAAAACTTTTGAATGTCTAACCAAGAAAATGTAATAAAGTTTTTACTATTGTTATAATTTGCTGAGCATTCTTTTGATGTTTCATGACTAGAATCATAGCATTTTATCTTTTGCTGCAGAAAACAGTAACTTTATTAATTTTTGTATCTCAATAGTTCTATTTTCTCATTGAAACAAACTTCTTTTTTCTACTTCTTACAATTATTTAAGTTTAATACATTTACTGTGCATTTTTTTATTTCTTACATAAAAACATAAAACTATTTCATGGGGAAAGCCAAGTTCCACTATATTACTAAAGCAATTGATTCATATAGTATCATTTCTTATAAATAAATTTATAAATAATACCTACATTTTGTTATATCAATGTAAATCTATTTTGTTATATAAAATATCATTTTCGTTTGACAAAATAAATTGCCATTAATATAACAAAAGAATGGAAATTATTTTTAGGTTTATATTAAAACATGATTTCATGAGAATATAGCTAAAATTATGTATTTAAATGTATTTATTCCATGAAATAGGCTTATAATCTTAGACTTGCATCTTTGTTAAATCATAAAATTGTTTTTGCATTCATTAAAATAATTAGTAAATACATAAATATAAATTCCCTATGTATTAAATTTGCATATTAAAAAAAATTTGCCCATATATTTATTGGTCATTAACCATTATTTCATTAATTTATTTTCATTTATATGAAGAGAATAGTGAGAAAATTCATGTTTTTAAGATGAATGATGTTTTCTAAGAAATATTTATCTGTTATTATTGTAAAAATGTATTATTTCTTTATTCATATATTTGAAAGTTGAGAGAGTGATAATTTCTGGAATATTTTATGTTGATGGGTAGTGTAAGTAAGGAGAATAAATGAGAAAATAAATATTTATTATGAATACAAAATAGAAAGGAATAATATGTGAATGAAATATATTAATATTAAACAGGATTTAGATTTCACAATGGCATATCTTTGCATTACAATTTTTTGTATTTCATTAAATATATATATATTTTTGTTTAAGAATAATTTTGTATTTCATTAAATATATATATATTTTTGTTTAAGAATAATAATAATAAAAGTAATACCAAGAAATCACTTGATTTTTTTAGTGCATGATAAATAATGATAAATCAAGAGCAGTTATTTATTCATCTTTAGCAGCTTGAGTAATCAGTGATTAACATATATCACTATATTTGAATCCCTAGATTGGTGTATGTCAAAACTGGATCTAGTAACCATCTTTTATACCATTTTACTATCCAAGCTGGAATCCTGAAATTCAAAATAACACAAGGTTTTCAAACAAATCTCACTTTTAAAACACATAAATCAGGCCCTATGTCAGTAATCCACTAATTATAGGCATTATCTCATTGATATAAATAAAAACTAGAAATTTGTCTAAGGATAGGAGTTTAAATATGGTAATATCTAGTTATTAGTAATTACTTTTTTATAAGCCAAAAATAATAGTGATATATTGTGTTTTTATCATATATTATGTAATCTAAAAAAATATGTGACTTGCTATTATTAACAGTATTATCCAAGAAAAAAATGTCTACATATTAAAAAAATAAGATTATTTTGTCAGTGCAGATCCCATTTAAAAATAAACCTACTCGGACTGTAGAAACATTTCCCCCATACACTAAAATAGATTTCTAAAAGAAAGAAGAAAAGAAATAATATAAACAAAAGTGTTCAGGTCAGAATTATTATTTTTTTCTCTTTGAACAAGCTATTTATTGCTTTCATACTTATTTACACCAGCATTTTTTTTTTTAAAAGATGTATTTTTTTTTTAATTAATTTACTACAATAGATGAACATATCTGGATGTATTGAAAAGTAGTTGTACAAAAGAGTTGTGAGATATCAGTGGTTAATTATTTGTTGGGTTTAGGAAGAAAGCCTTCTTGTTTTAATAAAGCTATAATATTTTCAAAATCAAATTTATTCACATTTAGGTCAATTACAATACATTGATATTATTAAATTTATGACTATGTTTCAAAGCAACTTTATTAAGTCATCAAAACATGATTCACCTGTGCAGGGGCCACACTCTGTCACCTGCAGCAATGGGCAACAGAGGCCACAATGATACACCCACACTCCACAACTAATAAAGCTATAATATTGTCTTAAACTCATAAATTTTTGATAATCTCAAACAGCAAATCACTCATTAATATCTTTGGAGAAGTTAAAGTGATTAAAACAACAGAGCTAAATTGTGAATTATTAGTACATCTAATATGAAAAGAAATTCAATAACTGAAATTTCATTATTCTGGTGTGAAAAAAATTGTTAGTGCACTAGTCAACTAAACCTAGAATTATTTCGCCTCCTGAATTTGTTAATTTTTAAAATATCTCATTCCTTCATGTACTTAGAAGAAGCATTATTATCATCTTTCACATAATTTTTGTCAGCCTATTGATGATGAACACATTCTGAAAATACCATCATTCATTGTACCTGGAGAAGAAATCGCAAAAAGCACAACAAATGAATCCTTGAACTTTTGTAATAGTGACTATTCTATAAATCAGTATTCATTTTTAAAAAGAATTTAAATATGCATTTTTATACAATAAAATCAGAATCCTGATTCTGTAATAAGATAATTTTTGATTTAAAGTAAAAGCTTTATAAAAGGAAATGAATATAGAAAATATTAAAATTAATATTGTCTAAATAATTTTAGCATTTTGTTTTTCTTTTAAATATATATTAATTGTAACTTGTATATATTTAATAATTGATTGATATTTTGACAATCTTTAGATGTATGATTAAAGTTATTGTTAAATACTAATAATTATACGAACTTTTTATCTATCATGAAATCATAAACAAAATTCAATCTTGATAAAGAAATTTCCCCTGATAATATTACATATCCATATTGTTTTAATATATAAATAAAATTAATCCCTAAGTATCATATCATGAGAGTATATATTGTAAATAAATTTTTATATAATTATGTTCATATTATTTTAATTATCCAGTTCTCTCTCTCTCTCAATCCTATTCTAGTTAAACATAACTATTCCATGCTCGCACTGTTATGCATTGCCTTGTATTTTCTATGAGCTAATAGTGGGTAAATGGAGGGCCTAACATCTAAAAATATATTAAACATCACTTGATCACCATTATTCATGCTTACACAAGTGTAAGCCAGAGTAATCACTGAATGTAGAAACATTTCCACAAAAAATCCCTATCTAGGGTCTATTCAGCCAATATTCCCAAATTAGTTTCTAACTTATGGTTTTCATCAGTGAGAAACCTTGAATATGAGAGCACTGCAGATAGATCTTAGCATCTAATACAATCATCCAGTAACTATTTGTTTATAAAATGATTCAAGCTCATAAACGTGTATAGTCATATAGATCTGAACTCAGCATCCATGCATTCTTTCATAACCACAGTCACCATAATTCTATTAAGCAGGATTGTTATTAAATGATTAAACTTCACATGATCACCATGCTTTAAGATTACACAAACTGTTTACACAGAGGCAAAACTCAGATAGTGTATCACCATTTAGTGAAAGCCAGATAATCAATAGATGCAGGAATGTTTTTGCATAAAATAATTATCTAGTGTTTTAGGGTTTCATTAAATTTTATGATATATTGGCAGTGCTCTCAGATTCATGACTCCTCACTGATGAAACCCATAAGATAGAAACTAATCTAAGGATGTCTGAGTAGGCACTAGAAAAGGATTTTATGTAATAACCTACCTGCAACCATTGATTGTCTAGTTTGCACTGAGTTGCATTATTTTATGGAGAGTTTTGCCTCTGTGCATAAAGAATGATGATAATGTGATGTTTAGTGGTTTAATACCAATCCTGCTCAATGTAATTATGATGACTGTGGTTATTAAAAAACCAGACACCAAAAAGTATAGATGTTGAACTGGGATCAGATCTATATAACTATACAAACTAATGATCTTGAATTAAAAAAATACTGTGTTTTTATTTTGAATTCAATCTTTTGTAGTTATCTAATAAGATAAGAAGTGGCTACTTGAAGGTTACATTAGATTCTAAGATCTAAATGCAGTGCTCTCAGATCCAAGGCTTCTTACTGATGAAATCCATAAGCTAGAAACTAGTTTGGGCATATTAGATGATAATACATTAGCTAGGGCTTTTACACAGGAACCTACCTGCATCCATTCATTATCTGACTTGCACTGCATGGTGCTACTCTATGGGGAGTTTTTTTGCCTCTGTGTAAATTGCTTGTATAAGCTTAAAACAAGGTGATCATGTGATGTTTAGTGATTTCATAAAATCATGTTTAATAGGATTATGGTGACTGTGATTATTAAAGAAGGTATGGATGTTCAACTGAGTTCAGATCTACAAGAGTATACAAGCTAATAATCTTGAATTAAAAATATTATTGTTTATTTTTGATTTACAGTTTTATAGTTAGCTAATAAGGTAAAAAATGGCTGATGAAAGTCATTACCTAGAAACCAATCTGGAGATATTGGGTGAGTAAGCACTAGATAGGGATTTTATGCAAAATCCTACCTGCATTCACTGATTAATCTGGCTTGTATTGAGTGGGGCTACAATATGGAAAGTTTTATTTCTATCTAAAGATGTAGAGAGTGATTTAAACCAATGTATAGATGTTTCTCATTTTAAAGTTGATCTCCTAATTAAAAGTATGACAGATATGTTTTAAACAAATCAACAACATCTATAGTGGCAAGTGATAAACACTCTCCATACTCAGATATGTTTGACAGGAATGTTGTTTAGAAAATATGACTTGTTATCTAGTTTGATCATCTTAATTAGCATACTCAGTCCAAAGTGAGTCAAAATGTTTACTTCTAACATCCATTAACCAACTCCTAAGTTTAAATCCTCAAATATTATTATGTAGAATTTCCAAATGCATAAGATTTGCAATAAAGAAATGTTTGCGTTGAAAAGATAGATGGATTTATTCTATCTTTTTACAAAGACTTTATCTTGTGTTTGAAGGTGAGAGTATGCATTTATAGTTAAAATCTACAAAGCACATGTGCATTAGCTTTATGGCTAATTATTAATATTACAGTTTATAAACATAAACTATATAAAATAAATATTATATATATATATAATAAAAAGTCAGTCACATGACTTATATATAGCTTGCACTTATAAATATGTAAAATTAAGAGCATGCTAATGAGCTCTAAACAAGCTTTTTTTTATTTTTTGCCTTCGCTTATAGTAGCATTTATCATAAAATAAAAAAAGCTTGTTTAGAGCTCATTAGCATGCTCTTAATTTTAAATATATATAATTCTAAAAAGGGGGTTAAAACCATAGACATGTTTCATTTGACATCGTTTAAACATAAGGATTGATAAATGGACTTTGATAAATATTTGATGGCTATAAAAAATAACCCTGTGTATGCTAGACATGAGAGGTCTCTAAAATTTAAGTGATATATAATTATTTAGTGCCAAAATAATAGAAAAATAATAATTATAAATTACTTAATTTAATGAGAGAAATTTGACACTAGTTAATTAAAAACAAGTAAAATGTTAAAAGAGTAGATAATATGGATAGAATAGGTAAGCAAAAGCATAGGTAATCAACATATGTAGTTGGAAAAGGCAGACATTAAGTTGGAGATAACGAATGCTTAGTTTATAAATCAGTATAATTTTTGGTTTAAGAATAAATAAAGCAGTTTTATATTCTAATTTTATGAGTGTGAAAAAATAAAAAGTAAATGAAAAAAATATTCTGCACTAATTTTATGTGGTCAATAGAAGTTTTTAAATAATAGCAATTCCCAATAATTTAATGATATAAAATTGAAATTAAAGAGAATGGGTATGAATTTAAATATTGAAAATCTGTCATACGAAGGGGAGCAACCAAAAAAATTAGAGTCTGAAGGCAGGAGATGCAACCTATAGAAACTATATTACAATAATAGATTTTTAAATGTTGTACAATTTAACCTTAGAAAGCCAACAAAAACGATAAAAGTTATACAGGACAGCCAACTAAAAATGAGACAACATATGCAAGAAAGCTAACAGAAATGTGTGATAGAATTAAAAGAAATGATGAATGCAATAAATGGAAACAACAAATAGGTGATGATAATGAGTTTAAAGGAGAGGGAAGATAAAAGTAAAGATTCAAAATATAATAGAATGTATATTTACAGTTTATAAGAAGATTCAAATTGGTTGAAAGAGAATCAAAATGAGCAAGAAAAGTTGAGAATGATAAAATTTCAAGTGGGAGAAAGTAATATAGAAATTAGCTAAAATATAGCAGATATCAGAGAAAGTATAAATGAGCTAATAATAAGGTGACGGCTTTAAAATGAATGTGAAAAATAAAAAGTAGTAAGGAGAAAATAGTAAAATATTATTGTGCAGAAAACAATTTAAAGACTTGCAATCCACCAACTACAGAAAATAGAAACAATACAGAAAGTATTGCAAGAAAATGCCAACATTGTGGATTATAATTAAGGAGAGCCAAAAAGTCTAGATGTAGTAAAACTGGAAGCATTAGTGAAGTTTGCCAAAGCGTGAATCAATTTATAAAAGAAAGAATATTAAAGGCATGGCTGATAAAATACATGTGGACCATTTGAATAGTTTAGAAAGTATTTCAATCTTAACATTATACTGGAACAGAATACATTGGTTATAATTTGCAGCAAGTTGGAATATGGTGCTAAGATTTGATAATAATTGGGGAATATGTCTGGATATCCAATCTGATCATTATTAGTTAAAATATTCAGCCTAAAGATAATCAACATGGTTATTCCAAACTCCCACTAATGTAAAAATATGTGAAAAAAATATCTGCAATATAGCAGATTAGTGTACCTCTAAACGAAAAAAAACATTTATATGTTAGATTCAAATTCTTTCCTTGCTTCTTATTGGTGTTAAACCATTAAGCATCACATGATCACATTTCCTATACAAGCACATTAATTGTTGATAAACAGAGCAAAACTCTCCATACAGTATTGCCACCTGTGCTAAACAGAGTAATCCTGCCTAATAGGATAGTGGTGGCTATGGTTGTAAAAGAGCCAAAGACACCAAAATGTATGGGTGCTGAACTGAGTTCAGACCCATATGACTATTTAAGCTATTGAGCTTAGATTGAAAATATTTTTTTGTGTTTTCAATTTCATTCTCATAGTTTAGTAGTTAAGTAGAGATAAAAGGTGGTTGCTAGAGGGTTGCATTAGATCCTAAGATCTAGATGCAGTGCTCTCAGATCCAAAGCTCCTCACTGATGAAGGCCACAAGCCAGAAACTAGTCTGGGGATATTGGATGAGTAGGCATTAGATAGGGATTTTATGCACAAGCCTTCTGGCATCCATTGATTACTCTGTTTAGCACAGGTGGCAATACTGTATGGAGAGTTTTGCTCTGTTTATCAACAATTAATGTGCTAATATAGGAAATGTGATCATGTGATGCTTAATGGTTTAACACCAATCCTGCCTAATAGGATAGTGGTGGCTATGGTTGTAAAAGAGCTAAAGACACCAAAATGTTCGGGTGCTGAACTGAGTTCAGACCCATATGTCTATTTAAGCTATTGAGCTTAGATTGAAAATATTTTTTGTGTTTTCAATTTCATTCTCATAGTTTAGTAGTTAAGTAGAGATAAAAGGTGGTTGCTAGAGGGTTGCATTAGATCCTAAGATCTAGATGCAGTGCTCTCAGATCCCAAGCTCCTCACTGATGAAGGCCACAAGCCAGAAACTAGTCTGGGGATATTGGATGAGTAGGCATTAGATAGGGATTTTATGCACAAGCCTTCTGGCATCCATTGATTACTCTGTTTAGCACAGGTGGCAATACTGTATGGAGAGTTTTGCTCTGTTTATCAACAATTAATGTGCTAGTATAGGAAATGTGATCATGTGATGCTTAATGGTTTAACACCAATCCTGCCTAATAGGATAGTGGTGGCTATGGTTGTAAAAGAGCCAAAGACACCAAAATGTTCGGGTGCTGAACTGAGTTCAGACCCATATGTCTATTTAAGCTATTGAGCTTAGATTGAAAATATTTTTTGTGTTTTCAATTTCATTCTCATAGTTTAGTAGTTAAGTAGAGATAAAAGGTGGTTGCTAGAGGGTTGCATTAGATCCTAAGATCTAGATGCAGTGCTCTCAGATCCCAAGCTCCTCACTGATGAAGGCCACAAGCCAGAAACTAGTCTGGGGATATTGGATGAGTAGGCATTAGATAGGGATTTTATGCACAAGCCTTCTGGCATCCATTGATTACTCTGTTTAGCACAGGTGGCAATACTGTATGGAGAGTTTTGCTCTGTTTATCAACAATTAATGTGCTAGTATAGGAAATGTGATCATGTGATGCTTAATGGTTTAACACCAATCCTGCCTAATAGGATAGTGGTGGCTATGGTTGTAAAAGAGCCAAAGACACCAAAATGTTCGGGTGCTGAACTGAGTTCAGACCCATATGACTATTTAAGCTATTGAGCTTAGATTGAAAATATTTTTTGTGTTTTCAATTTCATTCTCATAGTTTAGTAGTTAAGTAGAGATAAAAGGTGGTTGCTAGAGGGTTGCATTAGATCCTAAGATCTAGATGCAGTGCTCTCAGATCCCAAGCTCCTCACTGATGAAGGCCACAAGCCAGAAACTAGTCTGGGGATATTGGATGAGTAGGCATTAGATAGGGATTTTATGCATAAGCCTTCTGGCATCCATTGATTACTCTGTTTAGCACAGGTGGCAATACTGTATGGAGAGTTTTGCTCTGTTTATTCTTAAAAGGACTTATAAATTCTTTTAATATTAAGAATGGATGGGAAGTAAATGGATTTGTGTATAATGTTTAATATAAATATGGTGTTGTTTTTTTACTTGTTTACACTTGAGAAGTCTGCTTGTAGCAGTGAAACCATTGGTTGTGTTTTTGATTTTATTTTCTTAGCCAGTCTGGTTGAGTTTTGGATTTGGAATAATTTTTAATTATTTATTGACTAGTTTAGCTTTATGCTTGTGTAATATATATATATATATATATATATATATATATATATATATATATATATATATATATATATATATATATATATATATATATATATATATATATATATATATATATTATGAGGTATGTATCATCTATTTGTAGTCAAAGTATACATTCTAAATTCACTTAATATATCAGTTAACAGAAGTCATAACAGTGTTATATATAGTTTATATTTTTATATATTAAAATAGCTCATCACTATATTCAGAAGTCAATAATCATTATCTACTTACATACTCATAATAACACATACATCTTGATAGTAAAAAACAAATAATGTCAATTTTACATAAATCTGTTGAGTAAAAATGATTGTTTTAAATAATGTTTTAAGAAAATGCAACCAAAAGAGGAGATAGAAACAGTTTGTGAGTTATTGTCAATAAAAACAAAGGATTATTGTTTTTTTTCTTTTAAAGCATATTCACTTTTTATATAAATTAATTTGTCGTAGATGAAAATTTAGCAGTCTTTATTTTATCACAGGCTCAAAATTTATATAATTATGAAGTTCTGTATAAAGGAAATTTATTTCATGGAAGCTTAAAAGTGTATCATTTATTCTATTAAATGAATGGAGATGCAATAGCCTAACAATGACTTATCATTTAGAACTTGCATTTTAAATAAAATTTCATTTCACTGAAATATTTACAGAATGAATATTTGATTTTCAATAAATATAGGCAAATATTTTATATTAAATATTTCATATCTAATATCAATAAGACAGATAAGCAGCTATGCTAAAATATATAATAAGAGGATTGGCTATAGAAAATCATTGGTCTCATTTTTATTCAGCAGCATTATAACACCATAACATCATATTGGTTTATTTCATATCATTCAGCTAGTTTTTCTCGAATAGTTTTTCAGTTCATGTGTATTTTTTGTGTATTTAAGCATAATTATATATCATAGAAATAAAAGTTTTTCTGTAAAAAAATAGTATAACAAAAGCACAGCTCAATCATATTCAACTTGCCATATAATATATTGTATATTATAAATAATAAATGGATGATTATTTTCAGAAATGTCTGACATGATTTGAACTGTCTACTAATCGAAATCTTCAACATTATTTTATATTCTCATGTTCTGCTAATATAGATAATTTATATAGCTTGGAATATCTAATAAACATATTCCTAACAATCAATTAATTCCTACCATGGATTATTAAATCCTATTCAGAAATTTATTTATGTTTATTGCAATTATTTATGTTTTATTTTAGGATTAATTGTATCAACAATATATAATTAAGAGAAATAATTGTCATTATTCCAAATTACAACCTCAACAGCTTATGCAGATATGAATAACCTATTGAGATTTTTTTTTGATTCATTAGACTGGGTAAATTGTAATAAGTTAAAACATTTATTGATATCTTTATTAAAGTATAGTTACTCACATGCCTATATATATATATTTTAGTTATAAATAAATGTCTATTGTTTTTTACACCACCATGGCTCCAAACATTTAATATTAATTCAACATAAGAAGTTTGTTTGATTATTGTTTTATAAATATCTATAGTCCATTTACAAATTGTAAATAAATTATTATTATTAGTTTTATGTATTGCTGAATTAGGGATTATTTATCCTATCAGATAAAATATATATTTGTAAATAATATTCAAAAAGCGTAAATTATTTAGTATCAAATCATTGACTTATAGTTTTCTATATTTTAACAGGTAGCACTTATTAGTAAGTAATTTCTTTATTGGTATAAGTGAAGAAATTTGGCTAAAATATGCAAAGTCTCTTATTCTACTCAGGTTAATTCTATAGTTTCTACATCACAGACAACCCATTCTATATAGCCACATTTCATACCCGTACAATATATAAGTGGAATATGTATTCCTATTGGAAAAAATTCATTTCATTAGATTGAATTCAACTTATGATCTCCGATATATTTACCTCTCATATAAAATGAGCATAAAATAATTATTATTAAACTATAACTTTAATCAAATAAACAAAGATTAGTAAAATATTAATCAATTGACAAACAGATTCATGTAAGTTGGAATAAATATTAATAATTGGATAGGAAATTAGTTATAAATTCTATTTGCTCTAGCTCAAAAAAAATGACGTCAGGAAGAGAAAAAATTAAATACGTATTTAAAAGGAAATGCAAAAATTAATTAAAATATTAATTTTAATATTTTTTATAATTTTTTTATAAGAGCTTTTATTTTAAATCAAAAATTATTTAAACACAGCATCACAATTCTGATTTTATCATTTAATTGATTAAAAATATAGGCTCGGTCGCTTCTTTTAAAAAAAAAAAAACATTGATTTATTAACGCTTCATTTGTTATACTTTTCTTGATGACTTTTTTTGAAGTGGAATGAATGTGTGACTGAATTATGCATTCATCATCAATAGAATGAGAAAAATCATGAGAAAGATGATAAATACTACACAAATTGTTTTCTTTCATCAATAGTTGGTTCATGCAGGAATGACACATTTTTATAAATGACATTTGCAGGAAATTATATAATTCATGTCTAGTTCACTAGTTAGTGATCAATATGTTTTTTACCCAGCATAGTGAGATTTTCAGCTATTGCGTGAGTTTTCATTTTAGCAGTATTTATTAATTCGCAAGTTAACTCTATAATTCTAATCAACTCAACTTTCTGGAATGCTTTTAAATAAAGGCTTTGTTGGCTAAGATAATCAAAAATTCTTGATTAAGATAATGTTATAGCTGACTTTATGCAAGAATGCGTTCTCTCTAAATAATTTAACTAAATAACCACTGGTGCTCCTCATCATTTTGTATACAAATACTATTCAAGATTGCATGTAATAAATTTGGGTATCCTTATTTATTGATCTAAATGAATTTTAAAAAAAATACATTCTTTTTTTCTAAATAAATATTTTGCTGGTATAAATAAGAATGTATTAAATATTTATTTTACCTAGAAAAAAAAAAATTTTGATCTGAGTATTTTGGTTAATTGTTTATATTATATCATTTTAGTTACAATACTCTTTAAGATGTATATAGGTGAAGTTAATAAAAATTTTCACAAATAACAACGTTTAGCTTAGTGCTTTTAAAGTATGTTTACTCCATATTCATGGCTACTATTATGTATAAATGTAATAGAGTAGCACACCACTTATATATATGTACAATAGAGTTGTAAACAAAAATGACGGAAATTCAATATTTGCAGCACACCAAAAACATTTAATCATGTAGAGCAGACATCCCTTTGATTGATAACATTTGGATCATTGTCAATGAAATATGCTTCATTTATTTTATTTTATTTTGGTGTCATTTTTTTCCTTGCAGGTGATTTTGGCACTAGATGCTTAAATTTATAATAAAATGTTTTTTGGTGTTCTGCAAATATTGAATTGCCTTTATTTTTGTTTACTACTCTGTTGTACATATATATGTGTTATGTTACTCTGTTACATTTACACATAATAATGGCAATGAATATGGAGTAAACATACTCTAAAAGTGCTAAACTAAACATTGTTATTTGTGAAAATGTTTATTAAATTCATATATATATATATATATATATATATATATATATGTGTGTGTGTGTGTGTGTGTGTGTTTAAAGCATATTATAAGTATTAAAATCGATTGGTGAAGTAAATTACTCATTATATCTTTTTATATATACCTACATTAGAGTGCAGATGAAAAGCGTGTAAGATCAGATTAGTTTTAATTCTAAAAGGAATCTGCTAAACAGAGGTTTTTCTGATTACTGTAATTTAAAGCCCTTGACAATGATGATATTATAGCTTTCTTAAAACAAGAAAACCTCTGTAAACACAAGTAAAAACTGGTGTCTCTCAAATTTTTTCTATGCTAATGCTAATCAAGATTGCACATCATAAACCTGGATAGAATTATTTATTATTACAAATTAGTTTAAAATATATAGTTAATGATTTATTGTACAATATATAACTGATCAAGCAAATTTACATAGGTTCAAAAACTTCATATGTTATTGAAATTGAAGATTTTAGCCTTATTAGTAAAATAAAATTATAGGTATTTGGTAGAAGCATAATTGCATTCTTTCATGCTTTGAAACCAAAGATTCATTAATAAAAAAAAAATTCTTCGGGCATGTAGAATTAAATGTTTTACTAAAAGATAATTTCTGATTATTTAAAAATACTCAAAAAAAAGAATAGGGAATTGCTCTTGTTATATTTAACCTATGTCTTCAATTTGATTGTATAACTACTAACACTTTAATCAAAAGTATTATGTTACCTAGAAACAATTAGATTTAAGATATATTAAATTTAATAATGTCATAGTAAAATTTATAATATTTAGGATTATAATTTTGTTTAAAATAGAAAATCCTGATAAGAATCTAATTATCTCTATGCTGATGATTTAAAATTATATTATTATATAAATTGTTTGATTTTTGTTAATAAACATAATTTTATCAAACTTAAAATTTTGAATAGTTTTATTGTTGATCTTTTAGATACATTAAATTTTATTATTGCCTAATTTATAAATAAACTATTTGGTTCACTGTCACTATTATTTTTTTGTAATAAATATAAGTAATAAAATGATCTTAAAAGTTTAAAATTGATTTTAATCAAGATAAAGATTGGACAGAAAAAAACTTTTCAGTTACTGTGTTTTTATGATCTCAAGATTCAAAAGAATTAGTCAGATTGAAAACATCATGAAATGTGTTTTATCACCTCAGATGGATTCTATAAACGACTGATAAAGAAGTATCAGTTTAGTCTAAATCGTGGTTTTTGAAAAGTTCAGTCTTGTTTTAATATTTTGAGAAGCAGTGTCCAAACAGGCCATTTTCAAAGTTTGGATAGTATTGTTTTGAAGACAGTTCTTGTCTTAATATTTTGTGAAGCAGTTGGCTAGCAGATTTGGTGTTTGGAGAGTTATGAAAATAAAAATAGTTTCCACAAAGATGTAGCTGAAGTCAGTCAAACCAGTAGATCATCTTGATTTACCTGAAAACTGGATCAACTTAAAATGGATTAATTACCTTGTATAAATGTGTTCTAGAAGACAGTTTGTTAGCCTGAAGTTCATCAAATTCTAGACAGAAGGAAAATGCCAACATACCTGATTATACCTTTCTGATTATGACAATCCTGGACTATACCTGTATCACCAAGACCAACTCACAAAGAGAAGCACAGATAAATGTATATATAATTGTGAGTAGCAATATATATATATATATAATGAGAATAAAATTTTAAATAATTTCTTTGGTAAAAATTACATTTAAAAATGTATATATATTTTAAAAGATAACAAGTAGGTAATTTTGCTTGAATTGAATTAAACTTTAAAAGTAGTGATTGAATCATGGACAATTTATTATAAAAAAATAAAAAGTGTATATCAAAAATCAGTTTAAATTAATTTAAAGATGTAATTAATTAATTGAGAGTAACTTGTTATAAAAAAAACTTTTGAGTTACTTGTCAAAAAAATTGACTTCCTTTTTTTTTAAAAAAAAAGGGGGGAAAAAGAAAATACTTTTATTGACTGAAAAAAGGAGACTAATAATAGTAATTTATATCATCTATATGTTCATAGATACACATGTATGTGTGAAATTTATGTATAGTTTTCAAATGGAATTTATTATGTAATATATATTTTAATAATATTATTATTTTGGTAGATTCAAACATGTTCACTTTATACCAAGCTACATATTTGTATGTGGTCTCATTTTAAATAAACCTTTCGAACATATATGCAAACCAATATAATAACTTGAGTTGCATATAGTAATTTTGAAAATCACAATTGTGATTTTTTTAGTGTATGTTAATCAAAATCAGAAAGCTTAATTGATATGCATCTCCTTATTTTTTATTGTTAATAAACTTGTGTTCAATTATAATTTATTCCAATGGTCCTAAATATTTTTAGAATATCTGTTTCTATCATCTCTTGGTCATATACAATAATGAGCTTGTGTTCTTCTGAGTTAGGTTCATGCAATAATGTCTGATATATAAATGGGGATGTATATTAATGCTTTTGGGAAACCAGTGATGATCAAAAAAATATTCTTTAAAGCCAATGCACTGTATTTTATTTTATTTATTCTTATTAGAAATTCAGTTTATAGATGGCCAGTACATTAATACTAATTAGCCAGAGCATTGATGATGATCAGTATATTTCAGTATCCCAGAATTATTGTTTCTCTGATTTTTTTATTATTATGTTTTATAATGGATGAGCATTTAGTTTGTGCTTCAAAATTAATGGTTACATAAATACCCCATGCTGGCAATGGTTCAATAATTAGACTGGTCTATAGAAGACCCATTTCCAATCCAGTCACCAGATTGACTGTTGATTTATGTTTTGTATTGTTCAATTTAGTCACCACAAAAGACTATTTCCAATTCAACCATAAGATGGACTGTTGATTTAATGTATTGATGTATTTTGATGGATTATTCATGATGATGAATGGGGAGTACTTATACTTATTTTGATTTATTATAATGCTGGTTGATGATTAATTAATTATGCTTTTATTTGCTCTAAGGAGTGACTCAATGATCTCAGAGTTCTTCTCTCTCATGCTCTCTTGAATATATGACATTATTTATATATATTTGGTGATATTAAATTTCTTTAATATCTCTTACTTTGAATCTTACTTTAATACTTCATGAACTGGGGTTGATGATAATTTGTCATCATTCCACATTTGACCATTTTGACCTGATTCTCATCCTATTGCAATATATATAAATTGTATTTTCTATTTACTGCTGCAAATAGTGAATTGTATTAACTACTTACCTACTTTCATATTTGTTTTTAATAAATGTAATTGCCTTAGCTACATTTAATTTATTTCAAACAATTCTACTTATTAGTAACTTTTATATATCATCAGTGGAGATATCTTATCTTAAAAATTAGAAAAGAAAAAACTGAATAAATTGAATAAAAATCAGAGAGAAAAAAATGTAAAAAAGAAACATACTCCCAATAAAAAAACAGGATTAACTTGCCAACACAAAAATCACTGTTTATTGCTTTTTCTTTTCTTTAAAAAATCATATTTCTGAACTTTTTTTTATTAATGAAAGTTTAAAAATAGTTGGAAATAAATAATGAAGATAGAAAGATTATGAAGAAGCAAATATTATTGCCAAAAAAATTAAATTATCTTAATGGACTTTAAATACCCTCATTGCTATTTTATTAGTGTTTCATTCAAAATTAAATTAAAACAGTAAATATTAGAACTAATAAAACATCAAGTCTTCACGATCACGATAAATACTGCATTTGATTTTATGCACATAGGTATAGATTATAAAACAATGACCACCTTGATATTGGTAGTCAATAATTATCATATTTTATTTTAAAAAAATAAGTTTAATTTTTTTTTTAAATGACTTAATTTTTAACTATTTGGTTTTCACTCAGCATAACCACTAGGAAAAAAATAATATCGCTAGAACAAAAATTGTGATTAAATAAAATGTCACGTCTAGATTAATAAAACTGCGAAAAATATTTTAATCCTGATAATTTATTAGAAAGGGGAATCTCATTAGAATCAAATAACCAATAATGATTATCAAAAAATGGCCGAAATTATACATGATTTAATTTATATACAAGCAAATTTTTAAATATTATTTTTGCAGTTTGAAATTATTTTATATTATTTTTCAATAGTTGTTTGATTTCTGTTGTATATTTTTAGTGATGCAAACTATTTTGAATAATTACTCTCAGAAGACTTTCTAACAGCCTGTTAGATGAAGTTCACAGTGATTTATTTCCTCTTGCAATCATGTAGTCTTAGCAAGTAAAAAAAAACAAGTAAAGAAATTGAATTAAATCTTTAGTGTTATGTTGATTTCGGCAGCTACAGAAGAGAGTGAAGTTTCTTTATAAATATTAACTAGATTAGTTTTAAGAATAACATTAATTCAGCATTCTAGTTTAAAGAAAAAAAATAAAGCTGTTTTATTTATTACATTTTTCTAATAAAACACTTTAACTTTTTTCATAAATAAAATTGAATTAATTTAATATTTTACCATGTTTAAAGCAACAGCAACAAAATATTTATTATTTAAAGTATTGGTTAAATTAAAAATCAGATGTATTTATTTTTAATTGCTTACGTTAAGAAGAATATAAATTCTATCACATTCAGATAAACAGTGCATGAAGTTTCATATATGTGTTCTGGTAATGAGGACCTGCTAAACTATTAGATTTTGAGTAAATGAAGACAAAAATAACCAAACTTTAGAAGCATCAAGTATATAAAGTGAATATATTCACAATTTGAAATAAATGAAAAATCTATTCGGCACTTAAAATGCAACAACAACAACGACAAACATATTACATAAAAATTTTGTGAAATAAAATGGTAAAATTTATATACAATATGTGTTTTCAATTTTTTATTAAAATATTTATTAGTTTATTTTATGGCTTTTTATCATAAGCAATTTACGTTGATCAATGAAAACTAATTTGTTAATGCTAGAAATAAGTTGATAAATATTTTATTATCTATAAATTACTCTCTTAACATATTAGTATGACACAAAGTATATATTAGCAATCTTTATAGTGATTTGAATACAATATTCACAATTTTGTGGGGGGAAAGAATTTCTAAATGTCTTGGATCAACTAAATATGAATGCTCTACAAAACCACAATTTTCACAACATTAGTCATCTTTAATAACATGGCAGTTTACCCTCATTCTCTTCTATAAGATTCACACCATTTTAAAACTGACTGTAATACAAACAACTGTTACTATTAACACACAAATAGACTACACAGGTGAATAGATTACAAAACATTTCAAATAATAGTATTATCTACTCTTTTTCAGTTGTTGTTGGCCTCACCATGGCAATATTAGTATAGGAATCAAACATACACTATTAGATTCTTGACTATTGAATTCTAAGACAACACTCTAATAAACTGAGATATTCTGTCAAAGGCTTTGGAACCTGCTCATCTTGTCAGAGTCTTGCTTTGGAACCTGACCATCATGGCTTATATTTTTTCAATATATAGAGTTCTGATAGTTGTAGAACACATAGATAAATAGATATGAGATTTAAAAAAATTCAAAAGACTTTAAATGTGAGATGTGGTGAATATTTAGCATTGCAAAAAATAACATTTCAGGGATACACTTTTGAAAAAGTTATAAATTTTGCATATACTTTATTTAAATCTCAAGTCATCACTTTGTTATTCAATCACTGAATCACTCATCAATAAAAAATTAATGCTAAATGAAACAATTATTTATAAAATTGCTGTTTTTAGACATTTGTTATAACACCCAATTACCTCTTTTTCCCATTAAAAGGAGTGGGTGTTACAATTCTGTACTTTATCTTGACAGTTTTTATCTAGAGCATTATCTTTTTTTTTTCTAGTGAATCATTTCATAAAGCAATTATTAAAATTTAAAATAGTATTATTAATGAAGTTTAAATAAAACTTAATATCTATCTTTTGAAAACATTTGAATAAAATTAATGCACTTCTTTATTATTTATTTATTGCACAACCTGTTAATGATTTTAACCAGCTGTAATATAAAATGAAGAATTCATTTATTATATCTATCATGAGGCTATATCATAAATGTAAAACTCCCCATTATATAATTTATAAATAAACAATAATGTAGAGCTGTACAATTAGATTTATTATTTTGATAAAAATATTAAATACTTAGTTCAATATATATATATATGCACACACTCAATTATTTAACTGCAAAATAAAAAAGTTGTAAATTAAATTTCAATTTTACAAATATTTAAAATTAATATTTTCAGTAAGTCTCTAGAAATGGAGATTAAAAGAAACATTGCAATTAGTGGTTAGTACAATTAAAACAAAATTACATTCTCTATTTACTGCATGTTATTTTAAACTATTTGTTATATTTTTATCTATTATTCTGTCATTTTTTATAATTACGAAAAACATTTTCTTTGTCATTTTTAAAAATAAAAAGTAATGATTTTTTTTAATCGATTATTTTTAAAAAGTAGTAAATTATTTGCTTAAATAGTTGGGTCGTTTTATAGATGTTTTGTTTTTTAATGTGAGAAAGTTTAGAAAAAAAATTTTTTTTTTTGTTGGATAATATTATTATATTTTACCACTAGTTTTCGTATTCGAGATTTTAATATATGTGTAACAGTAAAATAGGGATCGATGTTATTGGTAGTTAAAAATTTACTTCTGCAAACCCATATGTTATGTTATTATTAAATATTTGTTCAAAAATACAATTCTGAATACTATCACTTACGCAATAGGTGTCTTTTCACTCGATAGTTATGAGAAAACATTTTTTTTTACTGGAAATAAGTAAATTCTATTAAATAAAGCGCACTTATTATTTCAATTTTTAAAAATCTTTCTCTAAATGAACAATGAGAAAAGACTTTAGGCAAATTAATGTACAGAACCTAATACAGTACCAATTATTATTTTTTATACAAAATTCAAAATAAATTCACATAATTACCAGATAATATAGAGACTTATCAATGAATTATTATGATTACAACACTCATCTGCTCTAAAAATACAATTTACTTTCTTTGATGTATATACCTGCAATCAAATTACATACAACTGAGTAAATAGTTAATTATGACCCAATTTATGCATAGAGTAGAAGAATTAATGAATAAAATAAATTCATAAATGAAAGCATCTTCCAACTGAATTTTATACAGGCTGTTATATAATGATTATAAATATTTAGCATATTTTTTCCTAAAAAAAATATGTAAGTAAAAATTTACTCAGTTGAAATCCATGTGTTTATATAATATGACATTCTTCATGTGATTTTTTATCAATGTTGATACAAATCTTTTGTTATTGATAAACCATTATAATTGACAAAATGAATTTATTTCTTCAAGCATATTAGTCACTAGAGACTGTACATATACATTTTTTAAAAGTATGTTTAATAATTTTATTAATGATTCTGCTTTAATTTTAAATTATATGAACACAATTCAAAAACATTTTTACCTAAAAGTTTGCAGCACTGTTAAGATTTACAGATTTGATTTACATTGTGATTTTGTGATTACATAATTCTTAATATGTATTTATTTTAATAAAATAATGCTAAATTTCATTTACCATGTCATTAATTTTGGCAGAGAATTTCTCACTGTTTTTTTTTAATGTATTTTTTTTTAGTATAATAATAAAATATTAATTGGTTTATAATGTATAGTGATTTAAGCAGACCACTGTCATAAATTAATAAATTGGAAGTGAAATATATCTTCAAATCATTAGTTTTTGTGCTGTTTATATAATATAATTTTTTTTAAGCTGATTATTATTAACCAATAAATCAGATCAAATTATTTAAACATTCTATTTGAGAATTAATATGCTAAACAAAAAACTAAAAATATATAGACTATTCTTTTAACATCATAATAATTTTATTAATATATTGGTATAAATTCTTTATCATTTTTGGGAAAGAGGGAATATGGAAGAACTGTATTTTTAAAGAAAGTATTAGATGAGTGGTATTAATTGTTCTAACAAGTTTTATTGATAAATTCTGCAAAAGGAAGCATTAAAAAATCTCTATCTAACAACCATCTCCAATCCTCAGATCACTGGTTTCATTCTTTAGACCCCCTTAGTGAGGTACTATGGTAATTTCAGACACTAGATCTAAAAATATTCAAAGCCACCATTTATCTAAAAGTTAATTATTAAATAGAAAATCTGAAATTTTCAAACACATATATGTCTTCATATTTTCAGATATTCTACTTAATAGTTAACTTTTAAATAAATGTGGACTTTGGGTTGGTATTTTTAGATATAGTGTCGGAAATTAGCCAAGTGCCTCACTGGGGAGTGTGTAAGCCTGAAAACAGTGATATAAGGATTGTGGGTGGTTTTTAGATAGAGATTTTTAAATGTTCTTTTTTTTTTACAACAGTTATCACTAAAGCTTGTTAAAGCAATTAGCACCATTCATTATCTTTATTTACAAGTGTAAAAATTGTCTCATCTATTATATGACTTTATTTTTTATTGGCTATTTAAAATTATTAAATAATCTGATGTTAAGTAGAAAATGAAACAGACCTTAAATATCTAATTGAGGATCAATGAATAGAAAAAGTCACAAAAAATTATACTTTCTTTAAACAACAGTAACAAGTAAACAATTTTGAAAGATGTCTTAATTGATGAAAAGATTATTATTACATTAATAGTTTATAATGAAAATTGTATAGAGTAATATCTAATCATATATACTGTAACACACACTGTACCAGTCAGAATTGTATGTTCATTTAACAAGGTTTAGAATCTAAGCAAAAGTACCCTAAATCCACTCACGCCCAAGATACACAGGTCAGGAGCAATCATGAATTCTGCCTTATTTGTTCTTCTCTAAAACTATAACATTACAAACAACACTTCTGATGATAACAGATGAAATTTTATTCATTCCGGTCCCAGAGACACAGCAGAGAAATATGAGATCTACAGGGTAATTAAAGTAAATAAAGAATATCAAACCTTGGCTCAATCAAATACCTTATGTGAAGGGATAATTTATACATTTTAAATGAATTGCACACAGCTAGCATTGCAAAAGAAACATGAATTATAAAATAGTATCCATCCAGAATGAGCAAGAACAGAACAATCCAGAGATAAAGGTCCATTTAAAATAATAAGTTACAACTTCTAAATATTACTAACACTGTTATAAAGATTAAATGGGATTTAATGAGTGAGATTCAGTAAGACACAAACGCATGAGTAATTCAACATAATTTAATGAACATAAATAATTTAATTTACATTAGAAACATAGCACAGATTTCATGTGGTTATTACTTTGCATGTAGGCAACTGAGCTATAATGATCTATAAACAATAATACATTAATGTTATCAATGCTATGATCATTATTTTAAGTAATAATAAGGACGTTTATAAATTCATCTCCGAATAGAAGTTTACTCTTGATATGACAGTTACATAATTTATTATTCATGAACATATATGGGCCTGTACAAATGAGGAATGGGTTAGCCTAAATAAGCTTTACTGTGACAATCCTAAAATATTCAACTAATTTTAAAATGAGTGGTTTACAAACATCACTATGCCACGTCTTATAGCTAATATGAGAACAACACATAAAAGAACTTGCAGTGCTAACTATAATGATAGTGTTTAAAATGGAGAAGATATCCATCTTTGGACTGAAAGGCTTTATCATATATATGATTCCGCTTCTATTTATCACAAGGCGGTATTCAAAAATATGAGTGGTAAGGATTCCATGGTACGCTTGCCGATGTTTCACATGCAGAGCTTTAATACTCTAACGTTTGTCCTGAGATCAGTTCTACCAAATCTCATTCTTAGACAAGTTACATGAAGAAAATACGAAGTTCGGATGAATAAATATGATAAAGCAAAATATAAATTCTTTAAAATGCTATCATAAGTAAGCAACACGAATATGGCTTAAGTCTTAGATGACTAATGAAATAATCTAAGCTTAAATTAAGCAATAATATCATGTGTAACGCCATAATAAAATAATAACCCACTCAGCATCGTATGTATAACTTTAATAAATTTAAGATGTCGAATATAGATGAGGGAAAAATATTATTTTTCCTATTTAACAAGCCCAAGTATTTTTAAATGACAATATATCATAAGCAAGTTAATGCTCGGTGGTGTGAAAGCAATAAATAATTATTTAAAATAGGTTAATAATTAAAATTATTTTAGAAAAAATGGAATGCATCTAAATAAATAGTGTCAACAACAAAAAGTTTATCTTATCCCATAATATGACATTTTTAACAATTCACCATTAAGCATTTATTTCAAAATATCTAATCAAGCGAAGTAGCGTTCAATAAAAAATTTTACATTTAACTTTTCCAAAAAATATCGAAATGGTGGCTAAAATAATATAAGTTCACTAGATTAAGCATTAGCTTACCAAAATCAATTTAATAAAATATATTTAAAATAAGTTTTGCCGCATGAAAATGAAATAATTAGAGCGTGAAACTTAAAAGCTAATGGTAGATTTAAAGTACATAATTCTGTGCTAGCATTTCAAAGAATGAGTTTTCAAAAGTTAAGAGAGAAAATCACAAATATAAATGATAATTAAGTTTATAGTCAGTTACCAAATAAATAAAGATTACATTATGATTACAATTAAGATTTAGGAAAGAAGTGAGGAATATAAGAGTTCATTCTTTGGCAAAACAGACTACCTTTAGTATTTATGGTGGCCATTTGGAATGACTACATAAAGTTTGGACGCAAAGGCACAATATTGACAAAATAATGGTAAACATCTTCCAGTAGTTCTTTCACAGTTAAACATAACAGTTCTCATATAGTGATGGCATGGCAGGAAGGCAGGACAAAGGTGATTTAAGATCAGGGAGGCAAATTCCTTTTACTCACAGTTCATTTTGTTTCCACTCTCTAAATGAATACGAGAGAGAAAAGTGATTTGAATTCCTTTTGCACATTCCTAGAACTTTTGCTCCTCCTATACTTAAAATTTGGCAATATTGGAAGATGCAAACAATATGCTCCAGAAAGCATTATTTAAATGTATTTTTAAAATTGCAAATAACTTTAAAATATGGTTTTTGGTTTGACTTAAAATAGTTAAATGAGAATGACATTTTTAAATTGTAATAATACTTTCTAAAAATTTCTGGCATTGCTTTAGCTCTACATTAATTGTATTTATTTTTATATCTGTAATACATATACGCACATACACAGTTATCTAAGTGAAGGGAATTTACAAGCTTGGAAATAAAATATACTTAAGCTAAAATAATAATTCAACTGGTTACACATAACCATTTTGAATAAACAGGGTGGAAGTGATATGTGTATATGTCTGTGCTTAACATTCCTAGATGGCCAAATAAACATAAACTGGTTCAAACTTTACTTTAAAGGTATGTAATGTCATCAGGCAGTGAAGTTAAATATGTACTACAGATTTACCACTTCAACACACACATATATGTATATATTGTGACCTTCTGAATAGGCACACATAATTAAAGTATATCATAAGAGTGGTAAATAACTGTATTTAACTAAAAAAAAGTGTAATACTACTAAAATTTTAAAACTTTTTTGTTAATGGTCTAAAACCTTATGTGAAAGTTGCTTATGAATATTAGTTGGGAATTTGTATAAGCATGTATTATTATTATTATTATATTTGATGAAGTATTTAATGCAAGAAAGGGGGGTTATTGCAGGAATTGTTGATATGTAAGTTAAGTTGATATAGATTTGTTTTATTTATTTGTAGAATAGTGGTTGGTGTTTGTTTAGATGGTTTCTGATCTGTTTATTCATTGGCACACCCATCCATGTATAATTAATATAGTCAGTGAAGTATGTCTAACTCATAGACATATCAATCATATGTTAGGATAATTTAGTATTTCATTCCAATATCAGCCTTTCAAGCTAATTCAGCATGCACTTTTTGAGAGTGTTAAATAAATGAATACTCTCCTCTTCAATCCAAGATATAGTATTTATGCAGGAATAAAAAGAATCCCTCTTATTCCTATGACTCAATTTTTTTATATGAGCAAAACTGAAGAACTGTTGAAGAGAGCGTGAGTAGATACTCACTTTAAATTACTATTTATGATGGTTTTTGACTGAATGACATCAGTGTAATTACTTAGAATTTACTAAACATCATTCTTATTGAAACTTAATTATGAGTAAATAAGCAAATATTTTATCTAGCACCATGCTTGCAATTGTATTTCATTCCAATATCAGCCTTTCAATTCTAAGTAATTACACTGACGTCATTCAGTCAAAAAACATCATAAATAGTAATTTAAAGTGAGTATCTACTCACGCTCTCTTCAACAGTTCTTCAGATTTGCTCATATAAAAGAATTTGAGTCGTAGGAATAAGAGGGCTTTTTTTTATTTCTGCATAAATACTATATCTTGGATTGAAGAGGAGAGTATTCATTTATTTAACACTCTCAAAAGGCGCATGCTCAATTAGCTTGAAAGGCTGATATTGGAATGAAATATAATTGCAAGCACAGCGCTAGATAAAATATTTGCTTATTTACTGATAATTTAGTATTTATATAGCAGCATATGTGTATGCATTTATGTCTATATGAGCTTTCAATTCCATTTTTATATTTAATTACAATATAAAATTTTACATTCTACAATAAAACATTTAAAATTACAATAAATATCTCTAATAACAGATGTAAATATATTTTGAGTAATTAATGGATATCTGGATTAGTAAATTATTTAACAAGTTAAATTATGTTATCAACTATTTTATTTTACTGATTAATTAATATTTATTTATTTCAATAGTTTAAAAGGTTATTTTTTTTATATTTCTTTATTTGGTTTGTTTTAATTTAGAAATTCAAAATGATTTTTTTCAAGAAAAGATTTCTTGAATATTTTCTTCCTGATTAACCAAATGCAAAAGGTGGCACATACCTTCGGAGGATAAGATTACTTCTTGATTGATGGAAAAGAAATGGATTTAAGTAATAGTTAGTAATAGAAATTCAGTGATTATTCATTTAGTCATTCATTCATTATCTGCCACTTCTTTGTGCATTTTTTAAAAATCTCTTCCAGAAGTCAAGTCAGTTAAACTACAAAGTGTGAAATTTTTTTAAAAATATTTTCTTTATTGAATTCAGTGTGGCAACTTTAGCTATCAGATAGCTTTAAGGAAGGATGATAGGCTAAATTTAAAAAATGTATATTTTCTTTATTTTTCTTCACTCAGTTAAACATTAAATTAACTCTATCATCCTTAAAATGTATGTATATGCTGACAATTTTAGTCTACTTTGTTCGTTTATATCTTTTATTATTACTAAAAAAAATTGCATGAACGTTCTAAATCTTCTAAAGAAATTGTGTGAACTTTATAATCTTTTAAGAAAATTTATGCAGGACTGCTAAACAAAACCTACCTTTGACTTTCCATTTAACTTCTTCTCTAATTGAAACTTTTTTCTGGATAATGTGAGCTTTGATCTGTTTCTTTTTTTCCACTATTGTTCGCTAACTTCCAGTTGTCCTAATATCTTATTGATCTTTTTTGCCCCTCCACCTCTATTCTTGTCATTACTTCAATCAATAGATTTCTGTACACAAATCTTGAAGATCTGTTTTTCTGATAACTTACAAGCTTCTAGTTCCTTCAATAATAACACCCGATGTCTAAAGAATTGGATATACACTTTTCTCTTCCTTTATGAAACTTTTTTCTGGATAATATGAGCTTTGATCTGTTTTTAATGTTCTTCACACCAGAATGTTTTCTTTATCTCTTTCATACTCTTCAAGCATCTTTGGTTGGGTCTTTAGTGACTCCCTCCAATCCAAAGCATGCTGCTGCAGGTGGATGTGGTCTACTATTAATTTACCACATCCCCCATATCATATCTATAAAAGTATCTTTTGAAACATTTTGAGTTATATTGATGTCTCTTCTCTCCATCCTTTAAATGTTTGCATGCTGATCACTTCATTTTTTCCTTCAACTCTATCATCATTGTATACTCTCATTCACTTCTTTGTGTTTTCCTGTTTTTGGTTGAACATCTTGGATCCTATTCCATCCCAACACTAAGTACTGGTTTCTTGTTATCCTTAACTACCATTTTATTGCCTGCATGGTCTACAATTTCATTTCCCCCTTAGAAAGTCACTGACTTTCTAAGTCTTGTTAAAACAGATTTCTCTCTACATGAGTCTAAACACATTTTTGCCTGCTTTGTATAATATGTCCTGAATTCTGATGGTTTGCTTTCTTTTTAAATCAAATATATATAAAAAAAAACTTTTCAAAATTAAAGTATCTTGCAACTATCCCTATATTTGTTCTTCCATTTTCCCAATCTCACTCTACTTATCTTCAAGAGGCTTCATGTTGGGCACCATTGTAACAAAAACCTCTCTTTTATTATAGAACAGCAGACATATATATATATATATTGTACCAATGTAGGTCAATACATATTTCTAATAGTTAATGAGAAGAATTTTATTGAAAGAAAATTTTTAAAAAATGTTATTTTTAAAAGTTAGTTTAAATTTCAGAAATATTTTTATGAAAGTTTAAGAAAAGGAAAAGAACAAAAGAAAGGGGAGGGGGAAAAGATTTCGATAATAAATAAAAATTAAAGAAAAATTAGTTGCGTTGTTAGTTTTAAATTAATAAAGTAAATCACTTGTTTTGTCTTGTAATAGTGAATCTGTGTGTCCATAAAAATTAATCAAAAGAAAGGAAGTTTTTTAGAAAGCTAATGCAATATAGATAAAAAAACTGAAAATTAAAATCAAAACAATGGAAACAATTAACAATCAAAGGAACTAAGAATATGGTTGGATTGAATTAAAATAACCAATGGAAGGACTAGAATGAATTTTGAACTCTTAAATAAAAGGAATGAAAGCCCAATAGGATTGAATCAGATTGCTGAATCAATTCTCAGATAAGGAATGCTACCTATAAAAAGGGAGATTTTGTATTGTTTATAATTTCAATTCATTCAATTCAATTCATTGAATTTAATCAAGCATTCAGACATTCATAAAATAAAATCATTAAAAGTTATTAATTGTTCAGAATGAACATTCTATTATGTAGAATGCACTGCTGAACCTATCAGATCATGTGGCCAGCCTGAACCTCTCTGCAATAAGATCAGCAGTCAGTTTGAGGAAAAAACATGTCCGTGTAAAACTGTAAAAGCATTGGAGTGTTTGTGTTAAAATCTACAAGTAAATTCCTATACATCCCAACCATTTGGAATAAGAAGAGCTAGAAGAAGCTACATTGCCTTATTCGCATGTTAAAATCCTAGATAGACATTCATTTTGTCTTCAATAGTACATATTTAAAAAACTATAATTTAAATTTAAACCAAATATAGGACTATTAATGATCGATCTACATGTATTAGCTTAGATTTTGTAACAAAACTTTTAATCAAAGACCTCATTAGTTATGTATGTGCATTATATAATTAAATTAGTGTTTTATTTTATTTATTATTATAGGTGTGTAATTTGAGCATATTAAATGTATACTTTAATATAATTTGTATATGGGTTTATTATAAGGCAAGAAACGAGTATTTAAGAAAAGCTGAAATTAAATATTTTTAATTATTGTTAAAGTAAGATTGAAAGTAAAGGAGGGATTCATGTCATAGAGTTAATCATGTAGGTGTATACTATTGGTCAGATATTTGTGAGATAAACCTTTTAACTATTGTTAAGTAATGTTGAAAGTAGGGGAAGGATTCATGTAATAGAGTTAACAATGTTTGTGTGTTCTATTGGTCAAATATTTGTGACATAAATATTGGGAAAAGATATTCATAATATAGGCGGAGAATTGAGAATAACTAAAGTCTAATGAGCTTGCTGGGAGGTCAGGTACTAAATTCATAGCTGGTTGGGCAAGCACATTAATTACTCCTGTAATTAACTGCTGCCTAAAGGTTTTTTCTTAAAATAAATAGTGTTTGCATGACCAGTGTTATAATTTAGTAGCAGAAATAACAATATTATTTGTAGCTTTCTACCAGTGATGTTGTTATCTACCTAAAACATTGGCAGCTTTTAAAAATAATACATATAAACTAAATGAAAGTGATCAAATAAATAAATCTAAAAGTAAATAGATGTTTCCATCTCTTCATGGGCAAATAAATGTAAGGTGGATGGTTCAATATATATATATATATATATATATATATATATATATATATATATATATATATATATATATATATATTACCACATGCATATGTATGTGCGAATCTATTATGAGAATATATGCAAAAAATTCCTACTTCTAACATATGTATTATTCTAATCTATGCCACTAAGCAAAATATTTTTCCCAATCCCATCTAGCAGATTTCAAGTGTCAATTTTATGTAAAATAAGAATTACATGAAAGTGATAAACTAATGATGAACAACTAATATATAACTATAGATTAGAGAGGTTTGACCATCAGCAAGCTCAGACTCAGGTCAGGTGGCATTATTGCCAGGAGTAAATATGGGTTGGAAATAATCACCCCCATATTTCAGCACCCCTTAGTAATCAAAAATCCATCTATATATAAATTTACCCTTATGAATGATCACAAGTAAACAAAACAAAATAACAATAGCTAACAAAACAAAATAATATATTACACACATTATTTTAAAAGCTAATATAAAATGTATTAGTTTACAATTTAACATCAATCAATAATGTTAGTATATACACAAGAAAAGAACAACTCTTCAATACATGAAATTCATACCCTGCTGTTTCAATGAACACACACACAGCACACATTCATATATGCAATTTACATTTGTGGTAAGATTTAAAAGTCGAGAAGAAATTTTCATTTTTTATTTTTTATTTAATGACTCTTAGTTTAGTTCAAGGTGTGATATCAGCTATTAACAGCAATACAAGCTTGCACAATTTTTACTTCTTGGTAAATAGTCTTAAGTTGAATTTTGTTAACAAAGTCTATGGAATCGATTATGAGATTTAGACTGAAATCAATATAAAAGTTTATTCTACTTGCATTTCCCCAGGAAGCTTGTAGAATAAAACACATTTACAGTTTAATATGAATCCAGATAAATATATGACAACATGCAATGTTTTTTTTTATTTTTCTGATCTCCATTTCTAAAAAGTTGACATTTCACAGCTTTGATAATGGTGGTAGCTTTTAATCCAATGAGGCCTATTTTTTTAATCACTCATAGCAGCATAAAATTAGTTGGAGATAGGTTTTGAGCCAGATATGTTAGACTCTCACCCCCACATTTCTATTTTGACTGCGATTTAATGTAAAATTATTATATCAAACTCTGCTGCATTAATTTTATTTATATATTTTTACTTCACTTTCTGCAGGGACAAGATCTCAGGAATTCTGGGTCCTTTCCTTTTATACCACCTCCATTCTTTCTACAAATTTCACTGGTTTTCTATTTCTCATTGTGTTGATTTGTGCCCAACCAGATTCCTTTTGAGATACGTAAAAGCTTTTAGTACCTTTCAAATTTAATTGTTCTGACAATTTCTATGATTCTCATAAAACAACCAAGTAAAAGAAAACCTCATCTTTCCCTTCTCAACAGTTAAACTTATTCGTGCACACATACATAACCCATACACACATAACTGTTTTGAAACAACAGAGCATGTCTCCCTTTTTCCTATGTATATATTTAAACAACCATAACCATGCAATAAAATAAAAATAAAATTTAAGCTGCTAAATTTAATAGACAAAAAATACATATGATGATGACCACTTTTTACATTTGTTATGACTGGGTTTAAACCATTCTGTCACAATATAAATAAAAGCATCCACAGGAGAGGTCTGTTTGTTTCTTGCAATTATGGAAGAGTGCAACAATCTTGAAAGGTGGCTATGGATTGCATATTTATAACCCTTCTTGATCTGCTCATTGGTATGGTTAATGTGTAAAAATGTTAACCATATTAACTCCTCTGCTTTTATAACAATACCTCAAATTTATATAAATTTATTATTATAGTTAAAATTTAAATAATAAATAAAATAGTAATCCATTATAAGTTACTCTCCTGACTTGGGATGAAAACATTTCAGTTATAACTGTCAATCAAAATTGGGACATAGAAAGATTTCATTGTAATATATATATAATATGCATGTGTGTTGTGACTTTATTTCTGTGACTTTTTCTTCCAGTGGATTTTTTTTTTCTAGATTTATTCAAAGAGCATTTATCAGGAGATCAGTGGCAAAGGTATTGCTTATAATTAATTTCAATTAAAAGACAATAAAAATTGTTCTTCTTTCTAGTATTATTTTCTGCAGTATAAAAATAATTAATTCGAATGCCAAAAATTCTTAGATTGAAATTCAACAATATTTAAATGTCACTTAACTTCCTGAGAAATGTATTTTTTGATTATTTCCTAATTAAATAATCAATAATTAATTAATAATATTATTAATCAATAATAGTGAGTTATATTAGATAATAGTGAGTTATATTAGATATAGATTAACTATCTGAAAAAAAATATGCATTTGCACTTTTATTTCAGTGTATATGCATCATTTATATCACAGACTTTATTATTGTCACGTATAACCAACATAGTTAGATTACATGATACTTGTTGTTTTTGGAATGAACATATATATATATCACATCCTGTTTTCACTTTGTTTTACATCATAATTTATTCTCATTTAACATATATATTAAAAATATTGAAAATATTAATAAATTGATAAACACTTGTATTTTTATCATAAATTATATATTTAATTCGATTATTTGTTATTTATATATATATACAATCACTGAATAAGTATTAGAATATTTTATTTTATAAGATTGTAAAATAATAATAATACTTAATATAAATGTATAAATTGTTTACTTTTAATTTCATGTAATAAAATAAAAATATTTTTGATATTTGAATATTTTATTTATATTTAAATTGAAACGCTGCTAGAAATTTGCATTTCTTTTTTTACATAAGAATATTTAAAATACAAATGTAAAACAATTTAAATATACCCCTTGAAAAAATATCTAAAATGGCCAAAACATTGGAATTAACTTAATACAAATGTAAATGTTTGTTTCAGAAAAATAAGAATTCAATAATAGACCTAAATCATTATTTAAAAAAAAAAGCTGAAGTTATTGAGAAAAACAAAAGAGTCATTGATATACAATTTATATTTTGAAATATAATTTATTATTCAATTTTGTTTGATGGTACATTTTCACTAATTTAATTAAATTATAAGTATGATAATCAAATTAAAACATTTATAGAATTTTAACTCTCTAGAATATTGTATTATTCTTATATATATATTGCAATGATTTATAGGTGTATTTATAAATATATATTGTATTCAATGATGATGATCAGGGCCAACATTAATTCACCACTTTATACAATGGGAATAAATAAAGGAATGATCAAAATAATAAACCACAACATCGGAAATCATTGATAAACTTTGTAATGAATTAGAAAAATAATATTTATATATCATAAATAATACATCAAGTAACTGTCAGCTAAGTTGTTGCCATATAATATATATAAAGTTTATATATGCATAAAACTGAATGGAAATTCCTACAATACCATAGAATCATCTTTATAAAACATAATATTTCATTTCAGTCATCATCTATGTAATTTCAAAAGAATTATATATAATCCATATATGCATATTTTCAATATTTTTGTCTGATACTTAGTTTTATAAATAACAAGTCTTTGATAGGTAGGCTACAATATGTATAATCAGACAAATACTTAACTTAATATTCAAGTAAATTTTTGTATAGATAAAAATAATACTTTTTGTAAAATTAATAAATAATTAATAGGTTAATCAAATTTAGTCATAAAAACATATTTTGTCAAAGATTTTAAATTCATTTTTCATCCCATCAAATTCAAAACTATTAAGTAATTTAAATATGTAGAGACAAATAAATAAAACACTGTAACTAAAATGAGTGTTCATGTAAATTATATATGTGTGTGGTAATATATATTTGAATATTAATATATTTATTAGCAGACTTATGCATGTTAAATAATATTATAACAGTTTAACAATTTAATTGTTCATCAGTCTTGCAATTATAAGCACCAATTGGTATATATCCCCCCATTGTCCAGACTAATTCCACTATCAGCTTGCAAGAAAAATCAGCATGCCCAGTAATGCTTCTCATATTAGCATACTAAAATTGTAATAATAAAGACAGAATGGAAACTTCAAAATTGTTTATGCACAACACTCACATCTAATGGATCTATGAAAATTATAATGATAGAAGATGGAAAGGATAGAAATGGAGTTTTTTAAAATTGAATGCAAGTTTTAAATTATCATTATTCTAATTAACAACATATTGCAAGATCTGCTAGCAATCCCACTGTAAAAAATGTAAATCTAACTGCATACAATGAAATACAATGCATACCATATTTTGATAATGATTTCATGATTACAAATATGTGTTGTTGAAAAAAATTTAAAAAATACATAAGAGTCTTGATGAAAAATAAATTTGTGTAGGATTCCTTTAAAGTGAGTCATAAAAAAGCCTGCCTCATCCAGAAGTACCTGCCTGTTAACTACAAATTCTGATGGTAACCTAAAAAAGAGAATGTAGAAATAACCAGCAGATGTAATTTTTGTTTAAGTGTTTGTGAAACACATTTTATTTTTTTTGTGTGTTCTCTATTTTCTATTCTTTATTTTTTTTTGTAAAATTTGTTTTAGGGGACACAAATATTGATGCATTGTCCATTGAGGGTATACAATTGATTTGAATAATAAAATTTATGTAGATATAGAAGATACCTTGGTAGTCTAGACCATAGTTATATACAAAATATTATTAAACAAATTCCTGGCTACAACTGGATTTAAATCTATATTTCTCAATTTAAATAAAGTGTATTTTTCTGAAAGAAGATGATTATGTGTTTCACCCTTAAATAAATTTAGATTAATTCAGAAAAAACAGAAGGAATGGGAATATAACTATATTCACTAAATGGTTTTAGGGTTGTATAGTTTGCTAGAGAATGTTCCATGATGCAACTTCAGAGTATAACAGAAGAGATCACTCAGTACAATCTATCTGGAAGAGTTATATGAGTAGACATCAAAAAGTAGAAGATATCATGCAGATAAAACAATTTTTTATAACATCTTTCTATATAATTCTGTCCTCAATTATAAATAATTGAAGAGATGTGATTGTTATATTGATTGCATAAATTATTTTAGAAACAATAGTTTCATTTAGATTCAATAAAGAAATGCTTGTTTGTCTCCATAATTAAATGATAAAATAAATATAGTTTTACTTCTCAAATATTATGTAACAAAAACAAATTATTTATAATTGTTAATAAAGAAGAATATATAAATTATTATTAAAGTTTATCGGCTTAACGTTTTTGAGGATCCATGCCTCATATTCATAGCCTTCACAAAATGTATAGTAAAATATATGCAAATATTCAAATAAGCTAGTATTACATAACCCATTTCTTTGAAATTTCAAAGCAAGTGTCTTTTTTATTAATAGCATGGATGTTTCCATTAATGTAAAATGCCTCCTTTATTTTTCTTTTGTGATCGTTTGTGATGTTAAATGATAAAAGTAAATAAAGAAGAAGGTTTAGATCCAAATATCTTTTTTTTAAAAAAAAAAATTGAAAGAATAATGTGATTACATAAAAGAATTTCAATTCTAGTAGCTGAAAGATATTTTGGAAGATGTAGAAAATCAAAATTGCATAAGCAAAAAAACTAAGTCTACCTGTAAAATGTAGAACATTTTTGTCCAATAGTTCCAAAATATGAAATTTGACTACTGAGTCCATTTAAATAATTTGTAAATTTTTCATTTGACATTTAATATTCTGATATTCACTACATATATCTGAAGGATCATAACTTTTGTAAATGAGAAGGTTTAATTAAATATGTAATTTAAATTTACTTTTCTAAACTGAAAGGTATGTACAGATCTCAATTTATGAATGTACTGTGAGACCAAAATTTCTAGAAAAAGAGCATGGACTTGATATCAAAGTATAATTCAAGTATAACACTAGTTCACAATCCTGCATTTTATTCACAAACTCTTTAGAAATCAATAGATATGAGGAGACAATGAAGTCTTTATTTTGAATCCATTCTTAATAATTATATTTCTGTAATATATTCTTTGTATATTTATCCCAATTTTTATATAAATACAAAGAAATAATTGGTTTACTTATTTTAAATTTACATAATATAGATTCTTTTTTCCCAATTAATTTATTATTCACTTTAAAGAATCTATCAATATTTTTACTCACCTATTTTAATGTATATATTGTACTGGTCAAAACATGTATATCCATCAAACATGAGCTGGAACTCACAAACTGTATTTCAAACCCAGTCAAGTGCAAGATTTAGGTTAAGAACCAACCTGGATTCGAACCCACTCTCTAAGCCCCACATCGAACACTTAATGGATAACATAATAGTGATGGCACATGAAAATTAATTCTTAATCCGGCCAACTAGCAAATCGGAGAAGACAATGAGACATCTATTACTATGACTAAACTAAAATATATATAAGCATGGCTGTATGTTGGGAAGTGGAGAAAAGAGAAATTCGAACTACTCAAATAAGTTAGACAATAAAATATAGTTTAATATACTGAAAAATTATTAGACATTTATAAATTAATTGCAAACATTAATATGTACGTGAATGAGCAAGCGGTAGATGATTACATAGTGTCATTCATGCTAATCTTTCTCAAATGCTTTTTTATTAATTAAATAATATATACTATACATAAACACACATCTTTGGTGGGTCCAATATTAAGATGCCAATTGATTATTAGAAAGAATTACATAATATTGCTATTAACACTTTGAATTACAGTTCTGAAATGTGGTGACTAACATTATTTAGGGGAACATTCTGTGATTCATTACATATATAAACTATTTTCATGCCATTACACTCATGAAAATAAATAAAATACATTTGAAAACATATTTGATTATATGACAAAAATACTTAATGAAAATTCTGTTAATTAGCGCTGGTAAGAAGAATGCTTTATTTTCCCCAAAACATATAGTTAAATACAGAAATAAGTTACGATGGTGGGATTGTATAAGACTGAAAGAAATTTAATTAATAAAACTAAAAGTAGTTGGCATTTATATATATTTTGAGCAGAGCACAATTTTAATATTAGAGCATTAAAACTGGGTCATGACGCAAAATAAATAATAATATAAAGAAGTTTGCATTGCTGACATAATAGCCAAAAAATTACAGAAAAAGTTGTGCTTCTGGATGAAAGGTGAAATGGACAGGCATACCACAGTCATTGCTGATATGCAGGCCTTTTTGTACAAAGAAAGGGGATAGGCATAGTGTGTGCCAGACTTAGGAAATCACTGACAGAGTCCCTTTTATATGAAATAAATAGTCCTGGAAGATTAACTATCCTCAGGACATGGCTTGAGAAGAAATCTATGGGTTTGAATTTGTCATAACCCTCAGATTAAGAAGCACATATATATAAACACGAAGATAAGGCCGAATGTCAGTAACACAGTACAGGTAAATGTCACTAATGACCTTGAATAAAATTTACTGCTTAAAAATGAATGACCCTAGTTTGAATACCATAATTTAGACAAATAATATGCTATGCAGTTATATATATGGAGAGAGATTTGCCTAAATAAAATATACGTTAAGATTTTACATAGTAAAAGAAGCATTAAGATTTACCCCCATCCCTTTTATGCTATTTAAAATAAATCAATCCCACCTTCATTGATTTTATAATAACTGGAATATTTATGTACTGTATTTGATATTTTAAGAGTATGGAAAAATAAAAGAAAGCAAGCAGTAATAGAAAACAACTAATAGGTCACCTTTTCAGAAATGAATAAATAATATTTTAAAATTTCAAATTGTTAATTAGCTTGAGTTCTGGATTCACTCCGGGTAGAAAATCCAGAGTTAAACAAATATATTTTTATACTAAAGCATAAATAAATGTTGACGTAAAAACAATCTGGCAAGCGTATAAAAATATATATTACATTATATTTTTATGGAATGTTAAATCCTTAATTAATGGAGATTTAAGTGAAAAAGAAAAAGGATTTTAGAAATTACATTCACCTGGTTGCTGGAAATTGGCATATTAATAATAAAAGCACACATATAAAATCAAGTAATAAATAAATGACTGCACCAAAGTTAAGGAAAGTTAAGAGCATTTGAGAGAGAATTAAATTTATAAAAATTATTTGAGAGTAATTTACATATTAGAAAAGTTACAAAATTAAATTATACATTAGGATAAATTGATAGTAGAGTTTGAGACTAGTTGGGCAAGCTATATTTAGTTTCAAAGGTGGCGGTTTGAAATAATTTACCTTGCACTATTTTAAGAGTTCATATTAAAAAGTCCAGCTCATGCATGGCAGTCCTTATGTGACAGCAAACTTCTATTTAGCATTCCATAATTCTCCATCAGGCCTTTACTTCATTCTAAAGAGCATGATATAATGGCAGCAGCAGTTGATGACCCAGCAGAGTGGAGAAGGTTGGAGGACTTACTACTACATCATTATATTTTTTTAACTTTCACACCAGCATAGGTTATGTTCACTATAATTCTTTCAATAGTAGCTAATCCCTCTTGATTAAAACTCCAGCCATTTTATATTTTGCCCAGGTATTTCTGGAATGCTTCTAATTACTTAGTTCATTGTTTTTGAAAGATGCAATTTTTAGATAATATCCAAAAATAATTTCAAATCTATTTCCAGATTAGAAATAGATTTGAAAAAAATGTTTATAACAAAAGAAAATCTTTAATTTTAATTCCATTTTAAGTAAAACTTTAATTAAAAATACCTTCCCCAGATTAAAACAATAGTGTTTCCAACCTTTAATTATTTTGGACAATTAACAGTTGCATCTTCTATATTGGATTTTATAAAGTACAGTTTAATAGGAAAAAGTACTTTAAAAAGAAAAAGTTTAAAATGAGTATATTAAAATATTTACAAAAAAATCAATATTTTGTTAGAATTTTGCTCCTGTATATATATATATATATATATATATATATATATATATATATATATATATATATATATATATATATATATATATATATATATATATATATATATATTTTGAGCCACACATATAATGCTTTAATAAAAAGAACTTATAATTAATAAAAAAAGAATTAATAATAATTTTAAAAAATGTTATTGAAACATTAGAATTTTATAAATTAGGCACAAGTCTCAAATATATACATAAAATGATATATACATGACAAAAAGAGTCGGGTGGGATGTAGGGTTTGAACACAGGTTAGTAGATGGAACTATGAAGCTCAATCTTAAGCTAAGATTGACTGCTTCAGTATTGAAATACTCAGTTCTGTCTATCTTTCTGTTTCATTTACTATATACTATAGTAGTATTTATTTATGTATAACTATACCCAAATCCTTGTATACTATGCTAATTTTAAATTTAATGATACTAATCATATATGTATGCAGGTATGTTAGCATACAGTATAGAAAGCATATGCATATATGTAAGACATCATTAAATATGCATATATATATATATATATATATATATTTATATTTAATGATATATATATATATATATATATATATATATATATATATATCGCTAGTGGTTAAATAAATGTAAACATGCTATGTATGTGTAACCAGAATCTACATATATGCAGAAAACAAATTGTTATAAGTTTAAAACACTAGAGAAATTTTTATTTAAAAAATTATTATAAAATTAATATTTGAAACTATAATATTTCTTTATATAGTGTTAAATTATTTAAATGTGTTACATATATAATAAAATGTTTATAGAGTTTTCGATTTGTTTTTTGAAAAAGGTAATTTAGTAAAATTAATCAGTCTCACTATATTCTGACCTACTTAAAATTTTAAGAATAAAAATAGATTTTAAAACAACTATGAATAAATTAACCTGGTCAAGATCGAGAGATCCACCTGTAAAAATAATTGATAACAGCAGAAATCCCAGATTTCCAAGAATATAGTGAATTAATTAGAAAAACAGATTTGAAATTACCAATGAAGAAAAAAAGAAGGGAGAGGGGGGTGAGCTGGTATATAAACTTACTGCAGCCATTTTAAAGTAAATTCGTTACTAGTTAATTCATTATTTTAAGTGAAATTTTATTCAGTATTTTGTAAAATTTGTAAATCATGATGATGATAGGGCAGAAAGACAATTTTTTGCTTTCTAACCCAGAAGATAGTCTACAGAATATGGACAAAGAATAACCAATAGCCGATGCCATCCAAAGAAAGCACTCAAGATCAAACTACCTTGCCATAGCAGAGAAATTATAGTGGTAACAGAGCTCTATGAATCTAAAATAAACTTTTAAACTAAACTTTATATCTTCTAAAACAAGCTAAACTTAATATCAATGGCCAATATAATCTAATGTATTCTAAATTTTTGAATATCAATTCCTAATTAAAATGTACATCTTTATTTTCTTTTATTTAAATTGTAAGTCTTGCCTGATTTCAATTGATGTATATAATTCCAACTTATTTTACATATTTGAATTTACTTTAGCCTGATGATATTTATTTTTATAGATAAATTTCATAAACAAATTAAACTGATATTAAACTGAATTAATCTAATTTAGGTTATTTTATTTCATTCCCTTTTAAACTAAGCAAATAAAGCCAAATGTTAGATTTTAATTATGTGAAATCTTATTTTTAAATTTATGTTTTTTTTAGTTAAATCTATGCCAATATTATTTTCTTTTTAATTATGTATTTGTTTATGCTATGTTTGTTCAGAATGGAGTTTACTCATAGATAAATGATTAGTGGAAAGTGATTAGATATTCTCACACATATGTAATTTTGCATTTATTAATACACAAACAAAACTCTCTTTTGAAATGGATAAAATAAATCTTATTTGAGATATAATTAAAAGAATATAAACACTTTAAGATAGGTTTGCTTTAAATGAAATATTTAATTAATATTTAGCTGAAGTGATGAAATACATGATAAAACTAAAATTTAATATTGTAATTATCCAAAATATGTTGTAGTCCTTCCTAGAATTATATAACTGCTTATATAGCTGGTTTAGCAAATTAGATTAATAAATTTTCCTTAATAGCATAGGTATAGATGCTAGATTACGAACTGATTTACTGTAGTTTCATGGAAGGAAATTATTGTTTTACATCGTAATTTATTATATAATGATGTAGTCAGTGGGGCAAATATGTCCTTAGAAAATGCATCAGCATACATAATCCTTGCTGTATATTTTATGCTTCCAATGGGCATAGGTTTTATGGGCCACCTCATTCTTTAGTTCAGACAAATATTTCTTCTTCAAGTGGGCTTAGATTTTGAGGAACACCCCATTCTTTTATATTTAGGACTGGAGCACAAGAATCCAAACTATCAAATTAGTTGTTCAATCACCCAGGCTAAAAAGGTCTCATTAACAGCAAGGAGTATTGTGTTTAGGGAACTGATTATTCAGCAACAAATTCTCTGAGCAAGCACACATATGAGATGCACAGACTCAGATTGTATTGTTTGTAAGCACCTTGGTATCTAAAATCTGACTGCTTATCATCAGTTCATCCTGCCATAAAATTTATATTTGAGCATTAATCTGAAACAGAATCTAATTTTAGAGGCATATAAGCTATATACACAATATGTTAAATGATATGTGTTAAACAAAATATTATTTAAAAATAATGATAATAACTTCTACTAGCTGGCATAGATTATCACAAGCAAGTTAAACCAATTTGTAATATCATAATTGTAAGTCTCATGAAAATATAACTTGGTAAATTATAAATCTTCATCACCTGTGAGTGATACATATATATATATTATACCTAGCCCTTCCTGATGTATCTCGGTACAATATATATATATATATATAAACAAAAAAATAAATTAAACTATTTGTAACCTATAAACCAACATCACCTGTGAGTGATATGAAATGCTAAATATGTAAATCAGAACTGCTTGTATTCCATAGAATCATCACATGTGAGTAAGACAATTTATGTAATCTTTTTATAATTTTATTATTTTCTTTTATTTATTTCATCATTTAAATTTTGGCTTTTATTAAATTTATTTAAATTTTAACTTCTGCTTAGTGTCTCAATTTTGCTTATTATTAATTAGTTAACTATTAGTATCTAGTTATCATGAATCACAATTCAAATTTAACAATGTTGGTCAAGCTACACCTATATAGCTATATTTTGAAATATGTCAATTTCCCATAGCCTCATGTTTTACGGATGTGCTACTGCCGGCACATGATTGAAGGAAGGTGCTGTGGCCTCATAAATGTCATCCATTGGGTAATAAGTCTTGGAACATTAGTAAAAAAACTGGGGTGAGATTGGATTTGAGGTCCCAACATTCTCATCTTGATCAGCCTTGGGATGATTTGCTAAAACTCTAGATTTTGTTATGCGAATATATAAATATGATCATTACAATATCATAATTTTTAAACATCTTAATTTTCTTTTAATTTTTTTTTAAATACATTCATCCAATTTTTTTTCGGATAATTTATTTTGCTAATCATAATTCATCACTCAGTACATATCACCCTTCCAAATACTCTCCATATTTCTTATTTTTGTATTATGAATGTCTTATTTTTAATAAATTTCATTCTAGATCCCCCCCCCCTTTAAACTGCTAATTCCCAAATAATCTTTATAATTTGTTTTTCCACTTAATGAATGTACCAAAATATTTTCATTCTTAAACTATTTCAAAACAAATATATACCTTATCTTATTATTCAGATTTACTCTTCTTATTAAATACTAATATTTTGGTTTTTCTTTATTGAAATTAATTTTCATTCTTAATATTTTCCTTCTCTTTGAACAGCTTCATATTTTTTTACACTATTTTTAGAAAGTTTCATACATTACATTATTTTTAGAAAGTGTCATATCATTTACAAAAAAGACCTTTATATTATGTATTCCCTTAATTCGTCTATGAAAAATTTCACATCTGGTTATAATCATTCTATCTTGATTTTCAATTTCCTTAGAAATAAAATAAGTAGTAAAAATAGTAAACTTACCTTTGACTTCCAGTAATTGTACATTTTTAATTTTGGTTTTATAATTATTCCTGTGAAAATCCATATTCTTTGTTAACAACTTCAATACTACTTCCATATTATTAAAACCTGTACTCAATCTATTCTTCTTATTCATTATATCATATTACTTTACTATTTTAAAAATAAAATAAATAATTAACAAACAATATATATATATATATATATATATATATATATATTGTTTGTTAATTATTTATATATATCTTATATATGTTCAATAAATGGAGCTTTACCAAAACCTCCAAACAAGCATATTTTTGTTTACATAAACGTCAAAAGGTTCAGAATTTCACTATCTCTTTTGTTAGCTCCACCTTCAGGTCAGCTGATTTCAAGCTAATTTGCTATCATCAGTGAAGGGTAGAAGCCAGAAACTAGATTTAAACACTAACTCCAGGCGTTTATGCAACAAGTTCCTGTCAGTTTGCAAGCATGAATTTTACAGACATATAATGTCTTCAAACCCATCCAAGCTCCATCTATTGATCATAAATGCAAGGGATAGCAAGTTATGTGATTTATAACTTGTTTTTGTTTTTCATAAATGTACCTTTAAAGGTTTTTGCAATGATAAATATTGCAGAGGCTTTGACTATGTGGTGAACTGAACTGATATCAGACCCATGTAGCTATATGGCTTGTTAGGCTGGGTTTGAAGACATTACGTGTCTATAAAATTCATACTTGCAAACTGATAAGAACTTGTTGCATAAACGCTTGTAGTTAGTGTTTACATCTAGTTTCTGGCTTCTACCCTTCTCTGATGATAGCAAATTAGCTTAAAATCAGCTGTTCTGAAGGTGGAGCTAACAAAAGAGATAGAGAATTCTGACTCTTTTGATGTTTATGTAAACAAAAATACACTTGTTTGGAGGTTTTAGTAAAGCTCCGTCTATTGATCATAAATGCAAGAGATAGCAAGTTACATGATTTATAACTTGGTTTTTGTTTTTCATATATATATTGTGACCATTTATTTAGGTCCCTGTATTTAATAATCCAAAATTTTAAATAATAATAATATATGTAACATTAAAATCTTAGCGAGTGGCTTTCAATAAAGACCGTTTTGGATGCACTAGGAAATTGCTTGAGTGGAGATGAGATTTCAAACCCAGTGTAGGTTTGAAACTAGGGATAAAACAACGATTTAAAAATATTGTTATTAATTGGGAGATAAATATATTTCTATTTTATTATTGTTGGATAGCAATTAAAATAAGTAAACAAATAAATTAAATTTTTAAAATCTTTTAAAAAAAAGGGTTTTTGTTCATTCCTTTAACCCCTTTTTTTGGTGGGGAATTTAAGGCTGTTTTGAATAATTTTGGGTGGTTTTTAAAAAAGAGTCCCAGGGGTTTATTTTTTTTTTTTCCCCCTATGTTTTTTGGGGGTTTTTTTCCCCCAGGGGGTGGGGGAAAAGAAATATATAATTTAACAAAGATGTAGGGGGGTGGATTAAGAAAAAAAACCTAAACAACCACATACTTAAACCATGATCTTCTAAAATAAGGAGGAAAAAAGCTAAAAATCAGAAAACCTTTGGAATCTAATTAAATGGACTATAATATACTGCTATCTAAAAACATGGAGTAAAAACAAATGTTCAAACCTTGCTATCATTTTAAACACCTTTTCATTGATTGATAGTTCTTAGAAGTTATACAGGAAGAGAAATGGAAACCTTGTCCTTCATAACTGTCTCACATAAATATTCCTTCAAACCCAGAAACATTCAAGAAAAAGTAAGCTTTTGCTTTTATTTTGTTCATATGTTTAAAATCTTATCTTTAAAAATGATGCATAAATTATTTATAATTAAATTAAAAAGCTGATAATGTTTGAATTTTCGCACCACTAGTAAATATAAAGCAGGACAGATGTTCATTTGAAAATCGTAATTTCAAAAAAATAATTCAAAATAAATTTAAAGAAGGATTTCACAAGATATAAATAAAATCAAAAGTCATTTTATATCATATAATTTTAATAAAGTTAAAAGATAATCTCAAGTGATTTTATTCTCAGTTCTTTATTAAGAAATAAACACTCATCTGCTGATTTTTCCTAGTGCCAAACTTGTGTAATGTTAGAAATGAATGATTATAGATTCATTAAAAATGCTCAAGATATTGTACTTGTAATTGAATAAATTATTTTTAATAGTGCTAAACAGTTATTATTTTGTCAATGGAAATATAATACAATAAATATTTACTTTTAAAAATTTTACAGTACAATGTGTATAAATAATATTTTCGAAAATTCTCTAATAAATGTCCTAATTAATTGAAGTGTTACAAATCATACCGAAAATGAAAGAACAGAATCAATAAATTATTTTTTAAAAAAAAACAACAAATTAAAGATATTAATTGCAATAAAATTATAAAGTCATTTTCAAGAAAAATTATCTGGATTAAAACATAAATTAAACTGATTTTAGTTATGCTTCACTTGAAACATTTACAGAATAAAGCAATAAATGTAATTAAAAAGTTTGTTTAGAGGACTACAATAACATATACAGTTATTAAGGAAAATTATTTCCAGAAAAGTGGATAAACTGATTTTAATTATGATACACTTGAAGACCTTTGAATATTGCCTTATTATCTTAGCATCAAACAGGATAATAAAATATATATGGATTATCTGGAATGTTTGCACATCATAATATCAGTTCTTATCATTTTAACACACAAGAATAAAATAAACTTTACTAATAGAATAAAGATTTAACAGAAGAAAATGTTCTTTTATTTTTTTATTATTGCTGTGTTAGGTATAATACTTATGCCATGTGTTATTTGGGAATTTTGTTTTTAAACATATATGTTTTATTGTGTCATGAAAAATACATATATTGAGTTAAAGAAAAAAGAAAAAGATGTGTAAAATATATACATCTATTACAAGTATTTTTTTATTTTTTTCAGTTAAGGGAAAACATGATATTATATATATATATAATTATAATTGAAATAATATTTTAACGGTTTATAAATAATTACAAACAATCTTAAAATCCGCAGAAGTACATTCGGTTACTTTCTAACCTGCCTCAACTGCCATTAAATTCAAAAACCAAAAGCGGAAGCAAACGTCATAAATTCAAATTCCACGAATCTCGTATTTTAATGTTAGAAGCTTGTCGATTTATTAAATGCATTTTATTCCTGTTTATAAAAATTTAAAATTTAATTTTGAAAATGTGAAAATTCTTCATGAAAAGAGAAACCATAGTAAAAGAAAAATTAAAGAGGCAATTTTTATAAACAGGAATAAAATGCATTTAATAAATCAACAAGCTTCTAACATTAAAATACAAGATTCGTGGAATTTGAATTTATGACGTTTGCTTCCGCTTTTGGTTTTTGAATTTAATGGCAGTTGAGGCAGGTTAGAAAGTAACTGAAAGTACTTCTGCAGATTTTTAAGATTGTTTGTAATTATTTATAAACCGTTAAAATATTATTTAAATTATAATTACAATATTGTTTTTAATTAACGGATATTTTTATTTATTTTACATATATATATATATATATTGTTTATCTAGAAAGAGTGATAGGAATATTTATTTCTCTCATATTTTAAAACAGATTTTAATGTATATTATTAAAGAGTGAATATGCAGACATTGTTGTCAAAGATATACTAAAGACCCAATTATTTTCTTATATAAAAGAAAATTTGATATAAGTTTTTTTTTTCATTTTGTAATTTTGTATAGAAATGAACTTGTCCACTTTGAATACAAATGCAGGTTATCTTTATTGCTTAAATATGTTGTGCTCTCTTTAACAAAAGTATAGTTGTCATTTTAAAAGAGTTAATGATCATTTGACATATATATTTTGGTTTGTCTATTGATACATTAATGGTTCTGCATTGTGAACTGGAATATGTATTTCTCCACTGTTACTGTTAGTGTTGTTTTACCTTCCTATAACATTGAGAATGATTTGTGACGGTTTTTAGCTGATAGGATGTTCCAATAGAATGGCATCCAATAGATTAATATTAATATTGAGCATGGGCTGATGGAGAATTACCTATTGCTGATTGCATGAAGGGATAATTTAATAGAGGCTGAGTAGTAATTAATGCTTGTTAGCATTAATAATCTTAAAAAAAGAATATCCATGGTCTGAATTCTATTTTTTTCTTGCTGAGGCAAAGCCCACATGTACATACCCATAGAGGGGTAGTAGAATTAGCCATATTATTATACAACAGTCATGTTATTTTTATAGAGTCTCCTTTTTAGTGTTAAATCCCTCATGATGATATAGAGTTAGTTTTACCACTGTGTATGGTGAAGTATAGTAGTTAAAAAAATCATATAGCAAGTATAAAATAATGTCAGATTAAAGAACACTTGTCTATCTGTAGTGTTATGCTTAATTGTTGTAGTGTTTTATTATGTTGTAGGATCTTTATTAGTTATAGACAGACCAAACCAATATTTATTAATGATTGTAGAAATTTTTAGATGTAAAAGTAAGAGAGGCACATTAGCAGTGTGGATTTATCTTCATCGAATAATAATTTAACAATGGATTGGTAAGATCAGTTACATATTCAAACCTATTCATCTCAAATTTTAATCAGTTATTAATTGTGCAGAATATGATAATTGCCCTTATCATATTCTGATAAAAGAAATGACTTTGATACAATGCATTACTTTATAACTTTTAAATTCTAAATTTAAAATTTGTGCATGCCCTAAAGTCCTAAATATACTGTTGTTTTCATAATTTAAGTGCTAGTTCCATTTCAATAAGGTTTCATTATCTTATTCTTTAAAATAGGCTAAATGGTAATAAGTGATATTTTGAATATCATTTTATAAGCTGGTGGTATTGACTAAGAATATGGTCAATGGGATACTACGTATTTTTCCTAACCTGGAGTTTAATTAAATGTATTGGTTTTATTTCATGCCATGTCTTTCAATTAAAATTTGTAACGATTGTAAATAAAGTTTGTTGTGTTTAAAAATTTATTTAGTTGCATGTAATCTTATTGCTAATTACCATATATATATATATATATGAATATTGTTATTGCTATCAACCTAACAGAAGATTATAAATTGAAATCATCATCAACCAATATAGAACCATTAACTATATGTTGTTATATCCTAATAATTTGGTTAGCCCTCTAATTTATTTGTACATCTAATGCATCATCACACAATAATCAAAATGTTAATAACTTAGAGTACAGATTATTAAAATATCTAACAAACTAATTAAAGCATTAAATGATAAATTTAACATAGCAGTTAGAACTCCACCTAATTCTAATAGATTGCTTAACAACTCTAAAGACCACATTGATCGATCGTTCACCCCACACATGGTGTACTCTATTGCCTGCCCTCAGGCTGGATGCCATGCTATATATTATGGTGAAACGAAAGCTACAATCAATACTAGACTGGGTCAACATATTTACACATTTAACAGAGCTCAGAAAAACAGCAACACATCCTCTGTATTCTTGGAGCATGCTAAACAATCCAGACACAACTTCACACCCGCCAATCCCATAATATTGTGCTCAGAATCAAATGATCACAAAAGAAAAATAAAGGAGGCATTTTACATCAATGGAAACATCCATCCCATTAATAGAAAGGATACTTGCTTCGAGATCTCGAAGAAATGGGCTACGTAATACTAGCTTATTTGAATATTTGTATTTGCATATTTTATTATACATTTTATGAAGGCTATGAATATGAGGCATGGATCCTCGAAAATGTTAAGCCGATAAACTTTAATACTAATTAATATCTTCTCTAATTAACAATTATATATTTTGCATATAGTGAGAAGTAAAGCTGTATTTAAGTAATAGATTAAAAGATAAATATAATATTGATTTAATTGGTTTAGTTGAACCCACAGAGCTATCATTCACTGATCTTGATCACATGGTTTATAATTATTTAAGAGAAGGAATTTGGTAAGTTATTGTGTTTATTTATTAAAAGTTATTCCTATTTCTTAAATATTAAAGTTATAAGAGTTAGTGAGTTCATAAAGTTTATGTGTAACTGCTAAATATAGGTCTTAATTTGAGTTTATATTGAGAGCTGTTTTGTGCATTCTATTCAAGTAGTGGTAAAATCCTTCTCACTGACCCAAATATATGTTGTATAACAATTTTGATGTTTGAACCCTGAGAAGAATTAATTGTTAAGTTTCAAGGTAGAATTTGAATTTGTAATAATTTTTATAGATAGTTATTTATTATAGCTGGACTTGAAATAGATTACTTTCACTGTTTTATGAAAGTCAACTAAACTTTAAGATATAAATTACGTCTTTTGGCATAAAAGGTATAGTTTGTTGTAACTTCATGATAAATATTCTGGTTGTGTCTTGCTTGAAATTTCTATTTTTATTTAGCTTATCTTTTTACCATTTGATACCATATTAGTTTATAGTTTAAGATTTCAGTCTCCATCATTAACATTGTTCTTCAATTTGATCTTGATTGTTTTTTTATTTATTCAGTCTAATTTGATATTAATTCATTATTATAATTGATTAATCATACATTAACTTTTATTCTTTTATCATTTTAACGATTCATTAATTCTTATTCTAGCATCATCTTAATCATTCATTATTCTCATACATCTTCATTCTTTTCTCTTCATTCTTAGACTCATTTCATTACACTATTTAATTATTACTTCTTTCCATCATCCATTTCATCATCTACATCATAATTGACTTATCATTTCATTTATAAGTTTAATTTCATAATCATTCCAAAGATATAATTATTAATTATTTATTAGTTTGCTGAATATCAAATTTAACTCATCACCTTTTGTTTGTGTGGATTTTCAGGCTGGTCTGACCAGAAGTTGTTATCTTTATTAGTCACCTTGTTACCTTGTTTAGATCTATAGTTTCATGCTAGTTTTATTCAATATAGAAATTATATCGTTAGTTTTACATTTTTGTTTCTTTATGGTTATATTCTTGATAATGAGAGTATGATAGGTTGCATAGGAAAATTTAGTCACTAAAATGTACGGCATGACTCATTGATGACCAGATAGACCAGGGAGAAGGTTACTATATATATATATGTAAAATAAATAAAATGTCTGTTAATTAAAAACAAAATTGTAAAACGTTAAATTTATTGTTTCAATTTTATATAAAAAAATTTGTTACCTAACAAATAATTATAGAAAATATACATATACAATAAATATAGTCTCTGTTAAGATTATTCAATAATAAAATAAAATGATATTGTTCATTTTAAGGTTTTATTTGAGATATAGTCTAAAAGAGGTTATGTATTTTAAGGTTTGTATTAGAGATTAGATCTTTAAACAGAGGGCGTTACTGGATATTTGTAATTGTATGATGGTTGGTAAATTATATATATATATCATTTCAATAAGCTTATAATAATGAATAATTATTTCCTGTCCATCTCCATGAAGAAATGCATTTCGAGTCTGCCTAGATTTTACTCTCTTCCAACAAAGTCTCAGTTTAATTATTAATACATATATAAATTTTAACTTGGAATTTATTGTTACTTGATTGCAACTAATTAACAACCTATTTTTTATTTTTTATTAAGTGAACTTTTATTGTCCATAATTTTATTAAAGCTTTTTATAAAACCAATTACAGTATATTTTATTACTATTCCAGCATATAATTTAGATCTCTTGCTTTACTTTTTAAAATTTACTTATTTTCTCCTTAATTACGTTCTCTAATAAATAATATTAATTTACTAAGTCTACTTCCATATAAATATTTCTTTTCAAATTCAATGAGTATTTTTTCAAGATCTTCTTTAGTCTTATTTTATTTTCTCTATACATTATAACAATGCAACATTCTTAGCTTTTTCATGAACACTCTAATAATTTTTGCAAATAGCATTTTATTAAATTCACCCATTTTCATCTTAATTCTGCTTTAATTATTTAATGTTTAATTAGATATTCAATATAACCATTATATTGCATTTTCCTTATTTGTAATTGCTTTTTGTCTTTGTTTTATACTTTCTTAATTATTTTCATTCATTTTTTTTTAAATATTAATAATATTAAATAAATACTCATTTACAATTTTCTTAACAATATTCACATTCATATGCTTTTCATAAATTGTAAATTTCTCTTTATTTAATAATTCATTTCAGGATTAAATAACCTCAATTGCTTTTTCTCCATTTATGTCTATTAAGATTTCTATAAATTTCAATACTTATTCTTCTAGATACATGTAATTTTAGTAACATAAAATTATGATCACTATTATTTTTGATTTTATTTTTTATCAAACACTTTATATTTTATAAATTAATCTTTTTCTACCAACGCATGATAATGGCCTACTTCATATTCTGCTTTGGCCATGTAAAGTTCTTATTATATACATTATTTAAAAATTCAAATTTTTAATGTATTTAAAATCCTCATCCAAAAATTTTATTAATTGTGATCATTTAAATTATCTACAATATATTGTAATGGGCACAGATGTTGTTACATTGTTTTTTGTTTTATTAGTAAACATGAAAAAAAATAAAAGTTCGCCAATAAAAACTTCTTTTTTAAGAATTAAAATTAAAAAAAAATCATCTTAAACTTGCATATATATAAAATCGCACAGATAAATAATTATTAAAATAAAACTTTATTAAAGAAAAAGTATTTTAAAACTAAATTTTCAGAAAAGATTTAGAGATAAAAATATATGTTTAAGTTTGAAAAGAGATTAATTAATCTTTTGTAAAATGGAAATGATTATTTTAATTTGTAAACTAGCCTTGGGCATCTAAAGTGTATAAGCAATGGTCAGATAGGAAAACAATAGGAACAGAATGGCCAATGAAAGAAATCCATCAGACTCCAATGGAAAGATCATCATCAACGATGACATAATGTCCATTGGATCCTAAAGTTATGTATAAAAGAAAAAAATTGGAAATAAAAAGGGATTTGGTTTAATTAATTAGAAGGACAAGATGTGACTATATGTGTTAGTGTGGAGTTGAAGGAGAAGAGATTGAAAAGATGCTCTTCAATCCCTTCAGTTGTTAAAAAAAAAAAGAAATGAAACATCACTTTTTTTATATACTGAGGACAACAGGATCTTCGGGGGATTTAATGTGGATTCCAAATGGCAAGCAACGGATAAAAGGAATGTTTTGAAATCGTAAAAACTTTTTGAACTCTCAGCTTTAAATATAAATAATTTATGAACATTTCTAAACAGAAGAACTTTAAATACTAAACTTTTCAATATTTATAAATATAAGAATTTCCTATCTGACTAAAGTAGTTAAAATGTTATTTGATGTATTTCTTTTGTAAAATCATTTCCATTTATATATTTTTTTGTTCTTTAAGTTTTATTATGATTTCTGTTTTCTGATAAATTAAAATATATCAATGATAAACTTAAGTCGGGTGTGAATGGCTGTATAGATTTGTAAAGTTATATTAGGGGAGGGTAATCTTAGGTTATTTGTGTCATTGTTGAATTGTGTCAATGGATTGGATATATTGATGTAGTTAGTAGATGTAATGCAAGATTCACTATGGGCAGAATCGCTTGTATATGCCACACACTTCATCTTGCCTAGGGAATGTGATCGTAAGTCAGCAAAATGACCGCAGTCCGTTTCTATGGAGTTTTTTTTTATTGTTCTTCTCATTAGATAGATGCAATATTCCTATCTGACGAGAGTCAATGTCTTATCTTAACCTATTTTGTGTTGCCGTATTCGTATTACATTGAATACATCGATATATCAGATGGATTGATGCCGGATTGACTGCAAACTTTTAGCCTATGGTTAAATGGGGATAGAATGTTTTATCTTCAAATGCAAATCTATGTAGTCTATTCATACTCGACACTAAATAAAAATGCATTAAATTTAAGTTGTTTATAGATGCTTGCATGGATTCGTTACCGGCTAATTATGTTTTTGGTTTTCATATTCGATCAAAATATATATAGACATTCCATAAATACTGATACCTTATGGTGAGTATCTAAAATGTGTTTATTCAGATGTCTTTTAAGTTATTGGTGCCACTGCAGTATCTTACGATGAATACCAGTGGGTTTCTTGTATTCCCTATGCAATTGATGGTATCAATGATTTTGTATTTTGATCGTTTATATTTATTTTGAAATGTTTTAGCCGTGTGATCTATGTAACCAATCTATACTCAACATTTATAAACAACTTTTATAAATCCCTCTGTGCAAACTTATAATAGCATAAAAATTAAAATGCAAATTTAAATTCTAAAATCAAGTTAAAACCCAGAGTAAAAGTTATTCTAAAATAATGTTAAATTTTATATATATATGCGTAAATAAATGTTTGTATGTTAATTACTGGCAGTGGCTTATTTTATTTATTTTTTAATATTGAAATATAATTAGATAAGATATTATATTATTAAATCTCTGCTACTCCCTGAGCTAGTGACATGGGCTAATGACCGGAATCAAAATTAAAAAAAAAAATTTTTTTTTTGACTTACGTATCTGCCTATTTTATAAATTTTTCTAGGTTCAAATGCCTAGATGGCGCCCTGTAGTGCAGATTACGTTAAGTGTCTTTTTCCAGATCATTATAATATATTCTATAATTTTACAATTATTTACATTTAACTCATCTATTATAATGTGAATTACTCTAATTTTCCCTTCCACTTTTTGTTTTCAATAGTTAAATATACTATGTCACAAATCTTCTACCTTTGTACAATTTCAATTTAAACCAAATTCGTTCTTTACAATTTCTAAAATATCCTTCTTAATAACAACTATACAATCTCTTCTTTTTTTATCTTCATTATATCCTTTTACCACTTCCATTTCATTTTTTAAGAATCTATTTTTCTTCAACAATAAAATGTCTCTCCTATTACTTACAACTTTGTGTTACCTTCTATAAAAACTTTTTCAACTTTGTCCATATATTCATATCTCAGTTGGCTTTAATTTAAACATTTTTTAATATCTATTTGCAACTATTATAAGCAAAAAACATCTTCTATGTCTTTAAATTTTTCATTATTTTATTTTCAACTATATTTTCCTTTATCTTGTTTGTACTGCTAAAAATAAATGTTCTTTTTTTATTTTTGCCTTCATCATTGCATTTTTATTTTTAAATATACATATATATCTCAACTTTTTTATTTATAAATTGTTTCTCCAAATATGTTATTCTTTCTTTTTTAAAATAAATATAAATTTCAAGAAATATACATTAAAATAATTGCAATTGTCTTATGTTTATTAAATCTAAAATTATAAGAAAAAATAATTGAAAGCATTACCCCCCCCCCCATAAAGGGAGAGCTAAATGGAGAATCCTCTGAGTAAATCTTCAGATATTATCTGGAAGCTTAAACAGATGCTGATAATATTATAAATATAAAACTTTATCAGACATTTTTTAGTCACAATAATTGCAGCATATGGATAGCAGAAAAAATAAATGGCATAGAAGATATTTCTTATGAAAGAAGAAATATTTTTTTTTACCAATTTGATCATATTTTGGAATTCTTTAGGAAAGTAAAGATATATGGTTGTGATACTTTACTTTATTAAAGCACAGAAAAAAAGATTACAATTTGGCAACTTGCATAGAAATGGAAACATTTTTTGTATTATGAAATCAATGTTATCCACTATGGATTAGTGCACATATATTCCCCAACTGAGGCTAAGAGCATATTTTGTAGACAAATGGAAACATTATTTTTATATTATAAGATTAATCGTTATCCACTATAGATTGATGTATATATAATTACCAATTGATACTAAATGCATGTTTTACAAGCTAAAGTGATTGTATTTAACTCTTATCATTGGGTAAACATTAGTAATAGAACACTATTCATTCGACATGCTGAATATTTTGTGGAATCTTGACTTATATGGAAATCTATACAACTGACTATTAGCAAGTCATGTTTTTTAATTGTCTGCCAATTATTTTATAAAATAAAATATAAAAAAGATCATTTGGGTAACAAAATTCCAATTATTCTTAAAAAAAGACAATATTTAAAAATTAAATAATTTTCAATATTGTTTTTTGCCCCGCGGTAAGTTTTGTGAAAGCATTTGTTATTTATGTATACAGAAATTTAATTATTTATATTTAAATTTTTTTATGTCTTGAAAAAACTCTAACCTAGGGAATTTTCATTTGAACTTTTTTAATTGAAAGGACTCTTTTGCTTTTAAGAGCTTTTGAAATAAATGAACTTCAGTTGAATTATTGAATGAAACTAATAAGTGCAGCTACTTATGAAAGCAACTATTATCCTAATGAATTTTCCACATTTTAGTATATAGAAAATAAGATTTATAATTTTTATTTAATAAGTAAAAAGGAACAAAAGCCACATATGCAATTATTTTTTCTTAACTAATTTTGAAATGAATGTGAAAATTTATAATTAAATATATATGTATAAAAGCACTCTTGAAATTATAATAAATATCAGACAGTAATATTTTTAATGTACATAAATTACATAGTTAAAAGCAATATTAGCTTGATAATAAGAGCAATAGTAAAAATGTAGTTAGTTGCTCAGATTGTTATATATTACGCTTTCAAATGGCAGATAAAGCACAATTCCAATATATATATATATGTGTGTGTTAATTTACTGAATTAAAAATCAATTCAAAATTCATTTAGCTTTTAAATCTACTATTCATGTGCTAAACCACACAATGTGGCAGCAACAATAACTACTTTGAATTGTTGAGCCTATATATGTTTATAAAGTTGGTCAATATCAATTTTATGTATTTGTCTAAGTAACTTGTAATAATCATAAACATTGTGTTTTCATTGAATATATGTCAGATATTATTGATGACAAAGCAAAGTAATAAAATATGAGCAAGTTGGAATTAAAAAAATCTTGATAAAATTATTTGCATGCTTGAGACAATAGAAGAAATTCATATTATGAAAGAATTGACAAAACTTAAAAGTTTTTTTTTTTTACTTTAAAGTAAAAATAATTAAAACTTTTACAGAAAAGTAATAAACTTATCTTTTATATTATTCTTGTTCTGCCACTATTACAAATTTGAGTACTTATTAAATGGTTATCTATTGGTATTCTGTCAATAGTCACTGCTGGCTTTTAGATTTTCTTATTGAATAGTTTTTAGACTTGAGTATTATTGTGTCTGATTTTTCTGGATACAATTATATTATTTTTTATTCAGAAGTCATCTTTTTATTTTTTATGTGTTATCAAGTTACATTGTATAATTTAAAAATATTTTAATATTTTGAATCTAAGACATGTTTGCTTAATTATATATGTCTAATACTAGTTCACATCTCTATGTTTTGGAGTTTCCACTTGTTTAATTGCTACAAGCACTTCTATTCTTTATCTAGTATTAATGTAAAACCAAATATTACCTGACCTTACCTTACACAATGCTTTTTAGATGAAAACCCATATATTATTTCAGTTCTAGTACCTTCACAATCAATAGATTCTAAAACTTAAGGTACATTAGACCCAAGTCTAAAATTTCATCACTAATGAAAGTGACAAACCATAAAGTAGTTTGGGAATATGGATAGAGCAGCATGTGATAGGAATTTAATAAATATTACCAAGTATAATCGATTGATTACTCAAGTATGAGTTTGCTTTTATGATGTAATGTGTAAGCTGAAATTATGTGATTTATTTTTTTTTAGTTTTGTAGGGGAGGCTTTGACAAATCATATTAATTACATAATACTTTCACAAATGTTATTCTATCATAATTGAATAATTATTCATATTTTATATATAAGTGGCAATGTATGACAATCTTTTATTTTAAAATTATTGATGGAGAATCTTTAACCTTGTGAAATTGATGATTGTTTTATTAATTAAATGTAAAGCAAACTAGCCCTTGGGATACTTAAATAATAAGGTCAGATAAGAGAATAAAATTAGAGATTGTTTTTGCTCTGAAGCAGCAACAAGCACACAGTCCATAATAGAAAAAACATCTAGACCCTAGAATTAGTGACATCATGTTTAATCGATCCGTGAAAATGCTAATAATAGGCTAATAAATATATAAAAACCAAAATAATTGAATTAATTGTTATTGTCTAAAAGTAGATGATTAATCTACATGTGAACTGTAGCTGTATTGCAGATTCCACAATGTAGGAGTCTGCAATAGATTTAATCTCCTGACAACCAGCTGAGGCCTCCCAATGACAGTTCTTTACCAAATGAATGGCAAGTAGTGGCTTCATTATAAAGGAGGACAAACAATCTATAAAAGTGATCACAAAGATGGACCACTAAATCTTCCGGAAGCTATAAGGTATGAACTCTTGTGTTTATCTAATATGAACTTTTTCAAATTTTCAATTATTAACTAAAAATAAGAACTCTTATCTAACCTAAAAAGAAAAATTCCAAATCAATTATTAATAATAATTTTTATGCATATGTTTAATTAATCTTTTCCATTTTTTTTGTTATGTGTTAATTAAAATGTATTAAATTTAAGTTGAGTGTAAAAGGTTGCATAGATTCATTATGTTGATTATGTCTTAATATTTTTATACATGAATATATATATATATATATATTGAAACGGTTGTCTTCAAGTCCCTCACCGTTTCACCAACCATCCTAATAACCCACTCGTCTGTGCTAAGTTCAAACCTGTTTAATAAGTCTAAATTAAGATTTGTAAGCTAAAAATTGCAATCACGGCTATATAAACAGCATTATATACGCACATACGAAAGAACGCTATAAGTGAATAGTATTGCCAGAGTTATAGCGTATAATTTTATCGTGTAATATTTTTAAACAGTAATAATGTAGCGTCAATTTATTAATTTATTACTTAAATTCGTATGTGGGAATATAATCCACCTATATTGAATATACATATATAGCATAGTGGCGTGATTAAAATATTTATTAAATTTTAAGTTTCATTTTTATTATAAACCAATTTAATGTAAAAACACATTGAAAGGGTGATTGATTGCAAATGCGCTGACAAGTTTCTTTTTAAAAAGAAAAAATATTTTTTTTCTAAAAATAAAAGTATTTTCGGAGAATTAAAAGTTTAGTAAAGTTTTTGCTGTAAACAATTGTATCAGTATATGCCACACCTGCCTTAGGTTTCTAAAAAGAAAAGCCAATTTTAAAATAATCTAGCTAATTGATTCTAAATTATTTTGGAGACCTCGCTAATTAAAAATATGTTTACAGCAGGGATTTTACACATAAATTATAAAATCAGAACAAAATTCCTGACTAATTAAAAATAAAATCTAATATCGGATTAAACTGATTAAAATTCGATTTAATTAAAAGTTGATAATCAGAGAAAAGTTATAACACCTAAAAGGAATGTCAGCATGTTTGAAGTCAACCACTAATTTCATAAGCAAATTAAAAATTTTGTAATCTTGATGGAGATGAAATTCCAAGGTGTGTGGGCTGATAAGGCGATCATTTAAAAAGGCCATGTAAAGTGGAGGAGCCATCTTAGATCTTTACTTTTTTGAAACCTTGACAGCTTTGAATCTTTGAAATCTTTACAGCTTGAATGCTACATCTGTGAAGTTTTGCCTTCTTTGATCATCGTTAAGCTTTGGAATCCAGCGTGTATCCTGAACCAAAAGCAACCGTGAACATTTTGACATCCAGTTAAGACAATAATTTTTATATCTGTGCGAGAGAAAATGTCGGGCTAAAACAGGCAGCCTTGGCTAAGCTCCAGAGTGAAGGCGACGGGCCTTTACTTCCATCCAAAAACCACCATCACCAGTATGCCGCCATAACAGCTCCGCTCTAACCGTGGGAAGAAGATGATGCCGCAAGCTGCCACAAAGACTCCCGTAACTCCAGCTCAAGTACTACAAGATGACCGGTAACCTCACCATTTCTAACTGCAGTTCAATATATTAATTTTCCTTTAAGTCTAGACTTATAAAATGTATTTTAATTCTAAAATCTTGAATTCAAGTAAATTGCTAAATGTAAAATTTTATTCTTAAATTTAATTATATAATTCTGACCTACTTTCTAATGTTTCCTAACTAAATGATTTTAATAATTTTATTTTCAATTTTCTCACTGCAGTTGTGACTATGGTTTCTTTATTTTTTATTTTAAAATATAAATTATATGCTAATGCCTCGAAACAGCGGGCATTCAATATTAATAATAGAGAGAAGAGAGAATGACCCCTCTTCATTTAATAATTATTTATCGTAGCTTAATGCACGCTGTTTTGAAACCCTCTTAAATAACTGTTAAGAATTGGCTATGTGCTGATTATCATTTTGACCTTGATTATTTAATTATTTGTTGGCAATTTTAAAATGGGAATCTTGTTTTAACCCAAAGTAAATTTCAATTTAATTTTCACTAAGCAATATCCAAGCCTTGAATAAGTATATTTGTTATTTATTTCATTTTGTAAAAGCCCTCCAAATATATTTTTTTCCCTTTTTTTTGTTTTTATTAATTAATCGCGTAATCAAATGTGTTATTTGAGATTGAAACTAGAAAGCAAAGAATATTTAAAAGTACGCCCACGTATAGCATATGATATTAAAAATGCTATATTAGAGTTGGCGCTAATGATTCCACTGATTAGCTATCGTTCTCGTAGCTAAATATTAAATTATTTCAACTCTTTTGCTTGGCGGATGTGATAATTTTATTATACATTTAAACTTTCTCGTTATGTTGCATTTTTCTTTAAGATGGGACTCGGAACGGCCATCCCTCTTACACTCCTTGGGTCGCACACGAATAAGACCTGACGTCAAATTCCAGGCAATAGTGTTAGCTACCCCAACCCTCTTTAGCAGCATGGCGATCGGTCATAGGGCTCCGGTGTTGATCACAAAACCCTAAATATTAATCCATCCGCAGAGCAACATTTATTATAACTGTTTACCAGCGCTATAGCGCATTGGTTCTTTTGGTTGCCAACTCTTCCTCCCTTAAATTAAGTTTCAGCCATTGTCTGACATATTCAAGAGCTAGTTTCGGTCTCATGTACAATAGTTTGAAATAATAATATTATAGATAAATTTGACTTTAAATGTTTCACATATATGAGAAAACAAGGCTTCGTCTGATTGCTTAGCTGAAAACCATGGAATAAGAGGGATTAGCATAATCTGCCCCATAGCTACAATGCAGTGACTGATCAATAAGATAATAAAGCAAATGATGAAAACAATATTTAACTTCATCAAATAAAATAACAAATGTAAAATAATTTTAATTGTAAGGAGAGAAGGTTAAAGCGCTCTCCAAAATGTTAGATGCTACGCGCATTTTAATTGTAAAATGCAAGAATAATATAGATAAAATCGTCAAATTTAATCTGCAAAAATAAACATACAATTTAATAAATTACTCTGATCTCGATCTTATTTATTTCAATCCAATTCAAAATTCTCTATATTATATATGTGATTTCCGATGCATTAATTAGTTTTAAATATATACAGTTAATAAATTCCATTTTTTTTTGTTATGAGTCTCATTGCTTCTCCGTGACCTATGTCGGCCATGTGGAAAGAGGTATACTACGTGTAAGTTCAAGGTGGTCATTCGTAGGGTCTTGAGTCTTGGAATCCTGGCTTACGAGTTGAAGTGCGGTCGGACTCGGGATGTTACAGTCCTAGTCTGGTCAGCTTCGGTCTCTTTTGCTTGGATTCTGAATTCTGTTACGCGAATGTACAAACTTGACTGTTACAATATATATATATATATATATATATCAGTAAATATGACACCTCATGCTGAGTGTCCAAATGTATTTATTCATATATCTTTTAAGTTATTGTTGTCAATGTGGCACCTTATTATGAGTGTCATTGGGTTTACTTTATGATAAATTTCCCCTAGCAATTTGCAATTAATAACTATATTTAAATTCATTTATGTTTATTTTAAAGGGGTTTGATTTCAGGCTATTTGTTTTGTGGGTGGGTCAATGCTGGTGGAGAGATATATTGGTGTTTATATCAATGTATTGTGAAGCATGCTTAGCATACAGGGCAAAGCCCATATGTATGCATAATCCAAAAGTATGGTAGATGCATTACAATGAATGTGGACATATTTCCCACACCATTGTTTTGCTTTTTATTTTGGGTGTTAATAGTAAGATAGCCAAGACTACAATTCATCATTACAGAAAATTATTAATATATATTTTCCAAATGATTTTCTTCACCAGACAGATGCTCATTTCCATTCTGAGCGAGGATCATTTCTCTTCAAATAATACCATGATGCAGATCCACATTCATGTCAGTGTGGTTTCATGCTAGCATCTTCATATTGCATTGGTTGCTTCTGTTAATCAGGAAGCAAGCATTGGTTCAGCTACAAACTTTTAGTCTGAGATTGAATGATTGTTTTTAAAAAGTTTTTAACTGAGTAATCTATGTAGCCTATCTATATTCAACATTATAAACAAACTTCTATAAATTGTCCATATTTTTAGGACTTTCTAAAATAATAACAAATTTAAGATTAATTTATTCCTCAATTTTAAACATATTTATATGTGTGCATTAATAAATGTTTTTTTGTGTGTTATTACTGGCAGTAGCTTATTTCTTTGTTTTAAATCTTTCTTTATTGAAATGTTTGTGAACAAGAAATTATTATAAATCTCTGAATCTCCTAGAGCTAGTGGCTTGGGCTAATGGGCAAAACAAAATAAAATTTGAATCTTAGCAATATGTATCTGCCTACTATATAAATATTCTACATTCAAATGGCTAGGTGGCAACCTGGATGTCAGATACAGTAACTCTAGATACACTCTGACCATTACAATTGGCCTCCCAATGAGGCACATTACATTATAACCACAAGTACTCTGAATTTTGAAAGATTTATGCCAATAACATTTTTTCTGAAATGAATACATTTATGTGTGTGTGTTTGTGTGTTAATGTAAAGTTATAGTTTGAATATCTTGTAAAAGTACTGTCAGTATGAAAATTGTGCATATATAAAATAAATGCAAGAAATAAAATGTAATAATTAATATATATATAATACTTTTTTAAAAAAAAAAAGTCTAAAATCTAACTGTTTAATTTAACTAACTAATAATGAAATGCTGGTAAAAGGGAACTCTTGAGGTAGGAGGCATAATCACAGCTGGGGTAGACAGGAAAGAATAGTCAGCATTTTTTTTTTTTTGTAATTACTAACCAAAGTTTTGTCTTTTTAAAATTTTCGTATAAAATCAATTTGTGTAACCTAATTACTAATGCTAAGTAATTTTTTTATTATTGTTTTTGTTTATCAGAAAGTTCATTGATATGTAATGATATACATATGCCTTTACATTATTTTAAAATTAAAATAAAGGGGAAAATAATACTCAAATAAAATGATTTTATTAAAAACTAAAAGCCAAAATTAAAAAAGTTATATTAACATATATATATATATATTGTAATGGAAACGTATATGTAGCAGCCCCACGATTGGACTAGCCAAATGTAATGGAACCTATAATTCGGAGCCTTACTTGGATGCTCCAAATGTAAAGGAACTTAAGGTAGCCCATGTTTGGGTAAGCCAAATGTAATGGATCGTGCTTGCTACATTCCATTTAAATTGAAGAAAGACAAAATTATCCCGGTTATATAAATAATACAATGGAAACTATATGGTAGCTCATAATTAAGCAAGTTAAATATAATGGAATGTATATGAGTTATTCCATTTATATTAAAGAATGAAGAAAAACAAACTTGTTCCAATTATATTTTAATAAATTGTTTAAATTGCCCTCCCAGCTAGCTTTATATAAAACAAATCTAAAATCATACTAATCAATGAGATCTTTAAATAATTACAAAGGCATTATTTATAAAAATAAATAGCACATCTTTATTTTATGTTATCGTTTGACTTTAAATAATATTAATGTTTCAATATTAATATAAACAATAAATATATAAAGACATATTTCTGCCTAATAGTTATAATATAAAGATAATAACTAACATATAATACCTCAACTTATAAATTATAATTTCAGATTTTAAAATTATTTAAATATTTATCTTAAACATCATCTGTTATACGTTTAATGTTATAATAGAACGAAACGCTTAAATTGATCATTCACAAACGTTACATTTTACAATGAAAAATATAATAAACAAAAAAAAAAATATATCAATCTTAAAAATGTATATCCACACATCACACATATATATATATAAAATTATTAAATACCTTTTTAAAAGTTCACTTAGTTAATTGTCCTTTTAAGAATTAATTTAGTCCATGAGTTTTTTTTTCATCTGTATATTTTATTATTTTATTTTTAGAATGCATTCTATTAAAAGAACGACGAAACGATTTCATTAAAGAAGATTATTAATTCTTGAATATATGCATATTTTATTAAAATGTTAAATCCAGTACATCAATTACACTTACTTCCGGATTAGAATTAAATTGACGATAAGACATTTAAGATAGCTATGCCAGCTTTTAATTCCAGACGCGATGAAATTTATACATTGAAAATTTTAGTTGTTCCATTGAAAAATTGCTTTAGAATATATGAAAGCGATGATGATGATGCAGCCCTAGCTGCGATATATCCTTATTACCCCGTCATAATTTATATGTTTATTACAAAATATATACGTTACTTCAGTATTTTAAAAAAAATGGTAAACTTTAAAAAAATAAAATGTAATAAAATTCTATCCTTCAGTTGTTTGTTCTATATCCCATTTTTAATAAGCAAAAATCCTAATAATGGCTTCCTTATTATTGTCGCATGGTTTCATGCCAGCAGATGCTATTTTAAAACTCATGTTATATATATATGTTCTCTTTTACAACAATTAACATCAAAATAAAAATAAAATATCAAGTATACATATAAAAAGTATCAAATCGAAAATTTGACATCTTTTAAAATATACATAAATAATTATTTATTGCATTTAATAATCATTATAAATAAAATAATCTTTTTTATAATTAATAATTTATATGTCCTTATTTATTTTAATAATTAAATGTTTATAACGATGTACTATCAATATATATAAATAAAATAATAACTTCAAATAATAACTATATTTAATAAACATAAAAGAAAAATTTAAATATTTCCTATGTAAACTTCAACTTAAAGAGATTTTTTTTTTTAAATAACAAATAACAAATTTTTAAAATATAAATATCGACCTATTGATATTTACAATTCCCTCAAATCCACCGAAAAAAAAAAAAATGTCTTTGCAAATAACTAATTAATCAAGAGATATCGAAAAACTTCTCAAATTTGTAATCTTTCTAAGGACTAACATGGTTTAAAGAATATTATTTTTCATATTAATAACCATATTTATTTATTTACATCTATCTTTCAAATCATCTAGATATTTGTCCAAATTTTTTAAAAAAAAAAAATATATAATAATCAAAAGTGCTTTTTTTTTTTTTTTTTTTTAATTCTTCTTGTAAAGAATTTCCAGTATGTTAAACTTTGTGAAAAAGTTTGCCCTAATTTACAAGATTTTCATATAGCATTTTGGTATAACTCAATTGCTTTTGAATAATTTTGAGATAAGTATCTAAAGATTTTGCTATGAACTCCTTAGATTCTACATCTATATCCTTTACATAAATAGTAACTTGATCATAAGCACTAACATAACTCTTAACTTTATCAATAATAGTTGCTATTTTATCAGATAATCTTACTTTTCCTTTGACTACCTTGATAAACATCATCGACTTGAGTAAGTCTTTATTTTACTTATTCTAGATTCAATTAAAAACAATTCTCTGGATAATTTTGAATGGTATTCATTCAAATTTTCTAAATAATCCTTTAAAAATCGCAAATCAGTGTGATATAATTTCAACATTAAAGAACTCTTGAAAATCATTTTGTTTTACAATAATAACATTATTATATTAATTATTTTCAGTTTAACTTTAGGTTTACTCAAATTTCTTTCCTTAGTTATATTTTCTTGAAGAAAATCAATATTATTTATCTTTCCATCTATAACTTTAAGTTTAACTTTAGCTTTTCCAATATCTTTCATAAAATCTATACTTCTTTTAAGATAATTTATTTTAAACTTATCTCTACTCAACTCTTTGAATTTTACTTTAATTTTCTTCATATTTTTACTGGTATAAATTATCTCAAGAAAATCTATTTTAATTTTCTCTTTACTTTTGAATTTAAGTTTTATTTTGACTTTGCCTAAATCTCCATTTGGATCAATTTCTACTTCCATAAAATTTACATTACATATTATATTGTTAATTCTTGTAAAGAATATTTCTTTGTAAATATTAATTTTTGTAGAAACGTTTCCACAATTAATGGTACATTTTTGAACTAGATTTTGCATTTTATCTTTAAATTTATTACTGGTATTATCCGTAATCTTTAGTAATTAATTGTCTAATAACTTTAGATATTTTTCACCTAAAGAATTTAATTTTATTTCTACAGATTCATCAATTCTTTTATCCTTACTATAGTATTCATCAAAAATTTTAGGTTTCATTATAGTCTTTCTTTCAACTACTTCTAATCTGGCTATAATTCCTTGATTTTCTTCCTTCATTTCATTATTTATTTCTTCAATTTTTGCTTTTAAAGAATTAGCTTCCACTATTGTCTCTTCTCTATATTTTTCCATCTTTTCATCAAATTTTACTTCTACTCTTCTAATACTATCATCTACCAAAACTTTTAATTCATTAGAATTAATTTTCATCTCAACTCTAAGATCTTCTTTTAATTCATTAGAGTTTATTTTCATTTCAGCTCTAAGATCTTTTAATTCATTAGAGTTAGTTTTTAAACTAGTCTCTAGTTTATCATATTTGGTATTTATCTCAGCTCTAAGTTTATCATATTTGGTATTTAATTCAGCTTTAAATTTTTCCAAAAAATCTTTTAAGTCAAAATCACCATTAACTGGCATTTTATTACTATTGTTATCCATTATTATTAATAATACAATATTATATACTCATAAAATAAAATCTAAGATATATATATATATATATATATATATATATCTTAGATTATATATATATATATATATATATATATATATATATATATATATTTATTTCTATATAGTAACTATCACAGATCAAGGGCTCACCATCTCCAATCATTATTCCAACAAGCAATTTTTTAACTAAAAATACAAGCCTTTTTAATCTTATAATATATAATAGCTATCTGACAATCTAAAATTTACTTATTTGAACTCATGAACTTCTTGGCTTAAAAAAAAAAAAAAATAATAATCTTATCTATCACCATAACATCAACAAATTTCTCTAAAATATATATATGCAGAGAGTAACAACTGATATCACTAAATAACATTTATTTATATTTAATGATAATAAATATTCTACACTTATACTATATTAAAATGTGGATACTTCATATCAAATTCAATATAACCTTGAAATATTTAAACTACAACTAAATGTTCACATGCCTTAAAATAACTAATTTGATAATATAGTGAGACAACTTTCTCATTCAAAATAATGGTAGTTAAATATAAAATACTTAAATCGATACCTATAAATTTTCTGAACTTTAATACTTAATACCATTTTATACACATAAAAAAAAAATATCCACTTCACTTATTATTAACTTTTGTGCTTGAAATATTTTACTAAAATTGTACTAATGCAGTTTACTACTAACAAATATTCACTAATTGAATTTCATGTTTAAAAGTCACTTACAAAAAAAAAATAAATTATTAATATACTTGTTTTCAAACTCTAATTGATAATCAATGTAATAGATTATTTGTTACAAACAATAATCAATTAATCAAACTCTTAAGTTTGGTGTTATATATTTAAGTTATATACTTATCTATTCCTCCAAAGATCCGACAGATATTGACAACCAAAAGATTGATTAGCACTTCACAACTTTGATGTAGATAAAAGAATTCAATCATTATTCCCAAAGCATACAATGTTTCATGAACACTTAGATGACCATCACATTTCATTCTATCCTATCTACTACAACCCATAATAATTTTTCTTAGAACACCATTACACTACCCTGCTTATATTTAAGTCTTAGGGGCTATTATTTATAAATATTTCCTTGCTCATCTTAAGGAGACTTAGAGGCAAATATTATACATACATTAAAATAATTATATCTTACTCTCTCTGGAGTTTTAAAGATAAAATCATGGCAGGACTACTGTTAACTGCTTCATGATAAATAATAATAAACATCAAGATTTGGGTTGGAGCAATGAATGAGACTAATCAATCACAAGTGACATGAATGCATCACATTCTCAAGACAATGACAAAACTCCCCACTCAACATCAATACCTGCAACAGAACCAACCAAACTCCAACAATCAAATATCCCATCCAACCTTCAAAATTATAGATTTTCTACAACTCAAACTTTCCAAATATGTACAAAATTATTATACTATAATTCAACACCATCAATATACTTTTTAAATTGAAATTAAACTGCTTCATGACTATATTTATCTTTCATCACTAAAAAAAAATACAATAATATTAACCATCACCATCTAAACATAAGGCTAAAATATTTCCATTTATATAAAAAAAATTAAACACACAAAAATGCTTCTCTTTCTTTAAATTATACATCTCATATTAATATATATACTAGACATCTTAATCTCAAGTATGTGGGGTATTTCAAGCCCTAATTAGCTTATTTCTAGCCCTAGTTGTTGCGCCAAATGTAATGGAAACGTATATGTAGCAGCCCCACGATTGGACTAGCCAAATGTAATGGAACCTATAATTCGGAGCCTTACTTGGATGCTCCAAATGTAATGGAACTTAAGGTAGCCCATGTTTGGGTAAGCCAAATGTAATGGATCGTGCTTGCTACATTCCATTTAAATTGAAGAAAGACAAAATTATCCCGGTTATATAAATAATACAATGGAAACTATATGGTAGCTCATAATTAAGCAAGTTAAATATAATGGAATGTATATGAGTTATTCCATTTATATTAAAGAATGAAGAAAAACAAACTTGTTCCAATTATATTTTAATAAATTGTTTAAATTGCCCTCCCAGCTAGCTTTATATAAAACAAATCTAAAATCATACTAATCAATGAGATCTTTAAATAATTACAAAGGCATTATTTATAAAAATAAATAGCACATCTTTATTTTATGTTATCGTTTGACTTTAAATAATATTAATGTTTCAATATTAATATAAACAATAAATATATAAAGACATATTTCTGCCTAATAGTTATAATATAAAGATAATAACTAACATATAGTACCTCAACTTATAAATTATAATTTCAGATTTTAAAATTATTTAAATATTTATCTTAAACATCATCTGTTATACGTTTAATGTTATAATAGAACGAAACGCTTAAATTGATCATTCACAAACGTTACATTTTACAATGAAAAATATAATAAACAAAAAAAAAAAATATATCAATCTTAAAAATGTATATCCACACATCACACATATATATATATATAAAATTATTAAATACCTTTTTAAAAGTTCACTTAGTTAATTGTCCTTTTAAGAATTAATTTAGTCCATGAGTTTTTTTTTCATCTGTATATTTTATTATTTTATTTTTAGAATGCATTCTATTAAAAGAACGACGAAACGATTTCATTAAAGAAGATTATTAATTCTTGAATATATGCATATTTTATTAAAATGTTAAATCCAGTACATCAATTACACTTACTTCCGGATTAGAATTAAATTGACGATAAGACATTTAAGATAGCTATGCCAGCTTTTAATTCCAGACGCGATGAAATTTATACGTTGAAAATTTTAGTTGTTCCATTGAAAAATTGCTTTAGAATATATGAAAGCGATGATGATGATGCAGCCCTAGCTGCGATATATCCTTATTACCCCGTCATAATTTATATGTTTATTACAAAATATATACGTTACTTCAGTATTTTAAAAAAAATGGTAAACTTTAAAGAAATAAAATGTAATAAAATTCTATCCTTCAGTTGTTTGTTCTATATCCCATTTTTAATAAGCAAAAATCCTAATAATGGCTTCCTTATTATTGTCGCGTGGTTTCATGCCAGCAGATGCTATTTTAAAACTCATGTTATATATATATGTTCTCTTTTACAACAATTAACATCAAAATAAAAATAAAATATCAAGTATACATATAAAAAGTATCAAATCGAAAATTTGACATCTTTTAAAATATACATAAATAATTATTTATTGCATTTAATAATCATTATAAATAAAATAATCTTTTTTATAATTAATAATTTATATGTCCTTATTTATTTTAATAATTAAATGTTTATAACGATGTACTATCAATATATATAAATAAAATAATAACTTCAAATAATAACTATATTTAATAAACATAAAAGAAAAATTTAAATATTTCCTATGTAAACTTCAACTCAAAGAGATTTTTTTTTTTAAATAACAAATAACAAATTTTTAAAATATAAATATCGACCTATTGATATTTACAATATATATATATCACACATGGAAAACTTTAAAAGTATTTTTAAAAAATATTTGAATGTACTTTTTTTGTAAAAATAAAGATATAAAGATAAAGATTGATATTTTTTGAAAATAAAACTAAATGTTAATTTCTATCATGTTTAATATTAGAAAATGGAAATAATTGTTTTATTAATTAAATGTAAAGCAAACGAGCCCTTGGGGCACTTAAATAATAATGTCAGACAAAATAATGAAATTATTGTTTCCTGCTCTGAGCAGCAACAAGCACACAGACCATAACAGAAAAAAAAACCATCTAGACATTAGAATCAGTGACATCATGTTCAATCGATAAGAGGCTAATAAATGTATAAAAGCCAAAATAATTGATTCATTAACAGTTGTTTTATAGGAGCAGATGATTAATCTACATATGAACTGTAGCTGTATTGCAGACTCCTACATTATGGACTCTGCAATAGATTTAATTTCCTGACAACCAGCTGAGGCCTCCCAATGACAGTTCTTTACCAAATGAATGGCAAGTAGCAGCTTCATTATAAAGGAGGACAAATAATCTACAAAAGTGATCATGAAGATGGACCTCTAAATCTGCTGGAAGTCGTAAAGTATGAACTCTTGCGTTTATCTAATATGAACTTTTTGAAATTTGCAATTAGTAACTGAAAATAAGAACGCCTATCTGACCTAAAAAGGAAAATTCCAAATCAATTATTAATAATATTTTTTATTTATATGTTTAATTAATAATTTCTTTTTTTTTTGTTAGATGTTAATTAAAATGTATTAAATTTAAGTTGGGTGTAGATGGCTGCATAGATCCATTATGTTGCTTATGTCTTAATACACACACACACACACACATATATATATATATATATATATATTGGTAAATATGACATTTCATGCTGAGTGTCCAAACATATTTATTTGTATATCTTTTAAGTTATTGTTGTCAATGTGGCACCTTATGATGGGTATCATTGGGTTTACTTTATGGTAAATTTTTCCTAGCAATTTGCAATTAATAACTATATTTAAATTTGTTTATGTGTATTTTAAAGGTGTTTGATTTCAGGCTATTTGTTTCATGGTTGGGTCAGTGCTAGTGGAGGGATATATGGGTGTTTATATCAATATAATGTGAAACCTGCTTAGCATACATGACAAAGCCTATATGAATGCATGACCCAAAAGTGTAGTAGATGCATTAGTGGTTGTATTTCCCACACCGTTGTTTTTCTTTTTACTCTGCATGTTAATAGTAAGATGGCCAAGACCACAATTCATCATTACAGAAAATTGTTAATTTATATTTTTCAAATGATTTCTTTTGCCAGACTGATGCTCATTCCTGTTCTGAGTGAGGATCATTTCTCTTCAAATAATACCACACTGCACATGCACATTCCTATCAGCATGGTTTTATGCTAGAATCCTCATATTGCATTGGTTGCCTCCATATATCAGGAAACAAGCATTGGTTTGGCTATGAACTTTTAGTCTGAGATTGAATGATTGTTTTTGAAACATTTTTAAATGTGTAACCTATGTAGCCTATCTATACTCAACATTATAAAACAAACTTTTATAAACTGTTCATCTGTGCAGACTTTCTAAAATAATAATTTAAATTTAAAAATGATAATAAATGTAAGATTAATTTATTCCTCAATTTTAAATATATTTATATATGTGCATCAATAAATGTTTTTGTGTGTTATTACTGGCAGTAGCTTATTGCTTTATTTTAAATTTTCTTTATTGAAATGTTTAAATAAGTATTAATGATAAATCTCTGTGTCACCTTGAACTAGTTACATGGGTTAATGGTCAATATAAAATAAGAGTTGGTTCTTAACAGTAAGTATCTGCCTACTATACAAATTTTCCAGGTTCAAATGGCTTGGTGGTGCTTTGTATGGCAGATATGCTAAGACTCTAATCACACCCCAACCATTATAATATATATATATTCCAAACAACGGTAAACAATTTATAATACAATATAAATAAAAACTCAATAAAAACTCATAAAGAAATATTTTCGATTATAAATATAATATAATCGAAAATATTTCTTTATGAGTTTTTATTTATATTGTATTATAAATTGTTTACCGTTGTTTGGAATATATTTAAGTTTTGTTATTGTATTATTGATATTAGCGGACATTTATTTTGTTTTATATATATAGAAAGTGAACAAAGTTTATAATAAATATTTATTCATATAAAAATTGAATGTTTATTTAGTAAAAGTTTGTTTATTGGTTTATGTTTTAAAAATATTTTTGGTGCTAAGTGAAGTATTTGTTTTACTATGAATAATTAACGTTAAAATATGTACTTGATGATTTATTTTCTAGTTAATACCAAACTGTTATTAATTCTGATTAAATATTTTGGGGTGATGGTAGTATTGTATTGCAAAAAACTAAACCAAACCAATCTTTATTTAAGTAATTTTACATGTCTATTAATTTTTTTATATAAACGTTAGTAGGACATTATATTGAATGGCAATGCCTATTAAAGTTTAGGATTTAAAACAAAAAATAATAATTGAATAATTTTTGGTTTAAGTTCATGAGAAATTCAAATGCTAGAAATAATAGCAGAGTCATAATTTGAAAACTGTAAGTACTAAAATATGTGACTCTGACCCTAAGGCAACCTCATGGGGTAATTGCGATTATTAATAAAATATCAAAAAAATGCAACATAAAAATTAATTTAGGTTATAGTAAGTTAAAGGTAAAATATATAATACAACTTATTTAAGATATTGATTGCAAAGTGGTAAATTTATTTCAAATACCAAACTGATCTAAAACATTTCTCTAAATAGTAAATTCATCACTTATATTTATCTTTAAATTTATAATAAAATATAATAAAATTCAAAACTTGAAATAAATATTTCTGTAAAATAAAATTTCTCTTGGAGACAGAAAATTAGTATACTTTCTAACTTTTATCAGATATGTATTTAACTTTCATAATGTCTAATGTTTAAATTTTCATTTTTTTTTTCATATATAACTGTTTTATAATAATTATATAATGAGTTATTTAAAAAAAAAATGTAATGTTTATAACAGCAGAAATTACAATTTGAGAATTTTGTTTGTCAATTAAATACAAATCTTTGGTGAATATTAAATATTTAACAATATATCTTTGTTTTGTTTTTTCAATTTATTTTAGGCTGGTAATTTGCTGTTAATCTGATAGGGTTATAACTTACGGATTTTCATATTGAATGCATATTAAATTTTTATTCTTATTTCTATAATAATTAAATTGTATTAACAAGTGTATCCAAGTCTAACAGTTGTTTTAATTAGTAATTCAAATGTATTAATTTCTAATTCATTGTATACTTTATTGAATAAAAAGTGATATGCATTATATAAACAATAATGACGATAATAGCTCAAATGTTAATACTGTAATAAAAAAATGTTTATAATAATAAAAGTAAAACTATTATGCATATTTAAAATAGTGATATCATTAGCTATTATAATTAAAATTGCTAATTTATTTAAATTAATTGAAGACTTAGATGTATTTTCAAGGCAAATGATAAAGCTTTTTTAGATATATATAAAACCAAAATAATTTCATAACTAAGAAAATGTAAATATATATATATTATTGGAAATAAAATTCTCTGTAACAACAGTATATATTGTATATGCAATTTTTATTATTTCCATATCTCCTTGAATGAGAACTCAACAGGTAAATCGAATTTTACATTCTATAATGCATGACTTCATTATGTTTTTTGAAACACTTTAAAATTAATTAGATGTTTTATGTTAAGAATGTTGTCAAAACCAAAATAAATACTTAACTAGTGTAAAACGATGATTTAAAATAAGTGGAAGTCTGATTAAATATAAACTTAATTGAAAGTAAAAGACCTTGGCTTTAAAATTTTATTAATTTTTGCTAAATATTCCACTGTGCTTCAGTAATGAAGAACATTCATCTCCCTTCCTGCTGTGGGTAGAAATATTATCTGCGTGATATACTTTTTGAAAATAATAATTTTACTAATTTTATTTAATATAAAAAGGAGATGGTATATTGTTTTGCTAAATTTATTTTACAATAATTATTATTATTATTTTTAAATCTGAATAATACTTTGCATAATCATTTCGTCTTACTTAAAGCCTATTAACATTCAAGTTCGTGTCTGAGTCTTAATTTGTTTCATTAAAGTATGATAAAACAATTAAGTCTGCTTATCAAATATTAATATCTAATTTATTTTATAATGGTATAATAAATTAATTAATGTCAAAAATAATTATTCAAGAATGAATAACAATAGCTTTAAGATTTATTTTGCTTTTCATGTATAATCCGAATTATTTTCGTGCTTATAAAGTGAACATTGACAAATATTCACTTATTATTAATATTATAATTTTTCCAATTATCTTGTAATATTAAATTTACCTATAGAAATGGTAGTGAATTTTTGATTTTAATATTGGCTAGTGATTCAATTTTGAATTTGAGTAATGGATTTAATATATTGATGTATGTGTGTGTGTATATATATATATACGCAATTAAGTGGAATAAACTGCACTCCCTCAAGCTTTAACTAAGTAACACTGATAGCAAATGATCAAAAATAAAATGGATCCATCAATTATTTAAACTTCCGATGTTTATATGTTTATATTTGCCAATATATACATTCTCATTAATTTTTATTATAACTTATAGCGCAATAAATATCATTTATTAAAATATATTATTATTGTGTTTTCTTGATTTATTAAAAAAAAAAATCTTTAGCATTTTTAAAGCTAATCTCATTTCACGTTTTCTGTGAGTTTGATGCTACAAATTTCATTAAATTTTGTTGTTCTGCAATCAGTTTTTGCAGGCCTGTGTCACATTTTGATAGTTCAGAAGTACCTTCATTTTTTGAAGTCAATCAGGACTTATGAAACAGTTTAGTTTGATATTTGTATATATTTTTATCATGTTACACATACAATGATTATCAGAATAACAGTTTTATAATATTTTTTTAATTCGGTATGTGTAAATCTTTCCACAATATCTGTCTGCAGTTAATCCAGAAAAGACCGTATTTTCTTTTTATATCAGCAATCAATAATTTAAATAATTGAATGCTTGAAAATCTGGTGCTGCATTTCCCAAAGAATATTTTCTCTTTGTCTTTTTTAATTCAATTTTTATCTTCCCCCATATGTGTATTTATAATTACTTAAGCATCATATATGTATTAATATTACTAAATTTAACTTTAATTAATAATGATGAAATGTTAGCTTTACATATACTGGAATTTTCTTAGCAATATATGGAAATAAAGTTGTATTGCTTGATCTTAAGTTTATTTCTATTAATCTAAATATTTAAAAATAAAAAGAAATAGAAATTATTACAGAAATTATCATAACATATTATATACAGCAAAGGTATTTTCATGGATATTGTTCAAAATAGTTTTTCCAGATATTGATGAGTAATTACACGATATTCAGTGTAGTTTAAAGAATCAAGAAGCACCACAGACATGATTTTCATAGCAAGGCAAATGCAAAAGTAGTTCCAGGAACAAAAGAGTCACATTCTATTCCTTTTATTGATTTAGTCAAGACATTTAAATAGGCTTGAAATTATTTGGTTATCCACTAATGTTTATTCATATCATAGAGCTTTCATATAATGGAATGGTTACTGTGGATGAAAGCTTTGACTCATTTGAAGTAACAACTAGTGTTAAATAAAAATATTTATTTGATTCAGTATTGTTTTTAATATTTATGTCAGGAGTGGTATTTGGAATTGTTTGTAGTTAATTTGTGACATGGATTAAGATGGGGGTAGAGATTTGATAATATAATTTTTTAATTTGAATCGATTAAAAGAAGAAAAAAACTTCATCACATAATCACATCTCCAATACTAACACAAAATTGTTTATAAAGAAAGCAAAGCAAAACTCCATATAGTAGTGCCACCTGTGCTAAACAGAATAATCAATGAATGCCAGAAGGCTTGTGCATAAAATCCCTATCTAATGCCTACTCATCCAATATCCCCAGACTAGTTTCTGGCTTGTTAAAGAGCCAAAGACACCAAAATGTATGGGTGCTGAACTGAGTTCAGACCCATATGACTATATAAGCTATTGAGCTTAGATTGAATATATTTTTTTGTGTTTTCAATTTCATGCTCATAGTTTTGTAGTTAAGTAGAGATAAAAGGTGCTTGCTAGAGGGTTGCATTAGATCCTAAAATCTAGATGCAGTGCTCTCAGATCCAAAGCTCCTCACTGACGAAGACCACAAGGCAGAAACTAGTCTGGGGATATTGGATGAGTAGGCATTAGATAGGGATTTTATGCACAAGCCTTCTGGCATCCATTGATTACTCTGTTTAGCACAGGTGGCACTACTATATGGAGTTTTGCTTTGCTTTGTTTAAAAAAACTTCATCTTATTGGATTTTGCATTGACAATAAGCTCATTACTATTCTATTTTTAACAATCAAAAGATTATTTACAGAATGTTCCTAATATTTTTGAATGCAACATATAATTTTCTTTAATAATTAATATTTCTTAAAAAAAATAAATTCTTTATAAGTTTGGATGAATATCAAACTGAGAATGTAATCTAATTTACATATGTTAATAAATTTACAAGTAGATAGAATGATTTAGTTTTTGAGATGCAGCACAGATTTCAATTTACTGCTGCATATTTTAGTGTGCTTAAAAGTAGGATATTTTATTAAAGTGAAAATACATCAGTAATTAAATTAGCTATATAGAGAGTTATTTTATCTAATTTATTCTACAGACATGAAACTTGATAATCTTATCAATACATTATAATCACATTAATATGTTTTATTTAAAATTTTGTCTTTTAAAATTTTTAAGATGCAATGGCAAATCATTAAAGTAATTGATATGTTCTCCAACTTATTCAATGTAATGTTATAGAATCTCTTATTGTACAATCACACCCTTATTCAATTGCCATATAAAATGAATGAGTAATATAAAAATTTCTAAAAAGCTGTTTTATGAGAAATTTGTGCATAGTTTTCATGGGAAAAAATTGATTATATTTATATTGTAAAGATTATTTTAAACACATTCTACATGGTTCTATGTATTTATTTTCCTTGGGAAGATAACAGCAGTAAATAAAATATATAGGACAGATACATATAGACTTGGTGTCGAACTATTTCAGAGGGAAAAAGTTTTCTGCATAAGAACTTAAAAAATCAATATCAGAAAATATTAAAAAAAATCAAAAATTGAATTAACATAGTCTATATATGGATGTATTTGTGGTTCATTGATTTGCTTGTATAGTCAACAGCAATATCATCTCTACAATCCTTTTTTGTTTTTTTTTCAGAGGAAGAATGAACACATTTGTTTAGGAAGAGATAATGATGATATATTTAAGTTATGCCTTCTATTAAAAAAAGTGATATTTCAAGCAGCAAAGATTGATTATTTTTTTCATCAAATATTGCTGCATTTGAAAGATATTGAATATGTTTATAAGAGAGCATAAGTTAAAAGTATGTTATTAGTATTATTAAATTTATAGTTCATAAGTCTTCCAAGCCTTACAGAATGAAGAAAGAGATGGAATGGAACTTTAAACTTTAATTTTAATGAATTTTTGAAAAATCTAAAAAGAGACTAGGTATGAAATAATAGAATAAAGTTTGAAAACTAAATCTCAAAGAGACTTTACTTATGTAGAAGATTGATAATATTTGAAAATGTTGACATTACATAATTAAATTTACAATTGAAATAGATTCAAAATATTTAAAATTATATAAGGTAAGGATAAATTTATCATCATTTTACAAATTTAAATAAAATGAAACTTTGAAAGATATATAAGGCCATATCCAACTTAATGTTTTTATTTTTAGTGATTGTCATAGTGTTCTATGTTTATTTTCTCCTATATCAAACATTTTTTAATATATTATGAAAAATATTTTCATTTATAAGTATAGTTCATATGCATTTACAAAAAAAAATATTTAATTCAGTTAGGAAGTATACCTAAAAATAAATGTCCGTGTTTTTTTTTTTAGATAACTAAATTTTTTTTTAAAAAGTTTAATTTATTTGTATATAGATATATAATGGCATACTCACATAATCATGGAATTACTGTTTAATAAATGGTTAGAACCATTGTCAGCTAGAGTATGAACAAGAATAAAACTATAAAACCTCTAAAAGTTGCACCCCTTAGCTCATGAATATTGAATTCAATTTACTATTTTTTTTTGTAGAGATATGATTGGATTGTCATGTTTAAATGATTATCAGCTTGAAAATGTGAATCAATTTAACTAACTTGATAACTTTTTAAGTATAAAGAGAGTTTAATATTGATATGCAACACATATTGGAATGTGATTTAGAAAATGGAAGTAGTTGTATATAAAGATGGATTTGGTCTTCACAGTATTATGTCGAATCAACATAACAAAAGATTATAAAATATAATAAAAAATTGCAAGACCAATTGATTTGTTTTTCAAATTTCAGAATATTATATGATATTAATAGTACTATAGTAAATCTATATCTTTCTTTAATATTCGATTGTAAACTGCACAAGGAGTAAGGATAACCTTTAAAATATTTTACAGACAACTTGACCATGGATTTGATGATTATGACAAATTTCATTTATGCTATCAATAATATTTCAAACACTCTCTGAAAACTGCAATATTTATAATTTTCATGGAGAAGTTACGAGATGAGATTACAATTAAATAATATGTTGAATTTTCAAAATTAATGTTTATTTTGGAAAAAATCAAAACACATCATTGTAGCCTAAAGGATCAAAATATGATATATGTAATATAGATCATAGATTGTTTTATGTAGTCAGGATAAAATTCATCTTTGACTTTATATTCTTGTTGTGGGAGATAAAATAGATCATGAATGATAATGAGTGATCGCTAATGTGGGTTTAAATTTATATAAATTGTAAGATATTTGTTTCTGTATGTACAATAATAAAACTTGACATTAACTTTATAAAATATAAAATAACTACTGAAAAAATAGTGTATGATGTTTTAAAGTTATAATAATTGTTAAAAATAATCTTATTAAGAACTTCTCAATTTTAATAATATTACAAAGGGAGATTCTGTTTGTTACTTTCATCAGCTAAAAATTGATATCGGGAACTTTAACTTTATGAGATCCTCAGTATTTATACTAAATTTAACAATTCTATATTTTTGCTGAATGCAATATGAAAAATTATTATTTTTTAGCGTTATTTGTCTCTGAATACTTATATACATAAAATATATATAAAAAAAAAAATGGTTATCATGTTTATTACAGCTTGCTGTCTTATAAAAAACGTTATCATTCAAATTATTATACGATTTGCGTGACTGATGATGAGAAATTAATAGCTTAATTGCTAAAATTAGCTATATAATTAAGAGCATAAATCAAGAAAAAAGTAATAAATATTGTAATTAATATTTTTTTCCACTTTTTCTCATCAATAATGAATAAAAGATTATTTTAAAATAGTTTCATAACATTAAAATAAAATACAATTCTTTGGAGAATTGCTAAAGAGTAAACATCAGATTAATAATAACTTGCTTGAAACTTTATTGGCTGAAATTATATTTAGAAATATTTTCCTCTATTCTTTTTTCCTTTTTCAAAAGCATTATTAATATTTGGCTTACTTTTTTTTTATATAGAAATAAATGTGAGGAAGATTTAAAATTTCATTCATTTTCTTTACATAATTTCAGTAATGAAAAACTACCTTTGTAATTACTACTTTCTGATTTTAATTATTCTATATAATTGAATGTATTATTAGTTTTGAACTTGTTTTTTAAACTTGTACAATAATCGGTGTGTGATTATCTGATTCTGAAACATTATAATTTATATAAACTTTGCTTAGTTGGCTATGTAAAAGTGTGACTTTTATAAGTTTTTTTTTTTATAAAGGGCTTGTTGGACAGACTTTTGACAAAAATCTATTTTATCTTTTTTAAGTAATAGGTGAAGCAAGCAGGCAAATGCTTAGAGTGGCTATGGAGGGAGGGGTTTGTTGCTGCATAATGTTGATGCAAATTTATTTCTACAATTTTGAATTTATTTAATAATTATTTTGTCAGTGGTAATGCATTATTCATTCATTCATAGGTTGAAGAACTAATTAATTAGTGGCTGATCATTACTGGTGAGAATGGATGTCATTAAATGTTTGGTTTGTCTAGATGTCAAAAAGGCTAATTTTGGATCTGCATATGTGATATCAATATAAATATAAAAAAAAAAAATATTTGTTCCAAAATCAATAAAAATAAAGCAATCACCCATCCTTTTGGCACAAAGTTTAGTAAGCACGATTTTCTGATTCATTATGAAATTCAGGGTAAAATTCAAATTGTCAAGCATTGATGGTCGAGTGGTCATCACAGCTGCCTTACAAGCAGTTGTCCCGGGTTGCAGATTTGCTTCCTGGCCGATGCTTTGACAAATGAAAAAAAAATTCAAATTCAAATTAAATATAAATATAATATCATTAAATTTGAATTCATAGTCAATAAATCATAGATAAAGATCATAAATATCTCATTTAAAACCATAAGTATGATGCCCATATCTGGGTATGCACTTATTAGTAAAATGCAACATATTAAATTGCAAAATTCATTAAGATATAGATATATTTATGCATTAATGATAAAAATTTACTGAAAATTTCTAACTCCCAAAAATATAATTATTTGAGTGCATATTGACCACATAAGAACATCACATTTAATAATCATGTGTGCTTTAATTTTCACTCATAGAATTAAAGAAAGTAAAATATTATTGTATAAGTAAGAATCCAGTCTGCAACTGATTTGTAAGTAATAGTATTGAAGCTTGGAGCCTGAGCTTTATATTGATATAATTCATCACTCAAACTTTTGATTATCATATAACATTTTATGTCTTAATTAAATAATAAGCTAATTGAGAATATCTAAATGTATTATCCATAAGATTTATTCCTGTACTATCAGCTCATCAAAAAGTTGTCTTACTTATATCTGTTATTGATGTATTTATTAAATATTTGAAATTATTTGCTTGCATTTGATTAATCACATAGTTATAAAATGAGATTGTCTAAGGTAAATATTTTCTTTCCACTAAACCTGCTGTTATTGCTGCATTTATACTGAGTACTTCCACTTTTTACACATATTTTATACTTACAAGCTAAAGAAATATTTGAATCCAGAGTTTATGTTTGTATAATTATTTAATAAGTAAAAGTGTCATCCATAGATAGACAATATGCATTGTCCCAATTAATTGAAAAAAGTTAACAGTGGCTCAAATAGCTCTTGATCACAATGCTCCAGAACTTTCTATGTAGCTAAAAATAAATGAGAGATAATAAGATGGGAAATTATAGAGATGATATATAAATAGTTTATAAATTATTTTGAATAAACATCAATATACAAAAAAATGGTATTTTCTTTATATTTGAAGCAAGAGTTAGATTTTAATGGATCAACATTATAATCTATTAGACAACAGATGATAGTTTGGGTTGTGTACTATTTCTAGACATATTCTTTGTTAATGTTGCATCACCAGTTTATTTATCTTCACTTTTTTGTGATCAGTTTAGAAGCACTTTTGTAACAGATGTAATTCATTCTACATGAGTTTAAACTAGAAGTATTTTGATACCCAAGAAAAAATTTAATAGCTTCTCCAAGGGGAGAGAAGATGTCATAAATATTGTTTGGGTGACTTTCAACATTATGATTCCTATCACAGTGTATATTGAATTAGCAATATTAAAAAATAACAAAACAAAAATAAAAAAATAAGACTAGACAAAACAAAAGAAAGCAAACAAAGATATTAAAAAAATATTAAAATATTTTCGAGATAGAGATCCCGATAATAAAATATTTTAACAGACTAATACATTAAACACAATATAAATATTAATTTAAGATATAAGCGTATTGGTAATAAATAAATTTTCCAAATAACTGGATTAATTTTGGTTCACTCAACAACTTCATACAAGAACACATTTTATTACTATATGTATTAAGATGATATTTTTCATCTCATAATAAAATATATAGATATTTTACATTTAAATTTAACAATACTTTTTTTTTATATACATACAATTTATTTAGTTTAATTGTACATACTAAAATAGATTAATAAAGCTAACCCATTAATTAATCAAGTCCAAATTTTCTTTTAATTATAGCTTGATGTGTAAACAGTGGCAGGAGTTAAAAATAAATTTGCTTGATTGTTTAAAATGTAAGCAAATAATTTTTATGATTTTGTTTTTTTATAAATGATCATTAGCTGCATGGCAAATGAAGGATCCAGGATCTTAAAAATCTAAACCAAAAGAATAAGGAATTTTAAGTAACAAAGAAGAAAATATTTCTGTGACATTTTATTTGTTACTGTTTTTTAATTAGAACTAAAGTGAAAAAGTTGAAAAAGAAATGTTAAGTGAAAGGATGGAGGAAGTATCTGCAAATATTATATAAATAGATTTATAATGTGATGATTCTGGGTATTTTATCTCATAGAAATTTCAATGTATGCTGGACAATTAAATTCATAATTCCTTCCAGGAAATGTTTTTTTTTTTCCACAACTGTATCTTCTGAGACTGAGTGGTGAAGAAAGCATCATTACCCAAAGAATGAGAATAATTCACTAGCTAGCTGAAACACAGCCATGGGGAAAATGGACAGTTACCATTGGACATGTATGAATAAGCTATGAACATCAGATTATTATCAATGGAAGTATCTCTCCCACTAATACATTTAAGTTGACCAATTAAGATTCTGATGTGTTATACATTAATGCAAGGATCAACATCAGATTTTTCTCATGTAATCATGCAATAAGTTGCAGAGTGGTAGTATGAACTTTTGTAAATAAAAAAAAATGCAACTAGTCTCATTTATTTACTAATATCTCAAACCATTAGGTAAATAGTATTAAAAGCAATGGATCATGATTCTAATATAAAATAATTATATTTGTTTATAATATATAATAATTCAAATACTTTTAGGCATAATTTTGCTATTTTATGAGATCTGATGAATCTTAAATTGATCAAATCCTGGAGAAGGATTTTTATTGTTACTATATTTTAAGTTTAGTTTTTGCTCTGGGTAACTCAAATTGTGAGACATTATGTCTGAATCAGAATTATTTGCCAATCTTGATTTCACCCTTTTTCCAGGTCATCTCCTAGAGTAAAATTAAGGATGAAGTGTGCTGCATTGTGACATCAGGTAATCTTGACATTATGTTGCTTATGTTTGCTAGCTTGAGTCCTGATGTTATCCTTTATTTAATGGTGATTCTATCTCTTAATCATCATATGAATGTTAATAAGGCATTTTTTGCATACTTCTCATATAGTATATAAAGTAAGATTTAGTTAATTAAATATTGATTCGAAAGGATTTGGTAAAGATTAGGAAGTAATATGATAGTGATTTAAATATTGATTGAACCAATTCTTTAGATTGTTTATAAGAAAATTAATAAAAAGATTTATTTATTAATAATGTAAGAAATAAATTTGTTATTACTATAGCATTGCCATTCTAACATTAGTGTTTACTTGTTTAAAGGTAATAATAAAGGATTTTTTATATTGTGTGGGTATTCATGTACCACAACAACTACTTTATTGTTGTGAATATGATCATTAAACAAATAAATGTAAACCAGTTTACTGGAAACGATTTAGAATAGTAATTATTATATTATAATCTTCAATAACTTCTCTTCCTCTTTCCTTCTTTATTTTTGCTTTTCTAATATATAGCATATAATAACCACATTCCACTCTTTTGACACTTTGAAGCAAAATATATTTATTAATATTACAGTTTTGATTGTTCCTAGCAGTCTTCATCAGATCTACAAAAAATTAAACATTATATTAATACAATCATATTTCATACATATATCTATTAATTTTTTTCAATTTTACCAACTTAATTATTAACATAACTTTATTCATAAAACTTACTATTATATAACTTTAAAATCTACTTTACCCTTTATTTTTATTCTTAGTTATTATCATATTTATATTTATTTACCTTTTTTTTTTTACCATAATTTTATAAATTCAATCTAATTATTTCTTGTCTGGTTTTAGGTTACAATCTAGTGACACCTTGTAGTGATCATATTGCTTTCATAAATGTTAACTTGCATCACAACAGTATGTATATGATAAACAAACAGATATTATGTATATAAACATAGATATAAAATAAATGTAAGACAATTTACAAACACAAATATAGAACTTTTTTTTTATATTTATGTATGAGAATAAATCAATGACACATACTGTATCACACACATGTAAACGTTTATATAAGCAGCAATTTGCATTCAGACCACTTTAATTATTAAGTAAGTAAAAAAAAAACTTTATGAATAAATATGAGGAACAGGTTAAAATTATATCCAATACAATAATGTTTATTGCATGTTATGTATCCGTAATACAATTAAAAATGCAAATGAAAAGCAATTTAAAATGATTGTAAGACAAACTTATTCTAAAGTGAATAAATAAATACATAGACATAAACAAGTTACCGAATACATTAATTATTAACATTCTAGAAGAGATGATTGATGAAACTATAGAGATTTAATATATTTCATGTGGATCCATAGCAGTTTTCACCAGAGTAACTTTTTAAGATTCGCGCTTGATATCCATAATAAAATATCTTTCATTATTGTCAGTTATCAATAGAAAAATCTAAATTATACATATATTTAAATTACAGTTACAAATTTTAAAAAATAAAAATAAACTGACTCATGCATATATACATTTAAAATGTGTGTAGAACTATGAAATGTTGTTCGGGTAGAAGTATCTATAAATACGAATATGTGCATTTTTTAATTAAATTTTATCACGTAAAAATATTAGAAATAATTTTTATCCCGGGTGCATTAATTGACGATAATATATATATAATAGGAAAATAATATAAAGCAAAAATAAATTATTTTTAGAAAAAATAAAATTAGAAAAAAAAAATGTTTTAATTTTATTTAAAGCTGAAAGTTCTTTCAAATATATTTCTGCATTTTTTTTTTTACAGGTTGTTCGATCAATTTTAATCTGACATTTAACATGTCACATTTTACTGATGTAAAGGTGACATCTTTTGCAGTGTAGTTAAATTGAATCAACTGTTAAATGATAAAATCAGTAGTATGGATTATAGCCATGAATATTAATAAAAAATTATTTAAAAAAATTTGAACCATAAATGATTGAAAAACTGAGGTGTACTTTGTAAATAACTTGTCGTTTTCTACTGCTGCCTTCATTCTGTTTTTTCTTTCTTAGTTTTTGATTATGAAATTTAAACACATTATGATTCTATACTCTTTTTTATATAATATTTAGTTCTATATTAAATACATCTTCTACTTGCACGGAAGAATATTAAAAATGCCAATTCATAGCACACATTCATATGGAGGTTTGATCCATCCTTGTGAGAGATTAGTTTTAAATATTTTCTATTACATAATAAGTCATGATTAAATAATAAACTTTCAGGTGAAATGCACTTGACATTTGTCTGATATAATACAACCTGACATATTGTCTAGAAAATGTTGATACAAATCTATTTTGTCAGCTTCAATATTGTTTCTCTATTTACAAATATTCCAAGTGATGTTGTTTCACAGCATTATGATTTACTAGATGATATTGTTATATAGATATGCATTGTCTTTTCAACATTTATTTTGCTTTTAATGGGCAGTATTAATGGAAATATTTTAGTACTTTGATGGGCTCTCCTATTTCTAGACAATTTTCTGATTTATTTATCATCTATATAGAAATTGCTGATATTTTTGTCATCTGGAAACACTATAAAGATAAACTACATGTTTTGTTTTTTTCACAAATAAACAATATCCATATTTGTATTAAGTTTACAGTGAGTACAGACTGATGAGAAGCTTTCTTTCTTTAATTTAATTACCACCAAAATAAAACTAATCCTTTATCTTTTTCATTTTCAAAAAATAATATACACATATAGATACAATTGACCCATCATCACCAGCTCACACATTTTAGCCAAAACTCTTTTTACTAGAGCAGTTAATCTTTCAGATAAATTATATCTGAAAAAAGTAAATCATATAAATAACATATTATTAGATAACAGTTATAATAATAGAATGTTAAACAGAATTTTAATTCAGACACAAAACAATCATAATAAAAAACCAAGAGAGAAAAAAAGCTACAATGATTATTGTACAAACTCATAGGTCCTTATGTAAATGGAACAGTAGATAGAATTAACATGTTTTAAAAATGCTATAATACAAAAGCATGGTATATTATTAACCAAAATATACATTTATTTCAACAAACGAAAGATCAGAGAGACTACTGAGTCCAGAGTATATTAACAAACATTATGATCATATGAACTATTTTTCATTTGGAATAATTATTTAAAATTCGTTAGTCTGAGTAGCTTCCTTCTTTTTCTATTTTTATTTTATCCATAACTTTATATATTTAAATTTTTAATTCCTGTTTTTATTACATGAACTTAATTTAGTTATACATCACTGCATGGAATACCTTCACAATTGGTTTTATAATAACATTCATTATTTATTATAGAGTTGATGACCAGTGTAACCCATGCAAAATATCAGTACTTTAATATTATAAATCATACATGGATGAATTCAGGTATTATTTTTTGTGTCACAGTAAATTATTTGTTTTAATATCTATATAAAATATGTATAAACCTTGGAACACCTTAAAAATCAGCAATTATTGCACTGCAATTAATGAATTTCTGTAGAATAAATCAAGCAAATTTTCTAAACATTCATAAACATCTCTCTTATTTCATAACACATTATGTTGTAAACATCCACCAATATATAAATGTTCTAAACTATTCTATCTATATTGTATAGTGGAAGATTGTATGTATGTGTATTATGCATAAATGTAAATGCATGCAGGCAGTATATAATAAAATATATCTTAATTATTATGCTCCTCTAGAAAATCTATATATGCCAATCATATACTTAAATGTATATTAAGTCAATGCTAATGAGAAATAATTTTGCAAAAAATTAACATATAAAATAAATACCTGCTTTAGTGTGTGTATATGTGTGTAGTAGTGTAATAATTTCTAGTACTGTTCACATACTGAAGAGCAGATGATAGTCTGATTACTGTAGATATAATAACTTCCAAAGTTTAAGATCTTAATTAAAATGTATTATAACTGACAAAATTGTGCAATCTACATGAAAAATCTTTTGAGGGCAATCTGCATGTGCATTCCACATTCCGATGTCACATACCACTATTTTTTTCTCTTTTTTAGTTCGCTAAGGTCAAGGAACACAAGTAATTCATAACTATTCTACTGAAATTATTGATTGCGAACAATGACAAAATGCTAACAAAATAATGAATGATTCATACAATTTATTTATGTATATACATTAGAAATTAACACGCACAATGACATAACTTTACTTAATTGACTTATTATTTTTGACAAATTCATTTATGTGAAATAAACATTTATAAACCCTATTATTATTATTATTATTATTATTATTATTATTATTATTATTATTATTATTATTATTATTATTATTATTATTATTATTATTATTATTATTATTATTATTATTATTATTATTATTATTATTATTATTATTATTATTATTATTATTATTATTATTATTATTATTATTATTATTATTATTATTATTATTATTATTATTATTATTATTATTATTATTATTATTATTTTATTCTTATGTAGTAATTTATATTATGCACAGACATTGTACATATTAGTACAAAGCTTAAATTAATGTAAAATATAATTTTATAATTGCTCATACATATACATTTATCTGTGCATATATATATATATAACTTTTATTTATTAAATTTATTTAATATATAGGGTATATGAGCATAGATTTTCATATGACCCACCACTCTACATTTTATCTCATAACACTGATATACTTGAACACATATATGTCAAAAAGATAAAATAATCACCAATATAAGTATTTTATGCTAAACCAGCAATCATCAGTTGGTCCAGAATATCATCTCCACACATATATGCAATAAGTACTAAGATATATTAAGATAACCAATCTTCATAATTTAATGGACAGGCTTTAATCCACTCCACACACCAACTCCTCAAATGTTCATCCAATTGAAAACCTGAAGATGGAATGTTCAAAGGGCAGCCTGAGGCTGAGATTCTCGTCACACCCATGTTGACTTAAAGTCAATCTGATTCATCGTGTACAAAACATAATCCATTTAATACATACACAAGGTTATAGGCAGACATCTCTACTATATAATAATTGAAATACAGGCTTATTATCAATATATATATATATATATATATATATATATATATATATATAGGATATATGAACACAGACTTTCATATGACCCACCACTCTCCACTCTATCTCCTAACACTGATAAACTTGAACACATGTATGCCAAAAAGATAAATAATCACCAATAAACATATTTCATGCTAAACAAGCAATCATCAGTTGATCCAGATTATCATCTTCACACACATATGCAATAAGTGCTCAGATATATTAAGATAGCCAATCTTCATATTTTAATGGACAGGCTTCAATCCAATCCACATTCCAACTTCTTTTCAACCTTCCATACAATTGAAAATTTGAAGGTGGAATGCTCAAAGGCCACCCTGAGATTCTCATCACTCCCATGTCTGCCCATCCCTGTATATGTTATTAATTTTTTTAATGTCTTAGTTATTTTTAAATTACTGACATGATGTATGGGGTTTGAACTTAGACTTTCACACATCTCTCAACTACCATGCTAACTCATACTGCTGACACATTTGATCACATCCATGTCAAAAAGATAAATAATCATCATTATAAAAATTTTGTGATAAAGCAGCCCTCAAAAGTTGTTCCATATTGTCATCATCACACATATATAGATAATCTATGCTCAGCTTATATTAAGATAGCCAATTTTCATACTTTAATGGATAGAATCCAATACACTCCATATCATTAACCTTGTTAACAGTTAAGCTATGATTATGAAGGCTGGACCCTTTGAAAGCATTAAGTATATTGATTCATGTTTATTTATTTATTAACAATATACAGTTTTGAAGACAATTGTGCTACACTTGCAAATGGACTAATACATGTATATATTTCCTCAAAGTAAAATACACTTGCAAATGGACTAATACATGTATATATTTCCTCAAAGTAAAAAAAAAAAATTGGTTAAATGATTTGAATAACATTTTGTCTTAAGAATATCCTATAACATGTTTCTAAACCTCACAACAAAGTCTCTTGATCTTGTAAATTCATACTATTTCTGGGATTCATACATTGGTAGGATGAGCACTGTTGATGTGATATGATGTACTTTAGTATACGGCTGCCCTCTTATAGCATCCATTACATTCTCTGTAAGCTGATATAGTGAAACTAAGGTACAAGTTCATTCTATAGTATTTTAGCATCTCATTTTAGGCATTCAATCGGTAAATTAATGTTTACATCTTCTGTATGTACCTACACAAGACCTCCTGAGCAAATTATTTAGCCAAAAAACATTGGAGTAGCTTCTAAATAACTTGAATATTCTTGCTTATAAATTATTTAATGTTAAAAGCTTTAAAATGTGATTCTTCAATATATATATATATATATATTTGCAGACACAAAATTACTCATCAGATAACATTTGAATGATGTGCTACTATTCTTTTCTAGTTTTCACCATTGATGTTAATTCTATTCTTCTGAATTTAGAAAACTCCCTTTGAAGTTGGTTTGCAATATTGTAAAAGAGTTTCTTGCTGACAAAGGCTATGTAAGTAAATAATTCCTTTGGCTTAGTCAACCATCTTTGCATATATTTGAATCTATAAAAAATATATATTTTTCATATATATATATTTGTATTATCTTTACAAGGTTTTATTATATAGTGATTGTTGAGTTAGTTAATGTTTCAATTAAGTAATTGAATCATAAAAGTTCGTCATTTGAACAATGAGTTGCTTGAGTATGCTTGACCTAGATCATCTTCAGGTTCTAAAGTTCAATTTTTAGTTAGTTTCCATGGTTACTAAACAATAGGTTTACTTTTGTTTTATTTATTTATGTGGAATATTTAGTCTTTAATTGTTATGTTTAGTTAGGGAAATATTTTTATTTTTTCAAGCTAATGTTTGCTAATTGACATTACTAATATATGTAAAATTTAATTTTTTGTATGTTTTATGTTGATCTCAATCATTTATATATTAAGTTGTTCATTAGAGTGTACTGACTTGCAAATGTGTGTATACATGATTATTTACATGCGTTGTAAATGATTCTTACACCATCCCTATCCTTACAAGATTGAAATTTTCTGACAGTAGGTAAATTTCAATTCTCCAAGTGCATATAGATCCATTTAATGTTGGATATGCATTGTCCTATGTAAGTATTATGGAGGGTATTTGAACTATTCACAATCTATTCATTATTTTTTCTTATTTGTTACTTATTCATAAATGAAGTTGGCATGATGGTAGTCTTTTCAGATGGTGGAAGGGATTGAACTGAATTGATGGTGAGGCTCTATTGTAGAGGGCACATGCAAGATTTTGTTACCTCTTCATTTTGCTCTCTTTTGGAGTCTGATTGGATTTCCTTGAAGGGTACACAAATCATGGAGGATCTATTTCTATGTATGTATTATTTTACAATTGGATGACTCATGAGTATATTCTAAGTGGCTTTTCTTGTCAGCCAGGGTATGCTCTCACCACTGAAATAGCTGACCCTTTGCTCTGATTAATACTCTCATCTTCTTTCTTCAAACTTAATCTGAAATTCTATTGCACACTGAATGTGTTAGGATCTGGTGTGTATGGCTGACCTAAATATGTCTTTAAAATTTTTGCATTATAGGTTTTTTTCATGTCTTCATTTATATTTATCCCAAAAGTGTTAGGGCCTGACTGATTGATGATAGTGAGTGGTCCTTAATAGTGTTTGTTAAACTTTTGATATATACCTTTTATTTGTTTACTGAGATTAAAGGGTTTGCTAAAGACCTTGTCTCCTATTCTAAATTGGTTGTATAGTTTTTTGCTGCTCTGCTCTGCTGTCTCTTTTAATTGTTGAAATGCCTTCAAAATGTTAATTTCTCTATTACATTGTTCAAGCTCAGCTGGTGGTTGGTATTTTTAGAATAATACAGGTATAGAAGTAATGTCATCTCTAAAAACTCAACATTTACCCTAATTACTTCGTCTAAGAAATCAACAATCCATGTGTTCATTTGTTAACATTGAATATCAGGCCATTCAGAATTAGGAATACATGATAGATCATTGTTTGACTAAACTAAAGGTTTTATCATCCCAAGAGCACATTAGCTTTGTTATTTCACTGTATGGGATTCATTTTATATTTTTGTTCTTCAGTGTTCCTTTGGTCCCTTGAGGTGAAAAATATACCCTCAAGTACCTTTTTTAGTTTGATTTGGGCAGGATTTTGGGTACATAATTACCCTGGTCTCAATGGTTTTTTGGGGAGCAGCAGACTATAAAGTTAGTTCTCACCACTTTACCTTTCCAGTGATCTGGGCTGCTATTCTTTTTCATGCTCATTTTAAACATGGCATTTATAATTACCTCTTCCCCATCTTACTTCTGGTATTCTAGTGGATAAATTTGAAATTGTTCATGTCTGTATTAGCAAACAAGTCTGCCACCTGCTCAATGTTTCTTGCATTAGTATATAGGACAGAGTGTTCTAGTTTCAGTGGTAAGTTCTATTTCACATTCCTGATCATTTCTCTCTTGCTCTAGTGATACATGTTCAAGATCCTTAACCTACTTATCTGGCAATAAAAAAAACTTGGTAAGAGTTTTCCTGGCATGACTCTGTGTATCTCTCTTCCACAAACATTTGACTAAGAGTCTCTTGTAATCTTCAAATGTGGCTGTGGTGTGAAATAGTGACTCCAGCCTTGTGAACACATTTTCATGTAGGTTACTATATATGATGATGATTTTCTTCTCTTCAGATAAATTATGGTTAACCACAAAAATATATGTGAAGGCTCTTCAAATGTTTAATGGTGGCTTCATTCTTAGTGCCTTTGAACATCTTCAGTCACACAACCTGATTAATGACCCTGGATGGTGTGGTGTGGGGTTGTTTAATATATGTTCCTTGCTGGTTCTTTAGTGTATGGTATATATAGTCAGAATGAATGGAATGGTATTTGCTAGGAATTATTACATTAAGGCTAAAGTCAAAAGAATAACTCTCTGCATTTGATCCACTTTGATTTATATATATATTCATGCTCAGGTCTGTTAGCTTCTGTGGTTCCTTTATTATGAGTTCAAGGGATCCTTCCTTATCATTCTCTTCTGTATTATATTGGGTTTTTGTTTGGGGATTGCCTATATATTCAGAATCATTGGGATCATATGAAATAACTGTTTTCCTGGCCATTAGTTTTTTTCCAGAGTCTCATCCAAGCTGTCCACTCAATTGTGCATCTTGGTTGACCTTTCTACCAGTTTCCCAAGTGTGGCATTTTTGGCAACTCTGATGTTTTTTGTATAGGTCATTCTGATTTCTAGCTTCCTCAGCTTGGTATCAATATTCTCTATTGATCTATCATGTATCTCCAAATTTATAGTTTGCTTTGCATGCAATTGATCCATTTTATTATTCACTTCTTGTACTTCCTTCTGTAACTGTATCTGAAGCTGGTCTTGTTCAGTACTTATTTCATTCCTAAATGTTTCTCTGGTTTATAGATTTTATCATAATTGTTGTTGAGTTGATCCATAATGCTAACCTAAAATTCTCTAAATCTCTGCTGGAATCTGACATCTTTCTCCTCATCATCTTTACTAATTTCCTTGATTATTAGTATTGTCTTGTTGCATGGTGTTCAATCCTATCTACAGATGTTCTATATCATGTGACAGACTATTGTCAAGGTCTTTAACTTCTCTCTTCAATTCAAAATTTAGACTTTCTATTCAAAATTTAGACTTTCTATGTTTGACTTAAGTGTATTTTCAAACTGTCTATCCTATAGTCTATCTTATTTCCCTTTTCTTCTTTCATTTGATCCAACTTGTGGTCCACCTTATTTTGCATCTTTTTTTTATTTGATACAACTTGTGGTCCATTGTATTTTCCATTTCTTCTTTTATTTGTTGAATCTTAACTTTCATGTTGCTTATCTAGGCCATCAGGAGTTGGAGTATTTGCCCCATGGCTCTTATATCCATCAGGTATTTGCTAGAATTGGGTATTTCTCTATTGGGTGATGGAGTGGTCTCTCTTCCATTGCTCCTCAGGCTTGGGGTATCATGGTGTCTGTGACATGAGCTTGCATAGAGTGGTTGAATTTGGCTAGTGACCCTCAGTACCAGGCACAGTATTTACCCTTCTTCTATATTTCTACTCTGGTCACCTTCTTCATAGCTACTAGTGCTTAATAGTGTTTCTTAGGAATGCTCCATTTCTATTTTCTTCAAGCACTTTTTATTTCTAATTAACATTAATTCTTAATTTATTTGTTTTTGGTTATAACTGTTTATTGTTTCTCTGAATATAATAAATGGTTGTTATGGAATAATATATCTAGCTTTACTATTAATGCTTCAAATTTAGTTAATCTCATTAACAAGTTTTAATACTATTGTTGTCATTTAGTACCTAAGTCATTTTAAGTATGTTTAATTTGTCTGACTCTTCTACTTTATAAATTTTATTTACATGATTATTTACTAATTTGAAATCTCTGGTTATCTTATATTCCCCAGTAGTTAATGTTTTTAAGGTGAGGCTTTCTTGATATCTTGTCATCCCTTTATGGTTAGTTATTGTTAATTTGAAGTTTTGTTTGTTTGGTTGCATTCATTGTTATTCTGCTGGATCCATCTGGGTGTTAATCCATAGAAAAAAAATAAATTTTCAAAAAAACAATTTTTTTATCCTATGGTTGGAGTTCTTGGCAAACCCCTGTCTTGAGCCCCCATTGGGTGCAAACATATAATGGTCCAGTTTCCACAAGAAAGAGGGAAATAAAATTTTACTACAGTCAAATGTAGGGTTTTTGTAGGATGCAGTGAGTGATGTGATGAGGAGCATGATCAATGATTGCATCCATCCTCAATTGCTAGCTCAAATGATTACACATTAAATCTGAACACAATTTATATCAGGTCATCCACTTCCTATCCTTCTTTCAGGTTCCATTTCACCACAGATTTCAAACATAGGAAGATGTTGTAGTTGACTCTTTTCAGTAATAAATCTACAGAAATTACAATATCCTCATTTCTAAGTAAGACAATGAATTAATGCTTTCCAACCAACCTTGCTAAAATATTATGATGTAAGAGTGTGTGTGTATAATATGTAATCATGCTAAAATAGAATGATTTACATAAATCAGACAGTTCTCAAAGTATCAAAATGGTATACCACATTTTATTTTAACAAAGAAAAATTAAGAACTATTCAAAAAGAAATCTGGGCAACAGCTTGGTGAGAGTCTGGCATGAATCCTTAACATTAAATAAGATAATTGATGATTCAAAACGTCCTTTTTCTACTCCTGTTAAGTATCCATCATTTGCACTAAGTATTTAGAAATTTATTATAATTTAAAATAAGAATTCTAACTAGTTTATAATTTGACCCAAACAGTAGTATAATGAGTGGTATCCTTGAAACTAGTTTTAAATGATAAAATAAATCTTTCTTGGAAAAGAAACACCTTGTATATTAATAATCTACTATTGACAGTATAGTAGATGTATTTAAGAAGATTAGTCATTTATGCCAAAAAAATAAACAAGATTTAGTTAATTAGTGTAACAAGTTAAGAAACATTTCTGTCCTGTACCCAGTGAGTGTTCTTAATGTGGACAAAGAAAATTTTTACCTCCCATATTGTTAGATGATCTGTCAAGTTTGTTTGGGGGGAGGACACATTTTATTTATTACAAAACCAAAATATTTATTAATTCTATAAAGAGAAATCCCCCCTTTTCATTTCATGATTTGAAAAATGAAGCAATCCAAGCTAGGCATATGCTTCCACATTCTTCATAGATAAAGTTTACAGTTCAGATGTTTTAATTAAATGATTTGAACAATATTTTGTCTTAAGAATGTCCTACAAAATGTTTCTAACCTCACAGCAAATTCTCTCAATACTCTTTATGGGATTTATACATTGGTAGGATGAGCACTGTTGGTCAAATTTGATACAATGCTGCACTCTTGTGAATTTTGGCATCTTAATTAGGCATTTAATGGATAAATTAATGTTTACATCTTCTGGTAAACATCTGCACAAGACCTCCATGGCAAATTGTTTTGTCGAAAGACATTGGAGTAGCTTTTAAATAACTTGATTATTCTTGCTTAGAAATTATTTAACATTAAAAGTTTTAAAATGTGATTCTGTAATATATATATTCAAGACATAAAATTAATTTTCTGATAACATTCTAATGATGTGCTACTATTCCTTTATAGTTTTCACAATTGATGATATTTCTATTCTTCTGAGTAATTTCACTTTAATAGGAAACTCCCTTGGAAGCAGGTTTTCAATATTGTAAAATAGTTTCTTGCTGTCAAAGGCTATGTAAGTAAATAATTTCTTTGGCTTAGGGAACCATCTTTGCATTTATTTTCATATTCAAATCTGGGAAAATAAATATTTTTTTATAAGTATATATTTTTTATTATCTTCACAATGTTTTTTTATATAATGATTATTGTTAGTTAATGTTTTCAATTAAGTAATTGAATCATAAACTTTCACCTTTTGAACAATGGGTTGCTTGGGTATGCTTGACCTAAATAGTCTTCAGATTCTAATGTCAAGTCTTGGTTAGTTCCCATGGTTACTAAACATTAGGTTTACTTTTGTTTTATTTATATATGTAAAATATTTAAACTTTAATTGTTATGTCTAGTTAAGAAATTTTTTTTTTTTTAAAGCTAATGTTTTCTAATTGACATTAATAATATACATTTAAACTAATTTTGTTGTGTGTGTATTATGTTGATCTCAGTCATTTATATGTTAAGTTGTTTATTAGATTGTACTGATTTTACAAATGTGCCTGCACATGAGCATTTACATGAGTTTTAAGTCACCCTTACAATAAATATGTAAGCACTCAGATGTGCTGTATATTAATTTAAAATTAATGTATTAGAACTGCTGTTAACTAATAAAATAAAAACTTTTTTTAATATTTCATAAATAATGACTCATTTAACATGTGTGTATCTACCGGACATACATTCAAATGTGAGTGCACACTGGCATTCTAGGATATTTCATTTGTTAAAAAATAATAATTTTATTAAACCATATTATATTTTCATAAGACAATTAATTAAATGTTAAAAAAACATGTATACTTAAAACCAATGCACACATACATAATTTAACAAAAAATTATTAGATTTAATTGGGAAAATCTGTTCAAAATGTAGGCTTTTGTTTCTTCATTTACAATAAAGAATATTTCTGAATTTATCTTTATTTAAAAATAAAATACAAACTAGAATTCAATCCACTGTTTTTGGAATATAATTCAAGCAAAATTATTTACTTTTAAACTTGCAATTTAAAAATTTTAAGTACAAACATATTTAAAATAATGTCATTTTTAATGAAATTTTTTAACCAATTCATATTTTCATCAGTGCTTGATATATATAATGTGATATTTTGTCTGTACTTTTCTGCATATAGATAAAGAAGTATCCATATAAAATCATACCAAGATATAAAATTTATTGGTATGCTGATCTATTGTAAAACAATATACTGGCTAATTGACATGTTTGGGAAAGTTATTAATTGGGTAACTTTTTGCCTTTATTCAGTTTCATCCAGTCTATAATTTTATAGATTTCATGCATGCCATCTAATACACATAGATATGGAATATAAACCACTTAAAACTTGGATATTGCTTTCAGTGGGTGCAAATCCTAATATTTTATAGATTTCATGCATGCCATCTAATACACATAGATATGGAATATAAACCACTTAAAACTTGGATATTGCTTTCAGTGGGTTCAAACCCTAATATTGTGATATTAGTTGAACTCTATTTATGGCATTCAGTTATAACTTCATAATAATCATGATGTGAAACAGTTAAACCACTAAACATCACATGCTCACCACTTCTTATGCTTGCTTATAACTGTTATTAAAATGGGGAAAACTCTCCAGTAGTGCCACTCAGTGCTAGTCAAAGTAATCAATGGATGCCAGAAGGCATTTGCATAAAATACCTATCTAGTACATACTCATCTAGTAATCCCAGACTAATTTCTGGTTTGTGGTCTTGGTCAGTGAGGAGCCTTGTATCTGAGAGCACTGCACCTAGATCTTAGGATCTAATGCAATGCTCCAACAACCACCTTTTGTCTCTACTTAACTACAAAACTATGATAATAGAATTGAAAACACAATATTTTCAATCTAAACTCATTACCTTATATAGTCATATGGGTCTGAACTCAGTTCAGTACACATTCATTTTTTTTGTTTTTTAATAACCATAGCCACCACTATCCAATTAGGCAGGATTGGTATTAATCCACTAAACATCACATAAACACCACTTCTTATGCTTGCTCATAACCATTATTATAACAAGAAAAACTTTCCATATACTAGTGCTACTCAGGGCAAGCCAGAATAATCAATGGATGCCAAAAGCCTTGTGTATAAAATCCCTATCCAGTGCCTACTTATCCAATATCACCAGACTAGTTTCTGGTTTGTAGCTTTCCTCAGTGAATAACCTGGATCTGAGAGCACTGCACATAGATTTTAGGATCTAATGCAACCCTCCAGCAGCCACCTTTTATCTCTACTTCACAAAAAAACTATGAGAATAGAATTCAACAATATTTTCAATATAAGTTCATTAGCTTACATAGTCATATGGGTCTGAACTCAGTTCAGTATACTTACATTTGGTGTCTTTGGTTCCTTAATAACCATAGCCACTTCTATCCTTTAAGCAGGATTGGTATTAAAGCACTAAACATCACATAATCCCCATTTCTAATGCTTGCTCGTAACTGTTATTAAAACAGGCAAAACTCTCCATACAGTAGTGTTATTTACTCAGTGCAAGCCTGACTAACCAAAGACACAAAAATGTATGGGTACTGAACTGAGTTCAGACCCATATGACTCTATAAGCTAATGTGCTTAGTTTGAAAATAGTATTGTGTTTTCAATTCTCATAGTTTTGGAGTTAAGTAGAAATAAAAGGTAGCTGCTAGAGAATTGCATTAGATTCTAAGGTCTAGGTGCAGTGCTCTCAGATCCATGGCTCCTCATTGATGAAGTTCACAAGCCAGAAACTAGTCTAGGGATATTGGATAAGTAAGCACTAGATAGGGAGTTTATACACAAGCCTTCTGGCATCCATTAATTAATCTGGCCTTCAGTAAGTGACCCTGCTGTATGGAGAGTTTTGCCTGTAAAACAGTTGCCTAGTAATTAAATGTTTTTTTTATGTTAACTAAAAAAAAGTTAATAACTTTTTTTAATTCAGTTTAATTAAAACCAAATTTCTATTTCTGAGTATTTTTAATTCTTTAAATAACACTAGATTGTAGAATTTTATCACTAAGTTATAATCAAAAAAATTCTTAATCTAATTATAAATAGAGAGAGGAATATTTTAATTACTGGTAATATATGTTATAACATGAAAACAAGCTAGTTTTAAATTTTAAAATCAGAATGAATAAAATATTAACTAGACCATTCTGAATATTTAATTTATAAAATGTTTTAAATTCAAAATGATTATTTTACTCTTAATTGTTATTCTGGTGTAATTTATAAATATCTATATACAATTTTGTTTGTATTTGTTTCTACTTTTCCTTTCAACTATATATATATATATATATATATATATATATATATATATATATATATACACACACACTTCCTACTATGTTATTGTATGCCATGAGACACATAAACATCTCATTATATTTATCAGCCTCTAGGTTTCATAGTTGAGCAAGGCTTTATTTAAAGGGATTGTTCATTATATGGTTTGGTTGATATTATATTTGTGTTGAAGATAGTTCTCTTGGTATTCAGATTGCATTATACACTCACTATTAATAGGATATTTTTATTCATCTCAACATTACAGTTAGCTGATCAGATCCAATAAATAATTTTAACTAAATGATTTTTATATGAAAACCAATGTACTGAATTTGTAAAAATGATATTATTTATTATGTTCATACCATCTTATAAGTCTCTTTATAAAGAAGTATAGCTAAACACAACATTATTGTAAAATTGAAAAAATATATATTTTATGTAGAAATAAAATTGAGCAATATTTATGGCTAAATTGACTATTTTATTCCTAAATAGAGGAAGGTCAAATACAACCCTCACATCTGAGTTTATAGGCATTTATTTTATGCAAATTTTTTTTTATTATATATTACAAAATATTAAAAGTCATGTATAAAATAAATTTTAAAATGTTTGAAAATGATAACAATTAATGTAAAATTAAATTAGATTATTTTTCTTTTTATTTAAAAATAATATTACTCTTTTAAATAAAAGAAACATTGCTATAGAAAACAGTCACAAATGATTGGGGTGGAGGTGCATAAAAACATAAATCATTTGCATTTTCAAGAAGGAAAGGAATAATTGTTACTTCTTCATCATGTTTTTTTACTAAGTAAAAGTCAATCATTTTTTTAAGTATTATTTAATTGAATATTATGCATTTAATGGAGTAGAGAACCCTTCCAAAATGTTTTTTTCTGATCTTATCATCATTGTAGCTGAATATAGAGCTACAAATAAAAAATACCTCAAAATTAACTTTTACCCTGCTGATCTGATCATCACTATATAATATTGAATAAATATTTGACACTGAAACAAAAGAAGCAAAATGTTAATCTTACTAAAAGTCATTTAAAATTCATGATTAATGACCATATTCTCACAATTATGAAGTCAAAAATATATGTGAGTTTACAAAGACATTAAAGTAATTAACTGAACTTTCTATAGCTATTCTCAATGAGTTATTGTAAGCTAGAAAGTTGTTTTCCCTTATTATGTATAATCATTACATATTATTTTAAAAATAGGTAAATACACTTTTATATTATATAATTCTATTTATTAATTAAATTTACTGTTGATGTTAATAATTTTGTTGTTTGTCACTTCTTATCCAAAGTCCAAGCTGATTATTTATTTGGTTAATATAATAAACTTTTAGGTGAATGAGGGTAATGATCATGAAATATAATTTAATCTGCTTGGAAACTTGTTTCTATGTAGGTTCAATTTAATTATTGCTTGTGACTATTATAGATGTGTTAATGAAAAATAAGTTGTATGTTGTCACTCCACCAAGTACATAATTACTCATTAGTTATCTTTAAATTCTCCTAGACTAAAATTAATATGCAAATATTATATATTTTTATTTTATTATTAACTTGATTATTACCAACTGTTAGAAAGGTTGTTACCATTACAATATTTCATATACTAGTAATCCAAACTGGTTTTGGAATTACAAGGACTCTAATGTCTGTAAACAAAAAAATATACAATACTTAAACAATGCTAGAACTAAATAATTTCATTAAATTAACATTTAATTAATGATAAATAAGTTTATTTATTAGAAATATTCATAAAAGTGAAAATAAAGGTATAATAAATATTAAATAATACAATACTTTTTTTCCAAATTTTATTTACAAATATCAGATATTTTCATAGATTGACAAAATAATCTATAAACCAATAGTTAAAATAGTGTTTACAGATATATTAATTTTATGCAGTATTATAAATAACCACATATCTATATGTACATACATGCAACAATACAAAATATTATGTTAATATATATATATATATGCTCACATATGTGTATCCAATATAAAAATAAAATAAATTTTAATTATCTTTATCTTTTAAAGTTATTATTGCTTTTAAATTGTAAACGTTATTTTAAATAAACCTTACTTTTTTGAAAAGCCCTCTTGAAAGCTATTTTGTTTTCAAGTAGCAAAAAAAATTGACCCTTTTTTTTTGCTTTGACATTATATATATTCTAGAGAACTAAAATTTCACTTGCCAGTTCTTCTATACTTATATATAGAGTAGCATAAATATAAAGTATAGCACTTGCAGTCTCTCAAGATGGCTTATCATTTGATTATCAGTTAGATGAGATAAATGTTGACTGTTCTAAACTCAGTTAATCTTTTCTATTATTTCCTGATTTCAGGCAAGCAAGCAACCCAGTAAAAATCACAATAAGGGCAGGTCATTAATTTTTTGAGAATTCAAAGTTTATCACTTTCTTTTTAAAGTTTTGTACTCTCCACATTGTTTCTCTAACAAATATCACTTAAGATGAATTCACTATTTGTAGTATACACAAGAGTCTCATTTTACGTGCATTTTTAATGCGATTTTGAAGTTAAGCAATTCAAATTTCTTCTTAATATCTTTGTATGCAGTTTTCTTTTATGCAATAAAAATTATTAGATCAGAAGTTGAGCTCCGATAATGCACTACACTCACGCATTATATTTAAAGTAATAGTGCATTATCGGAGTTCGACTTCCAAGTAATAATTTCAATATTTTCAGTGCTTTATAATAGTATTATAATAAATTTTATTCAATAAAAAAGTTCATAATTCACTTAAAATCAGGATTTTCCCATTTTATACACACACATTAAATTTTCCAAGCTTGTAATGTAAATCTGTTCAAACGTTATAAATGTCTATACTATGAATTGTTTTTGCATTTTAAATCATATTATATTTTCACTTTTTAAAAAAAGAGTATGTAATCAATTAATCATTTAGTGTCTCCAAGTTTATTTTTAAAAGATGAGTAACAGCAGTGGACACAATTAAATTTTACAATTAAAAATTAAAATCTGATTTTTAATTGTAATTAACAATTTAAAAATTATGTAATGTGATGTGAAACAATGAAATTTGAATTTTAAATGGAATTGAAAATTAAAAAATTAAAGACAAAAATAAAATGTAATTTTTAATTGTTTGTTTTAATTAAATTTTGCCCAACAGTGGTGAGTAGGCGTATTTTATTAGCATAAGTCTAAGATCTCATTTTTATTTTAAACTTTTAGTTTATCGTAATGGAGAGAAAAAAACATCCAAGAAAATGAATTTCTTTGGAAAAAAAAATTTTAATTTTAGATTGCTTAGCGAAATGGGAAGGATCAACAGTGATTGGAAAACATTTTAGTTTGAGTGAGTCCATTATAAGAGCAATTAAAAAAATGAAGTTGCCACTAGTTGTATTACCTCTTGTGATAAATCTGATTTCTTACTAGTTAACAAATGAATCTGCATATCATCAAATAGTGATAATGATTAAAATACTACACATGTATAAAAAATGTAAAATACTGTAAATTATGTGTAAAAGTATATTGTTTTGAAGAAAATTAAATACTGTAGTTAATAAAAAAGTAAAAAAAGTTTGTCTTGTATCAATTTTTTATTAATATGAAATTTTTTATTAGTCATATTTTATTTCCTTATTTTTAATGCAAATTTTAAAGTAATTTTGCATTGTTGCTTTGCTTTTATGCAATTTTTGAAAATTACAGTATGTATCCTCCATTTTTCAATGTAAATTAAATCCATTTTTGTGTGATTTCTTTTGTGCATGTTTTCTGAGGAACCTATCTACTGCATAAAACAAGACCCAGGTGTATTTTAAAATTTTAAAATAAAGAAATTACTATAAATATTTTTTTTCTTATTAATATGCATAAATTTATAATAAATATTATTATTACAGTGCACTACAAATCTGACAAATAATAGTTTCTTTAAATATAATTGTTATATTTAAAGTTAGAAATACATTTTCCAATTATGGTTCATGAAAGAATTATTTTAAAGTTTTTGAGTTCACAGAAATAAAGAAGCTCATTCATATATTTTTGATAATTTTTCAAAATGTCAAAACTTTTAGGGTCAAAAGAAGTAAAGATATTTATTTTATTTCCAATTTAAAAAGATTTCTAAAACACTTTTTAGTATATTAAATATACACCATTTTCTTCTATGCATTTCTAAAAATTTAGTGAACTGGAATCAATGAATTTAAAATTTGATCTGCTATTTTTTCTACAGTAAAATAAAATAAAATAGGAACCTACCTAACATATTTCATTGTCCTATTATATTGTCAGTGGTTTATAACATATATAAAATTTGAACAAAATTTTACTGGATAAAGATCTATTAAATCTTCATTTCAAAATTTAACAAATAAACCAACTTAAATAAAAGTGATAAAAATGAGAACAAAACTTTTAATTACCATTGTTCTATTTTTCAATTTACCTTACATAAATACCAAAATAAGTTAATTTGTTGGTTAAAAACCAAATTATAAGGTTAATTATAATTAATTTTTATTATAAGAAATGTATATCTTTGTTTTATTCTAAAATATTTTATTTTATTGCTACATTAAGAATTGTACATTTTCTTCAAAATAAAAAATAAATTGAATAAAAATATGATTTTAAATAATTTATAGTACTCTAAAAATATAAAAATTGCTATTTTATCATTACTTCAATTAGTTATTCCAGACCTACTTTTTAAATAAACATATATAGTAAATTTTACCAGTGTGCATTTCTCTCTTTTTAAGAATTATATATATATATATATATATAATTCTTATTTTGACTAGCAATATATATATATATATATATATATATATATATTGTGCTAGTCAAAATCGTGTATTCATTCAACCAGACCAATAATCCAAGCAAAAGTACTTCGAATCCAACCATGCACCAGATACATATGTCAGGACAAGGATGAATTCTAACCTACTTGCCTAAACTATTGCCTCTTTGACTAATGGATAACGTTTGTGACGACACTAACAGTGTTTGGTTTTATTTTGTCCCAGCTGTAGGTCATGGTTCATATAGAGACTCAAAATAATAAAGGGTTTATATGAACAATTAATGATTTATTGGATTCTGACAATTGCAGAACAGTATAGATATGATTTGATCAATTACTAATGATTTGAACCATAATAGTGATAATTCTTTATGGCAACGTTACAAAGAAGTGAATTTAAATCAAGGAAATATTTAAATAAATAGAGTAATTAATCCCAGGAATGATCGGTTACTAATGATTTGAACCATAATAGTGATAATTCTTTATGGCAACATTACAAAGAAGTGAATTTAAATCAAGGAAATATTTAAATAAATAGAGTAATTAACCTTAGAGATTGGGAGTGATGACAAACTAAGCTTATTTAAAATAACAATATTATAGGATATTATTAAGGAATTTAGTAGAAAATAAGTAGTCTTTGTTTATACAACTTGGTTATTTTCTTTAATTCATTTTGATGCGGCTTTGACAAACAATGTAAAAGTTGTTAATTGGTCAGCCAAAACCAACCAGCAATAAAATATTATTAGCCCTCGTCAAGATATTACAAAAAAATCTGTTTATATATATATTACAAGACATGAAAGATGGGCATTTAAAACGCTATTACATTTAAAATCATTTGTATATAAGGAGTGTGGGAAGCAAAATAATTTTTAAATAAATAATTGACAATTATACAGTCAGATTTAATTAATCACGAATTTTGGGTTGGTTGGTGAAGGATGTGCCATCATGGCAGAGAGCATTTCAGGTTTGCTAAATAAATATATATATATATATATAATGATAAAGGCAGTAAGCTATTATAGGTTACAACAAAAATAAATGAGGTCTGTTATGAACTCTGGGTGGCTTTGCTAAAGGAAATTCCGGATATGTACAGGTAGATAAGAGAAATGTTGGCCTTCCAGCAAAAGCATGTCTCTGAATAATAATAAAATATTTTGGTGTGCTGGACTTCCCATACACATCTTAAATGGCAATGCCCGAAAATGGATTCCATGGTATGAACTACATCTACTTTGAGGGAGTGTGGAAGATTGAACTGGTCATAGTTAAATTTTGAAGGTCCTGATGAGTAAGTAGCAAAGCAAAATAATAAATGAATGGTTGTAGCTATAAAAACATTTATGCCTTAGACATATATATATAATGTATCACTAACAAAATTAATCACTTAATTCCTGATTAAAATAATCAGCTCCCTAACATTATGGAAAGTCTCAGAGGCCTTCAGCAATTACTGAACGGATCATAAAACATAATAAAAAAAAAGGAAGTCGAGAATTAAAATTTGAAATGTAAGTTGTTTTCCACACTTTACAAATATTTCATTTATCAATAAGTATAGTTTATGAAAGATTACAAAATAAGACTTTTAATTAACATAGACGGGCATTGAATATCAAACTCACTTCTGATGAAGTTTGACAATATAAAGCATAATAAATTATACATCGAACTTTTTACTATATTGACAAATAAATAAATATATATATATGTATGAAACATTTACTGACAAAATGCTGTAATAGATTTTACTTAATTGATTCACTAAAATTCTTTATTCTTTCAAAAATAATTACAGGGCTATTTTAAATTGGAGGTAATAGTAAGATACTTTAATAAATCATTCAAAATAAATTTATATATGATATAGACAACTAAACGAGCTTTTTAGTAATTAATTTACGGGAAGTAAGTCTACCGTAATGATTTTGACTGGAAAAATAAGAGGGAGAGAATTTAAAGTTAATAGCACATTGAATTTTGTACTTGGAAATTTCAGTAAATCAAATATTCTAAATAAACCAACAAAAATTACTTTAATTTGCCGCATCAAAATAATGTAAGATTTTATAAGAATTGATATTTTAAATTTAATAAAATTAAAAGATGCATTTTCAACCAAGCTGTATAAACATTACACAGATATATAAAATATAAATTATTATTGATTTGGAAAACAAGTAAAATGGAATCAATGGCTTGCGGCGAATTGGACGTTACCTCAGAATCAATCAGTAGGCATTCCATGGCTTGAAACAGGCAGTTAATACAGTCCAATCATTTCAGGCTTCCTCAACACAGACAGGCTCTGGCTAGATGTTTAAAGCACTGGAAAGGCATGGATGGGCTGATGGGACAGAGCTCTGGAAAGCAAGGGTCAATCTTTTTAGTCAGTCATTCTTTAATCACGATGTACTGAAACTAAACTATACTCTTCAGTGAACCGTTCTCAATAAAACTCAATAATAAATCCTAATCAAATTTTCCACTATTTATGTGTTCTGATCTTTATCTATAGGATTGAATCTATAGTGACAACTGCCAATTGCAATCACTCTGTTTTTTTTTTTTTTTGAGGTTGGTTCCTGCTTTGGAGGGAAAACTAATTCTGCACTAACATGCCCCAAGGGTTGATTTGCTAACTGAAAAAAACCACAACAACAACAAGCATATTCAGTTTATCAGTCATTGTACTAAGAAGTCTATTTAATTAAGGTTTAGATTAACAAAAATGTAACTTTTCAGATAAATTTTAGGAATTTGGTACAATGACTTTCAAATTTAATATTTGATATAAAACTCAAGTAGAAATTTACAAAATATAATTGATCCTTTAATGTACATTTATCAACAGATAAATACAAAATGTTACCAACTGATTAATTTAAGAAAAAATGAACATTAATGATGAATTTAAAATATTTGTAACATTTTATAGATATCTAGGATTCAATTACATATAAATACCAATTTAATAAAATAAACACAATATACATTTTTACAAATATAGAATAAACAAACTAATGTAAAAAGGTTAGTTTTAATTATAAAATAAGATTAATGAAATATAAAAGATTATAATATTGCTTAAAATATACTACCACCTATTATGAGACGGGTGTCAGTTAATAAAGATTGGGTTCAAACCCAGACTAGTGCTGATGACCTTGGCACTAGGTGAAGCAGAAAATATTTGTAAAAAAAGTATATTGTGTTTATTTTATTAAATTGGTATTTAGATGTAATTAAATCCTAGATATCTATAAAATGTTACAAATATTTTAAATTCGTCATTAAAGTTCTTTTTTTTTTTAAATTAATCAGTTGGTAACATTTTGTATTTATCTTTTGATAAATGTACATTCAAGGATCAATTATATTTTGTAAATTTCTACTTGAGTTTTATATCAAATATTAAATTTGAAAGTCATTGTACCAAATTCCTAAAATTTTTCTGAATAAAATCTACATTTTTGTTAATCTAAACCTTAATTAAATAGATTTTGTTAGTACAATGACTGATAAACTTAATATGATTGTTGATGTTTTTTTTAATTAGCAAATCATGCAGAATTATAGATTTTTTTCTCCAAAGCAGGCACCGACCTCAGAGAAACAGTTAGAGCGATTGCAGTTGGCAATTGTCACTGTAGATTCAATCCTATAGATAAAGATCAGAACACATAAATAGTGGAAAATTTGATAAGGATTAGTAATTAATTATTGAGTTTTATTGAGAACGGTTCACTGAAGAATGTAGTTTAGATTCAGTACATCGTGATTAAAGAATGACTGGTTAAAAAGATCGACCCTTGCTTTCCAGAGCTCTGTCTCACCAGCCCATCCATGCCTTTCCAGTGCTTTAAACATCTAGCCAGAGCCTGTCTGTGTTGAGGAAGCCTGAAATGATCTGTCTGTATTAACTGCCTGTTTCAAGCCATGGAATGCCCACTGATTGATTTTGAGGTAATGTCCAATTTGCCGCAAGCCATTAATTCCATTTTACTTGTTTTCCAAATTAATACTAATTTATATTTTATATATCTGTGTGATGTTTATACAGCTTGGTTGAAAATGCTTCTTTTAGTTTTATTAAATTTAAAATATCAATTCTTATAAAATCCTACATTATTTTGATGTGGCAAATTAAATTAATTTTTGTTGGTTTATTTAGAATATTTGATTTACTGAAATTTTCAAATACAAAATTCAATGAGCTATTAATTTTAAATTCTCTCCCTCTTATTTTTCTAGTTAGAATCATTATGGGAGACTTACTTCCTGTAAATTAATTAATAGAAAGCTTGTTTAGTGTTGTATATCATATATAAATTTATTTTGAATGATTTATTTTAAAAGTATCTTACTATTGCCTCCCATTTAAAATAGCCCTGTAATTATTTCTGAAAGAATAAAGAATTTTAGTGAATCAATTAAGTAAAATCTATTATAGCATTTTATCAGTATATGTTTCATACATATATATTTTTATTTGTCAAAAATAGTAAAAAATTTGATGTATAATTTATTATGCTTTATATTGTCAACCTTCAGCAGAAGTGAGTTTGATATTCAATGCCCTGTCTATGTTAATTAAAAGTCTTATTTTGTAATCTTTCATAAACTTTTTAATAACTTATTGATAAATGAAATATTTGTAAACTGTGGAAAATCACTTATATTTTAAATTTTAATTCTTGACTTCCTTTTTTTTATATTATGTTTATGATCTGTTCAGTAATTGCATAAGACCTCTGAGACTTTCCATCATGTTAGGCAGCCTATTATTTTAATCAGGAATTAAGTTATTAATTTTGTTAGTGATACACTATCTATCTATCTATCTATCTATCTATCTATCTATCTATCTATCTATCTATCTATCTATCTATCTATCTATCTATCTATCTATCTATCTATCTATCTATCTATCTATCTATCTATCTATCTATCTATCCATCTATCTATCCATCCATCTATCCATCCATCCATCCATCTATCTATCTATCTATCTATCTATCTATCTATCTATCTATCTATCTATCTATCTATCTATCTATCTATCTATCTATCTATCTATCTATCTATCTATCTATCTATCTATCTATCTATCTATCTATCTATCTATATATGTCTAAGGCATTAATGTTTTTATAGCTACAACCATTCATTTATTATTTTGCTTTACTACTTACTCATCAGGACCTTCGGAAATTTAACTATGACCAGTCCAATCTTTCACACTCCCTCAAAGTAGACGTAGTTCATACCAAGGGATCCATTTTCGGGCATTGCCATTTAAGATGTGTATGGAAAGTTCAGCGCATCAAAAATATTTTATTATTATTCAGAGACATTTTTTGGCTGGAGGGCCAACATTTCTCTTATCTACTTGTACATATCAGGAATTTCCTTTAGCAAAGCCACCCAGAGTTTCATAACAGACCACATTTATTTTTGTTGTAATCTATAATAGCATATTGCCTTCTTCATCATTTTATATCTTTATTTAGCAAACATGAAATGCTCTCTGCCATGATGGCACGTCCTTCACAAACAAATTTTGTAATTAATTAAATCTGACTCTATAATTGTCAATTATTTATTTACAAACTATTTTGCTTCCCACACTGATTATATACAAATGATTTTAAAAGTAATATTGTTTTAAATGCCCATTTTTAATGTCTTGTAATATTTATATAAAACAGATTTATTTGTAATATCTTGAAGAGGGCTAATAATATTTTATTGCTGATTGGTTTTGGCCGACCAATTAACAGACTTTTACATTGTTTGTCAAAGCCACATCATAATGAAATAAAGAAAATAACCAAGTTATATAAACAAAGACTACTTATTTTGTATTAAATTCCTTAATAAATTCCTATAGTATTGTTATTTTAAATAAGCTTAGTTTGTCATCACTCCCAATCTCTAAGGTTATTTACTCTATTTATTTAAATATTTCTTTAGATTTAAATTCAATTCTTTGTAGTGTTGCCATAAAGAATTATCATTATTATGGTTCAAACCATTAGTAATCGATCAAATCATATCTGTACCGTTCTGCCATCGGCAGAATCCATTAAATCATTGATTTTTCATATAAACTTTTTATTATTTTGAGTCTCTATGTGAACCATGACCTCCAGCTGGGACGGAATAAAACCAAGAACTGCTAGTGTCATCACAAACATTATCCATTAGTCAGAGAGGCAATAGTTTAGGCAAATAGGTTAGGATTCATCCTTGTCCTGACATATGTATCTTGTGCATGGTTGGATTCAAGATACTTTTGCTTGGATTATTGGTCTTGTTGAATGAATACATGATTTTGACCAGCACAGAGGCTGCATTTTTTTTCCAAGTTTGGTTGTCCAATCATGGAGCCTGTTAATTATTCCCACACCCTGAATAATTCATTAGCTATATGTGTATAATTTGCTATATATAGTTTAATATATACATAATTTTCCAGAATATAAAATGATTTAGTTTTGTCATATTGATTTTGTATACTGTTTTGTTAATAATGTAATGAGGAAAACCATGTTTTCTATCCATAGTCTGTAATTTTTTTTTTGATAAACAGATTAATTAAAAGTGAATTCTCATATGGTTAAATAGATTGTATAAAATATGAAAGTAGTTTGAACTACTATATTAATGTATATGTAAGTTTTTTTTTACTTCCAGAGTTTTGTTATGTAGAAATTTTTTTTTTCTACTTTTCTCCCATGTTTGCTAAGAACGGAAATATTTGTATAGAATTTTTTTTTCTTGTTAATTGAGTATATAATGTTGTGATTATTTTAAAGCAAAGTGTAAAGAATTTGACGTGTATGGATTTTTTTTCAACTTTTTCTCCAAAGTTTTTTTTCTCTTTTGCAATAGTGTATAGTATTATTAAGGTATGTAGATGTATGTGTGTGTAAAATCTATGTACTTGTATATGGTAGCACTGCGTATATATGTACATAGGTGTGTATGTGTGATGTGTAGGAACAGATGTGTTTGAAAGTTTTATATATTGCATTGCTATATATTTTCTTGGAAACCCATATGTGTGGAAAAGTTGTATTGTATCTTAAGCATAAAAGCTTGAAAATTTTTACCCAATATATAAATGTAGAATGTTTTTTTTTTAGATTTGACAGTTGAACAAATATTCACATCCCCAAATGATATTTCATAGATACAGTTTTATATACTCGGACCAATGTAGTTAAATGTTTGTTTAGTTCACCTGAGTTTGAATGCATAGTGATATGGAATAATTTGTTATGTATATGCTCTTAAGTTTAGCAAAATGTCTCTTAATGTTAGATTTATACTAAACTCAAATTATGTACAATAATCATAAAGTGATGTCAAAGTGATGTAAAGTTTATTTCATGTGAGAGTCAAAAACCAAAACCAAAGACTGTGTTTTACAACCATAAAATGTTGTGTGAAAGGCTTTCTTTTAAATGCAAACATTATAACTATAAATGTAAAAGTTTTGTTGCCTGTGGTACCTGGTTTTTCAACCATATATATATATATTGTAAAAGTTTTTTTTTTTTGAGACCCATGTATTCCAGCCACATGTAGAATTTTTTTATATCTGTTTTTATATGCACACATGAATTTGTTTTGTGTTTTCATGTGTTTGAGAAAATATGTTAAAGCCCATGTACTACATCCATAAACCTTATGTGTAAAAGGTTGTCACAAGATGTATTTAATGTTTATTCATATGTGCACACTGTGTTAACAATTGATAAAAATACATATTTTTTTATATACATACCTGTTTTTTTTATTATATAGTAGAGCTATCTGTAAGTGTTATAGTATTGCTGACCTTGATAACTGGTGCCCTGGTGTAGGGAATAGAGGACCTACTATAGTCCATTATAAATTCATTATCAAATTTAAAATAAATAAATAAATAAAAAATTGTGGTAATTCTTGGCAACAATTATATATATATATATATATATATATATATATATATATAATCCAAATCTATATATATATATATATATATATATATATGAGATTTGGAGAGTGAAGAATTTTATAACTGGTGTAATATGTAATAAAATGGTAAGCAATGTAATATTCATCACAACAAGATTATGTATTGAATTATGAAAATAATATTTTTTTTAGTCCATTTCAGAAGCAAGGAGTGACCAAGGGTGACCAGCTAGAATCAATAAATAAATCAGTCATTCTCATGATAAAAAAATAATAATAATAAAATAAAGTTTTTGTTGAAGATGAAACAATTTTTTAAATATCCAGCTTAAAACAGACAGAAACTTAGTATAGCAGGTCAGAAAAGACACAGTCAGTAAAGCATGATGAGAAGAGTGGACAGAGTAAGGGAAGCAAATGTTCAAATTAGTAATTATATAAATTCCAAATACAAAATATATTTACATTCTAGTTGTTCAAAATTGTATTAAAGTTTCAGTGAGCCATAGTTCCAGTAAAATAACTTTGAATTCTAAGATAAGCATTATTACCATTATTGTGTCAAACTTTTTGAAATCCAAATGGATAACAGACCAAAAGAAAAGGAAAGTGAAGATGTTGATGCCAGCATTCCAGTGAAAGAAGAAAACATGGAGGAACAAATTTCGGAGGTCATGATAAAGGATCCATTTTCCCTTTTTCATGAACTCAAACATGACCCTATATCTTCTTAACAAAATGAGAACCTGACCACCTTACTCCACACTATGATGTTTCAAATGCAAAGAGATGCACAGGAATTGAGAACAAAAATGACTAAGGCAATCCACAAATGTTTCAAAGAATGCAGAGAGGAAAATGTCAGTGTTCTACAAATAATGGAAGAAAAATGGGGAAGTACTACAAAAACAATTGACGAGTTACACAAGAGGCAAGACCGAACTGATGATAGCATAAGGAAAATTGAACATATCATACTATATACCAATAGTGAATGACAAGACTATGCATCTTTAATTAAAAAGGAAGTTGAGAATCAATTACAGCTTCGATGATTAAATGACCCACAACCTCGCATAACCAGAAGGAGCCCCTCACCAGTAAAAATTACTGATAACTTTTCTACAAAACAGATCAACAACACCAGCACACCCATGCAACTGCAAGAAATCCCAGATGTAGAAATGCATATATAGTAAATTTTACCAGTGTGCATTTCTCTTTTTAAGACTTATATATATATATTGCAACCTTATATTTTAGTGTAAAATATAAAGATTGATAGAACTGATATAAAAATTTCTCTGTCTTTTTTTTTTGGTGATTTGATTGACTTGGATTGCATTCTGAAAAGACTATTTACTTGCATTCAAGATGATTTATTGGTGAGAATAACTAATATTTTGCCTTGATTATTGCCTGTATTATTTTAATGTATTTAAAATTGCTCTTTTCCTTCCACTAATTTGATCAAATATGTTTAACTTGTAAGAAATTGACAGCACACATCAAGTTTAGTAAAATGTGATTAAAAATAATAATAATTGTTATTTATTTAAAATAATCTTAGAAATTATTTTCATTTAATTCAAAAGCCATTTATTTAACTAATTTTTAATCATTAGATAAAAATATAATAAATACATGTGTGAATTTCAGTGAAAGAAAGCATTCATAGTATTATTAAGAGACAAAATGGTGAAGAATAACATGTAAGCAAAACATGATACACATATTTTAAAAATAATTGATAAGCAAACGGATTAACCAAGAATTCTCATACGAATTTAAATATAAAAATGGTGATATTTAATAATAGTATGAAATACTAAATTTAAAAGAGTCTGTTCAAATCTGCTGGCTACTAAATCAAATCGCTAGTAATTTGCTTAATATTTACATTTAAAATATGTCAGAACGTTTCACTTTAAAAGTAGAATTAATAGCAGAAAGTCTATATGTTTTGGAATAGTTTATTGCATGCAAACTGGCAATATTAAAGAAATAATTTAATTGCAGATGTTTTTCGGATATGAAAACTTTACTTTTTTAAAAAAAGAAGTGGTTTAAAATAAAATTTAAATGTTAAATTTTAATGAAACGCTACTTTAATGTTTTGTGTATCAGTAATTAAATAATAAAAAAATGATTATCTTATCTGAATGTATATTGCTAGTAATGTATTTACTATTTAATTTGTTTACTACTTGAATAATGGTAACAGTCTTTAAATAATTAACTAAAACTACTTTTTGATTTCTATCGTCAACTTTGAATTATTAAATTAGTTTGCTCTAATTATTATTCCTAGATTTAAATGTGGATTGATAAATTAATATACCTGGATATTATAAAATTGAAACAATGCTAAATGAAAATGAAGAATTTAATAACTTATGAAGAATATTTTCATTTAAACTCTACATGTCATGCTTTTGGAATTATCTCATATTCATATTGGCCACATAAAATTCATTAATTTAAAAGTATTCATAATAACTAGAACAAACAGATAAAAGCACATCTATGGTACATGGCTATAATTTATAATTATTACTTTGTGTAATGTGTATTTATTGTACATGATATTTTATGTTGATTTCACAGTTAATATTTAATATTCCAAAAATATGCACTTTGATTTATGTATTTAAGTAAAAATGAATTAATTTTTATTTTTATTGTTATATGAACTTATATGTGAGGATCATGATTTATACTTTTACTATGTTTAAATTAAATTCATGGGATTGAATAAAATATTTATTTTAGGAAATAGCACTTGCAAAAAGCTTGAGAATTACTAATAAATTTATGTTGTGTGTCAACATCTTACGAAGTGTCTTATGAGTTATCCAGGGTTTTGTTTCTATACTCATGTCCCTTGTATTACATTGTTACTATGTTTATATTTTAAGCAAAATAAATCAATATATTAGTTGTCCTTATTATTGAAACACTTTTCATTATGTATGAACCCACATCTGCTAAATATGTTGGTGCCTTTCTGAATTGTCAGAATAACTGAGGATGATGATTTTTGCACTTTAAATATGAAGTAAATATTAATATTGCTTTACAATGTTGAATGGCATGAGTGTGTGCTGGTGGTTAATCCACAGATTAATTATTTGTAACTTTCTGTATTTTTACATTCATTTCTGCATTGGTGGTTAATCTGCAGAATTGTGTGATTATATTTGATGCTTCATGATGGTGTATATACCCACAGGGAATTCAGTGTTGTATCATTTCTATGTGTAGATGAATGCATCCACAGGAATATCATTTTACTTCATAAATGTAAGTTTGGGCAAGGTATTTTGCATTATTATGCTAAAATCCTCTTCTTCCATATATAAGTATAACTTATAAATTCAATCACAAAGTGTAGCAGGGCATCTTATTTAAATTATCCTCATGATGATTAACTGTTTGTTAACTAATATTTTATCTGAACTGAAGTTTGAATTTTCACTTTGGTTTAGCATTGCATTATAATTACTTCCTGCAAATGTAATATTATTTATTATATTATTATAGGTTTATTGGTTCTGGAACTGACACATTGGGTATTTCATGATTTTTATGTTGAATTTCAGTATATTTTACTCAAAGCAGAAATTAAATCAAATTATAATAAAATTTATGATTAGGCTTTTATAAAACTGTGCCTTTGATATATTTATGGAAGGAAATAAATGGAATGATATTTTATTTATTTTATTTACTTATTTGTTTATTTATGTATCTATTTATTATATTAAACATCATACATCAATTATTTGTTAATCATAAAATTTTAAGTAAATTTTGATTTATAATTAAATTTATTGTGCTGTTGCTATTTGTCATTCATAAAACCAGAAATCATATATCTTAAATATAGCATACATTGGAGTACATACTGTTGTCAGTATGATATAAGACTCTTAGTAATATTCTGAGAAAATGTTTGAATGCTTTTGTCCTTGGTAGTTTATGATGTGTAGGGTACAATAAAATCCCATTTGCCTTTTCTATCACTTTTTGCATTGTTGAGTCTTGTACATGATACAAAAATTGATTGATTTTATAAACTTATAAACAGGTTTACCAGCTAATGCTACAATTGAATTTATTTTCTTAATGTTATAATTGTAATTCATCAAACATAACAAGAGTCTCACTGTTATTTATTAAATTATAAATTTAAGTTTATAAGTAAAGAACTCAAGTTTTCCATGCTTATTATTATTACAAAGCTCATATCTAAACTAGCATTTGTACCAAAACCATACATATCATTCTAAAATTCATAATATTTAATAGCTTAATAGTTTCACAAATTATGCTATCATGTCCACGGTCATCATAAGGTCTCATGCTATGAAAAATCGTAGATTAAAGTTTTGAAGGATAATAAAATTACATACTTATAATTTTCTAATGTACTTTCACATACTGCTATGATGGGTTTACACGATGTACCCTGGCCACGACCAGATTAGATCATAACAAATTCATGTTATATCATTAATTTTGTTTGTTGTGATGTGATCAGACTTTTCGGTTACAATATATATAAAAGGCTTATTTTGCAAGTTCATCCATGTTAAAAAATTTAAATATTGATATACAGACGTTTCGACTTGATCACAAGTGGATGACTTGTGTGATCAAGTTGAAATGTTGGCATATCAATATTTAAATTTTTTAACATGGATGAACCTGCAAAATATGTCTTTTATATATGCAACCCGTGAAAATCTTTGTATCAATATATATATATATATGCTTTCTAAAATCAATCCACCTCAACATATATATATATCTTTTTAAATCATAATTAATTGTTTACGTCTAAAGCTTGATTATTTATTAATAAGCATATATTAGAAATTATGGCCACATAAGTATTAAGCACTATGTAAATTACTGTGGCACAAATTTTTGAATGTTATTAAAAAAAAATTAAAAAGTGATAATAACAATTTGCATAGGTTATTTTGTATTTATGTTTTTAAATAGATTGTAAATTTCTATCAAAAATGCTAAAAAATATATTTCCATTCAATACACATATCTAACTTTGTTCTTGATTTATATTGGCTTTTAATCGCAATAGTTAACTATTGCTTGATAATCTATTAATATTGGCTCATTTCTTTCAAAACCAACATAAAAAAGCTAAATAAAATTAATAACTTATATATCTTTGGAAAAGTCTGACTCTCAAGGATATTAATAAAATTCATTTACTTTGAAATAAAATAAACATACTTTCTATAATCAATATGTCACTATGGAAAATTTGGATATTGTTAAAAAGCTTTTATAAAATGATTATGAACAAAGAAATATCAAGGCAGATTATAGAAAAACCAAGTTTTATGTTATCTAGTAAAGATGTATGGTTACTTTTACATATTAATTTAACTTTCAATGAGATTGTTAATGCTTTCAGAGGTTCTAAAAAAAATAAGAACTAAAATCAAATATTGTTAAAAGTTTAGCATGAAAGCATAATTATAATAAAAAATTATCCAGCTATTTTCATTATAGCTTTTCTATAAGATTTTGAACTAGTAATGTTAAACAAAATGTATACTTAATAATTATCTATCAATTAAACCAACAAGATTAGAGTCAATGCTTTGACCTTGTTTTATCTTTGATAACTATTATTAAAAATGCTCTCAAAATAAATGAAAAATAGGTGATACTTTTACTGATTTAAACCCAGCTCTTAATTGTATTACCTAAAAATTTCTAAACTCTTTAAATATAAAAAAACATCAACTTATTCAAATGACTCTTAATATTATCTTTATAGCAGTTAGAAAAGTTTACAGAATAAATTTCCACAGATTCAGTAGGATTCTTATCTACTATAATCAATATACTCATTTGTGATCTTTGAGAAAGAGACTGCAGGTAATTCACCTGTGTAGGTGACACTATTTTGACTTTACAGAGGATATCCTTTAGCCATATGTATAAAAAAAAAAAAAATTTCTTTCTGATTTACTTTTTTTGTATAATTTTATGAAAATAATTAAATAGCTTTGCTACTTGGAAGTTCATTACAATTTCAAATACTCAAAAGGATAGAATAGGGCATAATTCACAAATCTTCATATCCAGAATCTTTTACTCTACCATTACAGTCAATAATACAGAACACTCATTCAGTAAGTATTCTAAATCTTAAAAACACAGAAATTTCATTAACTGGGAGGAAAATATTTTGTAAACTGAATATAATCTTTTGCAATGGCAGACTAAAACACAATTTTATACTATAGAAGAGTAATTGTCCATAAGGTAAGTAATATTTTTATAAATTGAGAGTTTGGTATAAAATATGTTTTAAGCAATTTTGTTAAAGTATTTCCGATATTACTTGGGATTACATTGCAAAAACTTTAAAAAGAGCTCTTTAACAATCGTATATTCTATTTATAAAATCTTTAAATGATTTAGCAAAAAAAATTGCTTACACTAAGTTCTTGGACGTTCAATTAAATATTACCATGAGGAATATTTATAAAATACAAATTTACTTCTCTGCAAAGCTTTTACTTTTCTTTACATATTTTTCTAATAAACTTCAGATGGCAATTTCTTTTACAAAATAAATATAAAAAGCTATCAAGTAGAACAGACATGGCTCCACGTCAAAACACAGTTTTAATATCCAAAACCTTAATTCATTTTTTTGAAAGATCAACAAATTTTCTTTTAAATAACTTGTTTTCCTCTGAATCTCAAACTTTTTTTTTAAATCTAATGATAAAATTAGGTAATTTTGACTTTAAACCACTAAACATCACATGATCTCCATTTCTTATGCTTGCTCATAACTGTTATTAAAACAGTCAAAACTCTCCATACAGCAGTGCCACTCAGTACAAGCCAGAGTAATCAATGGATGCCAAAAGGCTAGTGCATAAAATCCCTATTTATTGCATACTCATCCAATATCCCCAGACTAGTTTCTAGCTTGTGGCTTTCATCAGTGCTCTCAGATCCAAAGCTCTTCACTGACAAAAGCCACAAGCTAGTCAGGAGATATTGGATGAGTATGCACTAGATAGGGATTTTATGCATTAGCCTTCTGGCATACATTGATTATTCTGCCTTGCACTGAGTGGCACTGCTGTATGGAGAGGTTTGCCGTTTTAATTTTGATTTTCTTAGATATTAATGGAGATTCATAACAAATTCAGTATTATTCAAGATCAGTGTTTTTATGTACTTTGAAATTAAAATTGTCTAGTTCTGATTATTTATATTATAAACAAGTGCAAGCTAAAGAATTAAAGGACTTCACTGTCATTAGTAAATATACCTAATTGTAACTTTTTCTGATTTTTTTTATAATAGTTAGCTGTTTAAAAAAATTCTATATATCAAATAAATAAAAGATTAATTATAATATGACAGAAAAAAAAATTTATACATTACATGATATTTTTTCACTTCTGCTATTAAAAGTTTGAGTAATCACTAGATTCTTGATGATAGAGCTTATTAAATTCCTATCATCCCCAGAATTATATTAGTAAAAAGTTTTTGATTTGCAGCTAATCCTTCTAGATTTATTGTATTTAATGCATTGTTTATCCAGTAATCCTTCTTTTCCACAACAAAATTACCAATCTGAATTTCAAAACTTTTAATATTATCAATTCAAGACAATTTTTGGCATTCTTACATTCACCTGACATTAATTCAGTATATTTTGATATTCCCAATTTTATAATAATTGTAGGCCATTCATTTTTTGGCTTGGATTGGCATTAAACATTTCATGATCCCAACTTATACAATGCTTCTCAGCAGGAAACATTGTTTTTTGACTTCAGATGTTCCATATGTTGTCAACTTGTGTAATCAATAGATTATAGGTAGTAGTGTTTATTAAATTTTAATTTGTTGTTGTATCATCCATATCCCTAAACTAGATTATATCATTCCTTTCATCAGAGAAGCTTTATTTAAATCTAATCAACTTAGATTTTTTATATTTAATGCAGCATTGATTTAGAAAAAAAATATTTTCTTTTTTGTTATTAAACTATCATTCTAATAATCAAAATAAGTTAATTTTCTGATTTCAAACCAAGTAGTTTCCATAATTATATAAAACAGTTCAGTATCCATAAATTTTATGATTCTCAGTTTTAGAATAATTGTAGGTGATTTTAACATTTAGCTAAATTTAGAATCTAATATGAGAATATAAATATAATTGCTTTGAATAGAGAAATAATATTCACTAACATTTTTATTATTATATTGATTACACAAATGTTGGCATAATTTGGGTAAAAAACAATAAAGGATGCTCTGAAATGCACTGTGTAAGCTAAAGATATGATAAATTCTATTCCTAAAATAAAAATTACCTCCTCCCTTTTCTTTTTGGAAAAAAAACCTTCAGCAAAAGAATGAAGTTATGAAATCAAAAATTTTACAAAGTTCATTATAAATATTAAAAATGTATCTTTAAGAATTATATTTAAGGTACTGGATAAACAAATAATGTTGATTAGTTTAACTAATTAGCAAAAGGGTTAATTTTTTTCATCATCATGTCTACAGTCATTTCCAAAATAAAATGTATTAAACATTTTTAGATCATTGTACTACTTTAATCCAAAAACAATTAGCTACTCACAAAAGGCTGAAATAATAATTAAATATATAAGTATATAATGAAAAATCATTTTCATACATGTGATGACCAAATTGAATTTTTAATAGTTTAATTAATAAGTATTTAAAACAGCTTTTCACAAACTTTTTAAATCATGACCATCATTTAGTATTTTCTCATATTCATGTTTTGTTGTTCATGGATTATCATTTTTAACTTGTCACCACTCTAGTATAGGATCAAAGCCTTTCCAAATTAATGTCATTTCTTTTATAAGTTTTCTTTTCATTTTGATTTATAAAAATTTGTTATACCATTCATCCATTTCATAAATAATTATTTTCCAGATATTTTATAATCTCTTGCAAACTAGTAAGACTTCATATGCATATTTATATCATTTTATCTAGTAAATGTTCAGCCTAGTTGATTAAAACTTCTTAATTCTTTTAATAATGTCAATGAAAATGTTTATTTTGTCACTTATATATTTTACTTTTATTTTATAACATTTCCAACAAACACTTTTTTATATATTGTTAAATGTATGACTATCTTTATCCAATTATTATTTTATATGTATTAATAATCTGTCCAAAGTCTTTTTTTAATTATTCACAATCTCTATTTTCTTATTTCTTATAAACTAGTATTTTTAGGAATTATCTTTAGACCGGAATTATTGTTTTTATTTGATACGATTAAAATATTTTTGATGGTGTGAAGCATTATTTATGAAAATATTAATATTACTTTTTAAAAGCCTGTTTTTTTTTCATATGTCAAATAAGAAAACCCGGGCCAGCTGCTTAGAAGGCAGCTATGCTGACAACTAGGTCACGAACGTTTGACAACTTTAAAAAGGTCTTGTAAGACTTAGTCTAATGGCAAAACAGCAGATTCTAAAGTTTAAGTTCCATTTATTGTGATTAATCTATCATTTATGATAGCTAAACGTCTTACAAACTTCTGAACAATAAATCATTCATTATATTTTAATTTAAAAAAATATATACATAACTTAAGTAATCTTGAATTATTTTATTTTTTTAGCCTCCCATTTTAATCAACAAAATGCTTCCTATAAAACTGCATCAAGAAAGCAATATTAATCTTTTAAATGTCACCATATAGTTTAATAACAACCGATGCATTTTAATAAAAACCGTTTACAGTTTGAAGTTTCAAAACTTAAATCATTGCCAAAAAATGCTTATAGAATACAAAGTTTCAATCACGACTGTTTTACAATCTATAAACTAAACTCTAGTCATTGATAAATTTTATAACTTCTTTTACTATTTGAATTGATCTACTGTTATTATCTTTGGTAATATATGTGTGTGAATGCATGTGTGTATATGTAAAACAAATTATTTAGATTCTACAATATGCCAAAAAATAAATAAATAAAAGCTATAATTATCTAACTGTATGACTTCTATTCTGAATATCAGTTTAGGGTAAATTACTATTCAGAATAACAATCATGCTATAAATTGGCTATAGCTTTTTTTTCTTTACTTATTATTATGTTGAAAATTGCACATTTAATTCCAATGTTGTTGTTTTTTACTTATTATTTTATGTATATAGGTGTGCGTGCGAATCTGATATGTACATAGTTTATGCGTGTGAGTGTATATAGATGTACGTGTATATGTATATAAATCGTAATTGCGAGTACATAAGGACATTAAATTGTTACATTCAAATCTGCAAGATATTGATTATTCAACTAGAACTTTTTTTATTTATTTTATAAAAGACAGCATTAATAAGGGAATCAAAGTATTCATATTTTTTTTTTATTAAAGGGATGATAAGCGTCAGCCCCTAAGGAAATATTGATCACCATTATTGTAGAATATTTCCTATTCTTTGAAAAAAAAAATTTTAAATATATATAACGCAGATTTTATTACTAACTTACTGAAAGAAAAGGGAAATAAGTATTGATTTTTAATATATATGATTATAATGATAGATATTATACCATTTGTAAAAAAAAAAAAGTACAGTTGAATAATATTTTCATATAAGTATTCTGATAACTATGCAAACATATTAGTTTTATATACATAGCTACATATGATATGTATTATTTTTAAAATGCTTAGATGATTTACATATCTCACAGTTTTAAAGTGCGTGTTTACACTGATCATGTAATATTAAAATGTTTCCTTGTATGTCATAGGCACAAATCTTAAATCAATTTTTATAAATTAAGAATTATAATAAATTACTCAATTATATTTTAATATTAGTAAATATCCAAGATTACACCTACATAGTTCATAGCCAATCTGAGAAATACAAGCAAACTCTTTTCTTAAATATTGTTGCAGATATTGGTTGCATAATATTAGAGTCATGACTAGATGCATGATTTTTCATGACTAATGTTAATCCGTAATGTTTTCACCATCATTTTTGTTTTAATATGTGTTTCTAAGGGTCTGTGTTATTGCTAAGTGTCCAAAACAAATCTTTATCAAAATATTTATGCTTTGAGCGTAGAAAATGATCTGTAATCATTGTTGCAAATGTTTTGCTAAGTAATTAATAAATATTCTGATTAATTAAAGTTGTACTTTTAGCACTAGTCCTCTTTCTGTGATTTGAAAGAATTTTTGTTTTCATTTTTTATATATTTTTTATTTAATAAATGTAAACATTCAACGTTTTTAGATTCCCTCCCCCATCTCACACACATTTTCTCACATAATAGGAACACATGACCTATGTTGTAATCGTTTTGACTCTAAACACTACAGGATTAGTGCTTTTTTTTTCTTTTTAACTTTAGCATGTCTAATAATGGTGGGTGGTACATAATATAAATTAATAAGACTAATGCTATTACATTACTTACGCTTGAGCTGCAACCTAACTTTATTAAGTATTTTAGCATTCTAAATAACAATATATCATCCTAAAGATAGAAGCCCTTTGGTAAAATATAGGCATTCAAAGAATATTCAAAATTTGCACAAATGAATAATTTATGATATCAAGAACATAGGTCTTAATAGTGAAGCATCGGTGATTTATATTTTTGTATTTTCTTTTGGGATAAAATAATTTGTTTTTCACACAACTTTGGATATTCAAATGAGCCACATCACATATGCAATGATTTATGATTAATACTTTTTTAAAAAATAATGAACATCACTACTAGCCCATGCTAATAAGCAACAAATAATTTTAAAACAGGCAAAACTCTCCATACAGTAGTGGCACTCAGTGCCAGCCAGAGTTATCAATGGATGCTAGAAGGCTTGTGCATAAAATTCCAATTTAGTGCCTTCTCATCCAATATCCCAGACTAGTTTCTGGCTTGTGGCATGACTGTATGGAGAGTTTTGCCTGTTTTAATAACAGTTATGTGCACGCATAAGAAATGGTGATCATGTATTGTTTAGTGGTTAACAAATGATTTTTCTAAACAATTTAAATTTTGAAATAATTGAACATTAGAGTTTCATTTTCAGTGAAGTTTTTGCAATAAAACATTTAAATCCATTCTCATCATTAAGATGCCATTGATCCATTTTAATACTAAATTTATTAATCTCTTATATCATTTTTGTGTGACAAAAAACTTTAATTTATCTTGTATGCTATATTTATTAAAATTGACATTTTTGTAACTATTAAAGATGTATAATTTTGTTGAAAGGCAAGCAAATTCGAAAGTTTAATTATTATACTATGAGTTTTTATTTTCATTTATTATATTCTCAAGTAAAACGATGAATCTCTATTTAAATTTTTTAACACCATTGCAAGACTTTCTCAAACCTTCTATCTACATTAATAAATATATAGCATAAGTATTTTCTGTAAGTTAATCCAAATATTTATTATAAAATATATTTAATAAAAGAAAATGAAGTTCTCTTCCTATTGTATAAAAAACATAAATCACCTAAATATTTAAATAAAAACTTCTATAGCTCTCCTTGCTTATTCACAATTATACTTTCCTATATAATTATCAACTCTTTCAATTCTTTTTAATGCATCACTTTTATATATTTTCATTCTTTTTTTATAAATTCTGTAGTCTCAATAAAACTTTTATTGGTCAATTGCTGATTTTTGTAACAAGCTATCTTTGTTGCAGTTTTTCAAAGTGGATCTGTTATTTTTCTATTGATTTCATTTAAATCTGAATCATGTTTAAAGTCTGCTAATATTTGGAAATGATTTGGAAGTTCTAATTATTATCACTATTAACCTTTTAACCGCTAATTATATTATTGGTTGTATGAGGTAAAAATCAAATATTTTAATTGTCCAACTCACAAACTGAAGACAAAGCCTATTGTTAAAACATATTCGCCTATAATATTAAATTCAACTCAGATACGTTTATAAAAAGTATATTATTAATTTTTCAGGTTATGAAGAGAATGAAAGTTCTTTCAAAAATAAATTGCTATTTATTTATTCTAAAATATTCAATTTCGGCAACATAAAAGCTATAATATAAACAAAAAGGTCGACTTTTACGTTATAGAAAAGTAAATATTTCTTTTTACTAATTCTTCAATATTTTTACAAAAATCTTCGATATTTTTCGAAAATAATTTTGTTTTTTTATTATTCTCTCTGAAAATAATTTTAATTTCTCAAAATATACTTTTATAATACTTTAAAATCATATTCGAAATGAAAATCTCAGCGTTTTTCTTTATTTTCTTTGATCAGGCGGTTTCTTTGTTCTTTCCAGCCAATCAGAATGTCTTTTTCAGCTGAGAGCTTGCTAAGAACCAATCACAAATAATGTTCTTTCTTTGTTTAGGTTTAAATGCGTTTTTTTTATTTTTTACTTGTAAAATAAGTCGGAAGAGGGCACCATCTTACAGAACTTTTAAAAACCTCTTCAAAACCTATCGAACAAATTTTTTAGCATAAGAATCGGCTGAGTTAGAGTGACATCAGATGTCTATGAGGAGCCTCGTAAAAAACAGTCTTTTGGTTAAAGAATTGTTTAAGAAAATAATAATTTCTGAAATTATTTTTTTGATGTCCTCATTAGTCCAGATGCTTGTTTTGAGAATTATCAGTATATTGGAATAAATTCATTATATAGTTATGCTTTAAAAGATTTGTAAGTCATTCTTGTAAAATTATTAAATATTAGAATGAATTAAGTGTGAATATTTTCTCTTATTCAGTCTTTAGGTTTTTTGCAATCTTAAAGTCAGTTAAAACATATTATTATATAAATTGCATATTGTTGTTAAATTGATAATAAATTGAGAGATTGCCAATCTCTGACATGCACTTACTGTTGCTTCTCGGACACCCAATCACATGTTAAGTCAGCAGTCTGAAGACCAATCAAGCAACAACACATGACAGAGTTTTTGATAAGAAAAGGATGGTTCCTCTCTTTTCTTGACTTAACTTTATATATATATAAGCCAAGAGGCTTAAGACTGGCTTATATATATATATATATATTATATATATATATATATATATATATATATATATATATATATATATATATATATATATATATATATATATATATATATAAAGTCAAGAAGAGGGTGATACCATTCTTTTCTTATCAAAAACTCTGTCATGTATTGCAGCTTGACCGCTCTTCAGACTGCTGTCTTAACATCTGATTGGGTGTCTGAGAAGCAACAGTAGGTGCATGTGAGAAATTGGCAATCTCTCAATTTATTATTGATTTAAGACATAATGGTATTTGCAATATATAAATGTGAATGTTTCTTTGCGAAGAACGATATATTTCTTCAAAAAAATTATTTGGATGGCATAAAAATAAAAAAATATTTTAAAGTCCACATACTTTATTTTACTTTATAGGTTTGTTATTAATTTAATGATGAACCAGCATATTTATAGAACATGATGATCCAGGGCATTGATGCTGATCAGTATTGATATAAGATATCAGCACTTTGATATAAATTATTTTTATAATTATTTTAAACACTTATGTAAGTAAATACAGATGAAATAGTGATGATTGCTTTTATAATATGTCTTAAGTTAGTCATTGGATAGATGAGGATTAGCCTAATATTTTGTATTGTGGAAAATTTTAAATCCAGTCACCAAAGTTGACTTAACTTTTGATGATTGTTATTGCTCATGCTATATTTAAGACTTAAATATTATTTATTTTCGAATGAAATGTTGACTTTTTAATTACTTTTCAATTACAGTACAAATGCTTTTGTTTTATTCACCCAGGAGAACACTTGTCATTCAAACTGTTCCAAATGGCACCCAATGTGATATATATACTGAAACATTCAAGAACAAATAGTTGACATTTTGCAATCTTAATTGAGATAGAATGCAGTTCATAATGTGAAGAAAAAAAGTGTGACTACTATTTCTCACTTCACTTGAAATTTGTTATGTATATACATCTTTATATATGTTCTTTTAAGCTAAAACTAGTCTATACTTTAATAATCAATTCTTATTTAAAATGATAAATACATTTCTCAGGGTTTTATAATAATATATGTACTCTTAATATTATTCTATTTAATAATAAAATTCCTTACAATTATATTGTTTCTTACTATAAAAACTAATTAAGAATAACTCAATCTGTGTTTTAAAACTAAGGCTATCAATTTTAAATATAAAGTTGATTAATAATTTATCTCAGGGTTATAAAAAATAAATGCATGGATATAATGTGAGGTTATGTATTTTAGGATGCAACAATGTAAAATAGAATTTATGTATATCACCTTATACCCAATACTTTTATAATTCAGCTAATATTAGTACACAATGGTGTATTTAATCCAGAGATATTTTCTCAAATATGATATTTTTTATCATGAATATGCAGTGATGATGTTTTTTAATAGTGACAAAACAGAAAAATTAAAAAAATTAACATTTACTTTATAACACAATATAAAATAAATGATAAAAATGAATAATATCAATAAGAAAATTATATAATGTATATAATAAATATTACTGTTAGCTTTTTAAATCTAATTTGAATTTGGGATATGAAAAGTGTGTTATCGAACAGTGTTGGAAAAACACTAACATTAAATAGGAATAGGATTGTTTATTATTTTAAAATAAATCTCAATTTAAATACTGGAGAATAATAATTATCATTATCATAAAAGATAAATATTTTATAGTTATTCTTAATTAATTTGTTTTACTAACTAATGCTGGGGAAGTTTTCACTCTTTTTTAAAAAAGTGGGTGCAAGCATTACTTAGCATATCTAGATGAAATTTTTCACATTGGGTATATTTATTTTATCTCAAGTTTCTTTACTGGATTCATTTGCAGGCTTAAATATTAAAAGTGCTATTCCACTAGCAAAATATATCTAGGTCATTAAAATTTGAAGTGTGGTCAGACTTAGGATGTCACAGTCCTAGTCTGGTCAGCTTCGGTCTCTTTTGCTTGGATTCTGAATTCTGTTACATGAATGTACAAACTTGACTGTCACATAATATTTTTTCTCCCAGGTTTGGCACCCCACATTGGGTGCCAATTATAATGATCTGAAAAATATGAGACTTAACATAATCTGCACTACAGGGTGCCATTAGGCATTTGAACCTAGAAAATTTATATAGTATGCAGATACGTAAGTAAAAAAAAAAATATTTTATATATTTTGATTCCGGTCATTAGCCCATTGTCACTAGCTCAGTGGAATAGTAGAGATTTATATTTTATAATAAATTCTTATCTAAGAATATATAAAAAAAGAATAAAATAAGCCACTGCCAGTAATTATACACACAAACATTTATTTATGCACATATATAATATTTAAAATTGTTTTAGTATCAGTTTTACATTTTAAAATTTAATTTACATTTTTAACTTTGATTTTTGATTTTAATTTACCAATAATTTTTATAAATTTACATTTTAATTTTTATAAGTTTGCACAGATGGATTTATAAAAGTTTGTTTTATAATGTTGAGTATCGATCGGCTGCATAGATTCCATGGTTAAAAACATCTCAAAATAAACATAACCAATCAAAATACAAAGTCATTGATACCGTCAATTTCAGAGAGAATACAAGAAACCCAATGGCATTCATCATAAGATCTGCATTGACATTGATGACTTATATATTCTAACCAAATATGAAAACTACAACATAATTAACTGCTAACGAATCCATGCAATGTCCATACCCAACATAAATTTAATGCATTTTTATTTAGAGTGTTGAGTATGAATATACTACATAGATTTACATTTGAAAGAAACCATTCAATCTCTTATTTAACTTAGGCCAAAAGTTCGTAGTCAAACCAACGTCAATCCATCTGATATATCGATATATTCAATGTAACATGAATATGGCAGCACCAAAAAGGTTAAGAGAAGAAATTGTCTCTCACAGATAGGAATACTATATCTATATGACAAGAAGAGCAATAAAAAAAAACTCTGTAGGAAAAGACTGCAGTCATTTTGCCGAACTACGATTGCATTCCATAGGCAAAACGGAAGTGTGTGGCATATAAAGTGATTCTGCCTGTAGTGAATCTTGTACTATATCTACTAATTACACCAATATATCCAATCCATTGACCTAATTCAACCACAAAATGAATAACCTAAGATTACCCTCCCCTAATAAAACTTTACAAATCTATATAGCCATTCATGCCCGACTTAAGTTTAACATTTATACAATTTAATTTAACAAAAAACAAGAAATCATAATAAAAACAAAGAACAAAAAAAAATAAATGGAAATGATTTTACAAAAGAAATACATTAAATAAAATTACTTATTAATAAATTAAATTGGTCAGATAGAATTCTATTGCAATTATTTTAAATATGGAACAAGTTTTAGAATTAAAGTTCTTATTGTTTAGTATACTGGAGTTTTAGAAATATATTTAAAGCTTAAAGTTCAAAAAGTTCTTATGATTTTAAAACGTTCCTTTTTATCCGTTGCTTGCCATTTGAATGTGAATTCCCACGCCATCCTAAAGAGATTGGTATTCTGTTGGTCGTTTTATTTATTCATCCAGAGGTCTTTTACTTTAGCTGGTCCTCAATGTAGAAAAAGCAATGTTTCATTTTCTTTTTTTTATAACAACTGAAGGAATTGAAAGTGCGTCTTTCAATCCCTTCACCTCCAACTCTCCGACTTAACACATCTCAGTCTTCTCTTAAATTTTTTTCATTCGTTAACAATTTTATTATCAAACTTTTTTTATATGTAATTTTAGGATCCAATGGACATTACATCATCAATAATGAAGATCCTTCCATTAAGGTCTGATTCCCCGATGGTTCTCTTTCATTGGCCATTAGTTTCTATTGTTTTCCTATCTGACCATTGCTTATACATTTAAATGCCCAAGGGCTAGTTCACTTGGACTAATTAAAATAATCATTTCCATTTTTTCAATAACATTAATTAATTTGTTTTCCAAACTTAAAGATATATTTTTATCTTTAAATCTTTTTAAGTTTTTGCTTTTAAAATACTTTTTCTATTTTTAATAAAGTTTTATTTTAATATTTTTTTTTCATCTGTGTGATTATATATATATTGTAAATATCGATAAGTTTATCTATATTTTAAAAATTGTCATTTGTTATTAAAAAAAAAAATCTCTTTGAGTTGATGTTTATATATGAAGTATTATCATTGTTTATGGTTATTAGGTATAGTTATTGTTTGAAGTTATTATTTTATTTATATGTTGATGGTACATCGTTATGAATATTTAATTATTATAAATAAATAGAGACATATAAATTGTTGATTATATAAAAAAATTATTTTATTTGCAGTGATTATTAAAAAAATGCAATATTATTATTTATGTATATATATATTTTTAAAACTGTCGAATAAATTTTCAATTTAATATTTTTATATATATATATGCTTGATATTTTATTTTTTTTTTAATGTTAATTGTTTAAAATAAAACATGTGTAACAATGGTTTTCAAAACAGCATTTGCTAGCACGTGGAACAACAGCAATAACAAAAAGAGAAGCCATTATTATTAAGATAGTAATAAAACCAACTGAAGGATAAAATTTTGTTGTACTTTGTTTCTTTGAAATTACCATTCTTCAGAATATTGGAATAAGATAGATTTCTATGGTAAATACATAAATCATGACAGGCTATTAAAGATATATTGCAGCCAAGAGGCTGCACCGTTTTCTTTCATTTATTCCAAGGCAGTTTAAAATGAAAAAACTAAGACAATTTCAATACATATATTTCATCGCGTCTGAAGCCAAAATTTGACATAGCTATCTGGAATCTATAATGGTCAATCTAATAATAATCTGGAGGTAACTAGAATTAATATATTGGATTTAACATTTCAATTTATTTATTTATTTTTCAAGGAAAGAAATTTTAGAAGGATAAAAATATACATATATCTAAGAATTGACAATTTTCTCTAATGTAATAGTTTCCTCACCTTAACTAGAATGCATTCTAATATTAGACGGATAAAGAAATAAAACAATGGAATAAGTTGACTTTTGAAGGAAAACTGGACATGTGAACTTTGAAAGGTAGTCAATAATTTTATATGTATAAATATATTTTTGAGATCGATATTTTTGTTTACTTTTATTTTTCATTATAAAAATATAACGTTTTATAAATATTCAATTCAAGCGTCTTGTTTTCTAACAGCAATAAACGTTTAACAGGTGTCAAAATTAACACTTAAGTAATTTAAAATCTTAAAGTATGGCTTATAAGTTTGGGTTGCATATGAGTTGTTATGTATATTTTAATAAGTAAATTTATATTCGCAAATGTTTATTATAAAAATTGTTTTATTATTAATTTATTTCCATTTTTTTTTTTAACTTTATATAATGATTCTTATGCATACCAAAACAATAATTTATATATATTTGCTGTATATAATATTTTTTTATTTATTATTTTAAATATCTGAAAAATATAAATATGGATTTGTATTTATATTAATACCTACTTGTTAAGCACAGATATGTCTTTATTTATTTAATATATATACTTATTGCAAGTATATATGTATATTTATTATTTGGGTTTGTATTTAAAACATTGATATTACCTAAAATTAAACCATAATATAAAAATAAAGGATGTACTATTTGTTTTATAAGTAATGCCTTTGTAATTTATTTGAAAGAGTATTAATATTTTATTCTTATTTTTCTTTTAATGCTAGAGTCATTATGAAATTAATTGAATTCACAATTTAATAAATGATAACTTCATATTTCACTTATTGTTTAGTCTTTAGGTCACTTACACATATTATTATTCATTGATATGTTTAGATATACATAAATTTACATAATTAGATGTGTATATTGGATTTAATAGAATTACCTTTGTTTCTGATATATATATTTGATTAGTTAGTCACATCAACCTTGAAAATAAATTATAATGATAGATCTCATTGCTCTGTATGATTTTAGATTTATTTCATGTATAGCTAGTTGGAAGGGCATATAAACAATTTATTTAAATATAACTGGGATAATTTTGTTTTTCTTCATTTAAATTATACACTTTATTATATTAGGCTTTCTCAACAATTGGATTCATTTAGATTATATATATTCCATTACGTTTATCATCCAATGTTTGAAGCATTATTTTCTTCTCATATATTAATGTTCCATTACATTTGAGGTATAATATGTTTATATGATATATTGTCCATTACATTTGGCACCACAAACTGTTGGTCCCAGTTAACTGATGATTGGTATAATGGAGTAAAAGTATGTTCCATTACATTTGGACACCACAACGTGGTCAGCATAATATGTTCGTTTAATTATTCATTACATTTGGTGTATCAAAGTTAGGGGCTTGGTTAACTAATGATTATTGTTGCAAAAGTTCCTATGTTTATTTTCATTTGAGATCATATAAAGATACATTCCATTATATTTGGCTTTCCTAATGTTTGGGGCCTTCATTCTTTAATTTAAATGGAATGCAGCAAGTACGTTCCATTACAATATATATATATATTTGAGTTTAGATGATATTTAATTTCAATTTTTAATTCTTAAACAAAAGAAGTTTTTATTTGTGAACTTTTCTTTTTTTCTGTTTAATAAAAAAAATAATGTAACATCTTATGTGCCCGTTACAATATATATATATATATATTATTGATACGTGATCTGTAAAAGCTTGCAAATTATTGCTTCCCTTAATTATTATAAAACATTTTCATATTTATTATATTTTATTACAACTTGATCTAAAAATGTTAACTTTTGCATTCAGAACTTTAACACTATGATTTTTGATAAGTACATTAATAGTTATTATTAATCATTTATTAAAATAAAGTTTATTGCAGGTATACCCTTTAAATTTAATTAAAAAATAATATATCTGGGTTTTTTAAAAAACATGACATATGAAAGATTTAATACAACTATTAGATTTTATGTTTTATCTTAAAAAAATTATAATAAATAAAATTAAACAATTATTTGTCCTAACTGGTAGTTTAAATAAATTATATTTATTTTTACTAAAATTATGTTCTCTGGTAATATTTTCTTACACTCTCGTCTACATCTACAGAAATTCTTGTAAAAGTGATTTTATAATTTTATTTATATAGTAATAGAAAGTTACATAAGCACACGCTATGAAAATGCAACATTTCAAACATTCAAAGATTCACAACAGCTTATATTTTTGTTGTATTCATTGTTGAGAAATAAATAGAGAGTTTACAAGAAACAATTTACTCCAGAAGTTTTCCCTTATTTTAGTTGAAGATAAAAATAACTGATTAAAGTTAAATAATTATAATGGAAATAATTATAATTAAAAACAAGCTTGTGGGGATTTGGTTTAATAAAAATAACTAATGAAAGTTAAATAATTATCATGGAAATAATTATAATTGAAAACAAGCCGTGAGGATTTATTTTTAATTGAAATAAAAATAACTTATTAAAGTTCAATAATTATCATGGAAATAATTATAATTGAAAACAAGCTAATTAAAGTTAAGAGCAATCAAAACAGAGTTGGAAAACATGCGATTAAGATTTTGAAGAGATGTATCAGATAAGACTTAAACAAAAGAACTCAGAGGGATATAAAAACTGTGAGAGGCAAAACATTGTGCACTTGTTACAGTTTTGTTTAACAGAAGAGGTTAGATATATATCAAGCTGTTAGAGATATTTGTGGCACAACTGGTTAAGAATTGTTTTAGCTGAGTTTCTGCTATTTAGTTATAATTCTTGTTCTTGTTTATGTTATCTATCAGATTGTATGTTCTTTTCTACCCCTCTGAAAAACATAGGGGTGAAGACATTACAAGATTGGCACAGTCAAAATTTTCGAACCTAGTCAAACTTGAAAGAATAAGCTAGACAAGAAAGTCAACTGATACTATTGGAAACAAGTAAAATGTCATTAGGACAAAGCAATATTCCTTAATTTAGTATTGACAATGCAGAGGAATGGTCTCTCTATATTATACAATTAGAAAACTTTTCCAAGTTAAATGGGATAAAAAATAATAAAAAACAAGTGTCCGCACTTTTATGTTTAACAGGACATAAAGTCATAGAAATTGTTAATAAATTATGGGACCGACTGATAACAGAGGAAGTACAGTTTGAAGATATAGTTAAAAAATTAACGGACTATTTTAGACCGAGGCCATTTAGACATGTAGCTAGATTAATTCTGAGAAATAGAAAACAAGCCAAGGAGAAAAAATTAAAGACTATGATATTGTATTAAAACAGTTGGCAAAAATCTGTGATTATGGAAAATTTTTAGAACAAGTTTTGCTGGATCAATTATTGTGGGGAATGTATGATGAAAGATTGTGACAGATGTTAACAGAAAGTGACTTATCATACAAAGTGGCTATTGAAAAGGGGATAGTGTATGGAGCAATAATTGAGCAAGCCCTAGCTTTTAGAAACAACTGGGAAGAGACCAAAAAAATGGCAGTTTATAAAATAGCTCGAAGGCAACAGCCAAAGAATGAAAATATAAAGAGAGAGACAATGTTAATGAAATGTTTCTGCCAAGGTAAAACTGGCCATGTATCTAAGAATTGCAAATGGAGAAAAGAAAACTGTTTTAACTGTGGTTTTAAAGGACACTTAGGTACTGTATGCAAAAAACCTCATCAAATAAAATGGTAGAATTTATAGTATTAACTATATAGCAACTAAGATGCAAAGCATAGCCATGAGAGATAGGACCATTTCGCAAGGAAAAATAGAAGTCACTATACTACAACAATTGGAGTCCAGGAACCAAGAATTAGATGCCATGCTTGAGAGAAAGACACAATCTGAGTTACAACTCAATTTTGCAGTTACAAGAACTGAAAAGTTATAATTCCAAATTAGAAAATGAACTGGAAGAATTTCAAGGAAGATTGAAGGCTTCTAGACAATGAGTAACAGAATTAGAACATAGTGTAACCAATGCAAGCATTTCTAGTTGACAATATGAAAAGACATCTAAAGAACTACCAAAATAAGTGCACAAATTAGAACTGGATGTTTATGAATTAAATAAATTAAAAGAAGAACTTTAACAACAAAATTTAGAGCTTAGTGGAAAATTACAAAGCAAACTTTCAGAATGTCATAATTTTTAAAAGATCGAATAAAGATTTAAAAAGTAAACCCACAATGTCAGAATTATCTGAAAAAATAGAGATTTGGCAGCAGCATGAAATGGAACTACAAGAAAAGATGGCCAAATGTTAAAATGAAATTGACACTTTCAAAGATTTTTCAGAATGGCAATCTTTAGACAGTGAGCTACCAGAGACAAAAACCAAAGAGCAAGAGGAAACCCAGAGTTTCTCCAAGTGGGGAAAAAAACACTCTGGGCGGTAAGAAAAAAGAAAAGTTTACACAAATTTCAAGATTATATCTATTAATCACAAAAATCAAGGTGTTCTCCAAACTTAAAAAGAGAAACCGTCCAGACCTGTATGAAATAAAAAGAAACCACACAGAATAAAGGATTACATGTAACATAAATAAACTCTAACTTTTGGAGTGAAAGGAGGAAGTGTTGTATTCATTGTTGAGGAATAAATAGTGAGTTTACAAGAGACAATTTACTCCACAATTTTTTGCTTGTTTTAGTTGAAGGTAAAAATAACTGATTAAAGTTAAATAATTATAATGGAAATAATTATAATTGAAAACAAGGTGTGGGGATTTATTTTAATAAAAATAACTAATGAAAGTTAAATAATTACAATGCAAATAATTATAATTGAAAATAAGCTATTTAAAGTTAAGAACAATCAAAGCGGAATTAGAAAACATGTGATTAAGATTTCAGAGAGATGTAGCAGATAAGACTTAAACAAAAGAACAAAGAGGGATATAAAAACTGTGAGAGGAAAAACATCACACACTTGTTATAGTTTTGTTCAACAGAAGAAGTTGAATACATATCAAGCTGTTAGAGCTATTTGCAGCACAACTGTTTAAGAATTGTTTGTTTATTTATACAATTAGCAAGTTAACAAAACTTTATTCAAAAATATAATCCATATTATTTTTAAATATGCCTATCTAACAACAACAACAAAAAATCACCAATATGAAAAATGAATAGAATTATATCAAAATAAATTTTTGCATTTTATTTTATTGTAGTGTCTTTTTTATTTCAAATTTAAATTTATATGTTTAGTAAAAAAGTAAAAATATGTTATATGTGACTGTTTACTTTTTTAAGTCATGTGTCATTTCATTACATATACTATCATTGGACAAATATACAAGTTCTGTTTTATTGACAAGTATTAATAAACATATGTCTATGAATACTTTGCATTATAAATTCTAACTATTCAAATGTTGAATTTTTCATATGGCTGTTGTAAATAATCATTACAATATAAAGACATTACTAATAGTATCAATTTACATTTTACCTGATAAAAATGCATGCAATAGCAGACTGTAAAAAAAATTAAACGACTCTTGTCGCTGACCTTGTAATATATCACGAATAAAATAGTTACAAGCAAAAAAAGATCAATTTCTTCATCTTTTTGGAATTTCCTGTAAATTTCTGATATATTTGCCAACACATCCATATATATATTTGGCACAGTTCACATTTTAAACTAATGTTCGCTATAGTACTTAACATTTTTAAATCATTGTTAATTCTTAAAAAGTAAATAATTGCCATATTCACTTTGAGTTTATGGGATTTTAAAATATTTCAAGTCTGCTTTTTAAAAGGTTAAGTAGAAAATCTTAATGGTTTCAAATGAATTATATTTAATTTAGCATAAAAGTTAAAAACGACATTTAGCTGAATCTAATGATCTTCACGAAGAAGAAAAAAGCATAAGGAAATGGAAATTATCTCTAAAAATGTTGATAAAAAGAATTTAATTAGATTGAGTTTTATTTGCAAACTGCAATTTTAATTAGCTATTAGAGATAGCAGTTTGATTTAGAAAGAAAAATCATTTCATGAACAGTATTCTAAATTTGCAATATATATATAATGACTATATTAAGACTGTTCGTTAAATTTATTTTCTAGTGTATAAATAAGCAATAGAAATGCTCTTCTTACAAAATAGTAAAGCATTTTTAACTTTGTACTTTGTTAACATTATTTACTATAAAAAATGCTTTTAAGGTTGCTAGATAAATTATTAATTTATGATATAACTGAAAACAGGCTTATTATATGCCTGTGTGTCTATATATGTAATATAGGGTATATGAGCACAGACTTTCAGATGACCCATCACTCTCCACTCTATCTAATATCACTGATACACTCAAGCACATATATGCTGAAAAGATAAATAATCACCAATATACGTATTTCATGCTAAACCAGCAATCATCAGTTGGTCCAGATTATCATCTCCCACACATATATACTATAAGTGCTCAGATATATATTAAGATAGACAATCTTCCTACTTTAATGGACAGGCTCCAATCTACTACACCCTCCAACTCTTCAACCGTTCATCCAACTGAAAATCTGATGATGGAATGCTCAAAGGCCACCCTGAGGCCGAGATTCTTGTCACACCCATGTTGACCTAAAGTCAATCTGAACCCCACATGTACAGGACATAATCCATTTAATACATGTGCAAGAATGGTCAGACATCTCTATAATGTAATAACTGAAAACAGGCTTATTATAAGCCTGTGTGTCTATATATGTAATATAGGGTATATGAGCACAGACTTTCAGATGACCCATCACTCTCCACTTGCACATGTATTAAATGGATTATGTCCTGCACATGTGGGGTTCAGATTGACTTTAGGTCAACATGGGTGTGACAAGAATCTTGGCCTCAGGGTGGACTTTGAGCATTCCATCATCAGATTTTCAGTTGGATGAACGGTTGAAGAGTTGGAGGGTGTAGTAGATTGGAGCCTGTCCATTAAAGTAGGAAGATTGTCTATCTTAATATATATATATATCTGAGCACTTATAGTATATATGTGTGGGAGATGATAATCTGGACCAACTGATGATTGCTGGTTTAGCATGAAATACGTATATTGGTGATTATTTATATTTTCAGCATATATGTGCTTGAGTGTATCAGTGATATTAGATAGAGTGGAGAGTGATGGGTCATCTGAAAGTCTGTGCTCATATACCCTATATTAATTTATGATACAAAAAAATAAGATTATAAGATTAAAAATAGAATGATATTCAATTATAATTTGCTAACTTATTATACAAAGTGTGTGTCAATATATACTTTAGATGTAGACATTGATGAGAAGCAAGATTATAATGAAAATGTTTTAATTACATATGTATCAATGAAACCAAAATTACATCATTTTATTTAAATTGAAAATATTATCCCTGGTTAAAATTATTTTACCATCGTCATGACTATTCAACAGGACTTAAACAGTAGGTTCATGCACAAACAATTATTCATACTATCAGAAATCTAATGAGTGCTTTGCAAGCAGTAATTGGATCCTAAAAATATAAACTCATACAACATTACATTTAATTTGTTCTAGATATATAAATAAGCATTATAATACAGGCCGTTTTAAAATTCATTTAAGTAGCCTTACAAATTTTGATCATAAAATAAAATATATAACTGATCTATAACATTCAGTGTTCCCAAATGGTTACTGAGTACATAAGTGAGCATGACATCTTTAACTTTAATGATCTGAAAATAATTAATTTAACATGTATTCATTAGCATTAATCTTAATAATTATCAGTTCATATTAAGATATGTGTTTTATCAAGTTTAATCCACATTTTCCAATACAGAGATTTTTTTATTCACATGACTCCAAAAATTTTTAACTATATATCTTACATGTGGTCTTCATCTATTTTTTTTTTACAATCTTGAGATTGTATTTAAGACTTCAATTTTCCATGCATTATCATGCTTTTTACAATCATATTCAAGCAGTTCATGTCAATGATATATGTTTTTCTTTTGTATAAAACATTGTTCTGTTTTTTTATTATTTCCAACATATATCACAGCATATTTTGTTGTATCATATGAAATCTTTGTATTGCTCTGATAAACATCAGTTCTAAAAATTATATGCAAAAAGTGTTAAAATACATGAAAAATCTTCTTTTACAGATGTACATATATTTATTTTAAATATTAAATTATTTATATCAAAATCATTGATATAAAGTTTAATTTTTATATTAATTTAATTCATTATAGTTCCTTCTACATTAATAATATAATCAAAACATTTGTAAATATTATCTTCAAATTTAGTATCATCAAATTCTATTTTATTTTTGATTTTTATGTAAAAGTTTTGAACATGTTATTAATATTTTAGCAGAAATTTTTATTTCATTTTTTTTAATTTATCTGATAACTCTTGTAATCATCACTGACACTCTGAATTATTATTTTTATAGACAATCTCATCATTTAAAAATCTTGATACATAAATAACATCCATTTATTTTTTATTTTCTTTGTTTGTTTTTTTTTTTTGATTTATAATAATTTTTTAAATATATTAATTTATTAAGTGCAAGCAGATTATATAATAATAATGTGAAAGACCTAAAGCTTTGACAGATGCACCTTAAAAATAAATGTTTATTTATATATAATATTTAGTGAATTAAATGTGAAGGTGTTTAAAGCTTCACACTCTTAGTTCAAAATGTTTGAGGCTGGTTTATTTACATATAAATTTAAATAGAGAAGAAGATGGATCCATTTTTTCCTCATAAAATCTCTGTCTTGTGTTTTAAATTGAGAATTCCCTGTGCAGTCATTATTACATCTGATTGGCTGTCATATAAGCATTTTTAAGGCGCATCTGTCAAATGTTTCAGCCTTTCATGTTATTATTACTTTTTTTGTAAAAACTACTGTAAAAAGTTTTGGAGATATAGAATCACTTTGTATATCTTCATCAGCATTAATTACTTAGTTTATCATATAATGTAATTACTAAATGTCTTATACAAATTGGCAGTATCCTGGGATTTTGTCTAAACTTAAATCAACATAAAAATAAATGCCTATAAAGTGCAATTCTTTTTATAATCTACAAATCTGAGATATAATGGCAGTCATATTTATTATGTCTATAATATCACTTAATACATGGGATTGTTTTAATTACACTAAGTACAAAATTTTCAGTAGATGGATTTTAATGGTCATAATAAAATCTTATATAAAACTAATAAAAAACAAGACTGTACTTTTTCACATTTACTGAATACCATTATCACTATTGTATTTTTCCAATGACTTAGTATATATTTATTATTTAATATAAAGCTTTGTAATTAAACAGAATTTGAAGTCAGACTTTCAAGCTCCCTAAATCTATCCACTCCATCTTATATAATTGATACACATGAACACATATATGTGAAGATGATTCAATATTTAGATATGATGGTGAACCGACACTCATTTATTGGTCCAGATTATCTCCCACACATATATATAATCACTGCTTTTTTTATATTAAGATAGCAAATTGTCAAACATTAATGAATAGGCATCAGTCTTCTCCACCCTTCAACTCTTCAGCCATCCATATCATTGAAAATCATATGTAGAAATGCTCAAAGTACCTGTTGATGGTAATATTATTCACATACCCATGTTGAATTTATATCACTCTCATGTATAATATTTTAATATGCCCATTTAAGTAAACAGAAGAGGGATGGGCTTAATACAGACTGAATATGTAACATTTAATTACAAATTGATGTTTATATTGAACTTAAATGTAATTTTAAAATATTTTAACTCAGACTTTCAAACTCTATCAACTCCATCTTATACAACTGATACATATTGTCAAAATAATAAATGATCTCCAATATAAGTATTTTGTGATGAAGCAGCACTTATCAGTTGGTTTAGGTCATCATCTCCCTCACATATGTATAATCAGTGCTCAGATTATATTAAGATAGATGATTGATATGTTTTCAATATCTAAACTGCCAAAAACCCATTTTAAGACAAATTCATTAAGTTTTTCATATGCCTCACATAAAGTAGATACATAAAATTGCCCTAAATCTATATAATTCTTAAAAAGCATAAAAAAATTTAATTGTATCAGCAATCCCTTCTGGAAAAATTTAAAAATACATCTCTTTATATGATTTCAATTTTAAAAAAACCTGTAGGAGCCAAAAATTACTAGGATAGCAATTTAAATAAGAAGACCTATCTAAACCTTTTTTCAATTACCATATAGAAAACTACCCATATTCTGTTTTAAATTCTGCTGCTTTTTCTAAAAGTAATTTTTTCAGTGACTTTTTCAAAGACTGCCATTATTTATAATAAAGGACCCTTGAGAAGTAACACAAAATGATATCAAGAATATAATATAATGGGAAGAATGCAAGTGAATCTCTTAATGTTCCTGCAAAAAAGCAAGCCAACAGTTGTAATGGATATATCTGATTATGACAATAAAATACAAGAATTCCTCACAGCCAAAAACAGTGGTAAAAAACTGACCCTAATAACAGAAACAATGTTACAAGCATTACTCAGAAAGCATTTCCGATAATCTAGTAATTTGGAAAAATGTAAACAAACATCATATTTTAACAAAATTTCTCATCTTTAAGGTCTACGTAAAATCAATAAAAATCATATTCCATTAAGACATATTGTTAGTTCTAAAAATTCACTTTGCCAAAATTTGACAAGAATTCGTTTCAAAGTTGTTAGTCCTTTGACATTTATGACCAGTCCTTTGTCAGGGATTTTAGACCCTTTGTAGAATAACAGAGAAAATCATGTACCAATAAATAGTAACTCTGTTATAACCTGCAAAAATTATCTAGCTCTATCATTAGTTACACTATGCAATTAACAATGATCCCAAAATAAAAATTATTTAGATTGCCCATTACACTAAATTAAAACACTAATGGCAATCTTTTTTAACCTAAATATTCAGATAGCACTTAAAACAAAAGAAAGCAAACATGATCATCACCTCAGATATTATGAAATCTATTCTTACCTCAACATATGCTATAAGCTAATAAATATCACATGATCACCATTTGTTATGCTTGCTTATAACTGTTATTAAAACAGGCAAAACTTTCTATACATATTGTCACTCAGTGCAAGCCAGTGTAATCAATGGATGACAGGAAGCTCATCTAGTACCTACACATCCAGCATCCGCAAACTGTTTTCTGGCTTGTGACATTTGTCAGTGAGAAACCTTGGATCTGAAAGCACTGCACCTTGATCTTAGGATTTAATGCAATCCTCCATCAGCCACCTTTTATTTTTACTTAACTACAAACTTGAAAACACTATAAAAATTTAATCCAAGCACATTAGCTTATATAGTCATATAGGTCTGAACTCAGTTCAGTACCTATAAATTTTGGTAACTTATTATTCTTTAATAACCATAGCCACCACTATCTTATTAGGCAGGGCTGGTTTTAAGCCAATAAACATCACATGATCACCATTTCTTATGCTAGCTTATAACTGTTATTAAAACACGTATTGGCACTCACAGCATGCTAGAGTAATAAATTGATGCCAAAAGGCTCATGCATAAAATCCCCACCTAGTGCCTACTCATCCAATATTCCCAGACTAATTTGTGGTTTGTGACCTTTGTCAGTGATGAGCCATGGATCTGAGAGCACTGCACCTTGATTACAGGATCTAATGCAACTCTCCAGCAACCACCATTTATCTTTACTTAATTAAAAAACTTTGAGTCCCAAATTGAAAACACTATAATATTTTCAATCCAAGCTCATTAGAATACATAGTAATACAGGTCTGAACTCAGTTCAGTACCTATACATTTTGATGCTTTGGTTCTTTA